>OZ004705.1:85161532-85737584 GCA_963924515.1 Vespertilio murinus
CTTCACATTTACTTTTCTGTCTCCCCCACTAGAATGCTGGCTCCATGAGGACAGGTACCTCACTGGTCCTGGTCACCTCTGTGATCTTAGCACCGAGCATAGTGCCTGGCACATGGTAAGCAGTCAGCGCCACAGTGAGGACCTAAAACGTTACTCTCTGGCCATTTTGACTCTGTTTTTCTTTTTATCCAACATTTATTTTAACATTTTCCTAAACAAGCAGACAAGTTGAAAGGCCCGTACGATGAGCACTTATATTCCACAACTGTTAATATTTTACACCCTATATATCTTTAATATAATATAATAGCGAACATTCTTTGGGCATTTACTATATGCCAAGCACTTGGTAAGTGCTTGGCAAATATTATTTGTTTAATCCTGACAAACAGCACAGAAGACAAACACCGTTGTTCTTCCTATTTCACTGATGAGAAAACTGAAAGTTAAAGAAGTTGCATCACTTTCCAAATTCAAACAGCTGCCCGGTGTTGGATTCACACCCAGAGCTGGGGTAGTAGCCCAGATTCCTGGACTATTGGGTCAGGCTGTCTCACAACCCCACAACCCCACAACCACATGACATGCTGGAGAATCCCAGAGACTGTGGGATTCTGTCACTTCCGGGGACTCTGAGGCAGCTTGTGGAGAGATGGCTCCAGGCAGCAGCCGAAAGGCTGACTGACTGGACTGAGGCGAGGAATACAGGGCGGAGGTTTGCTGGCCACTCATCAGGGATCAGCGCCAACAGCATCCAGCCCAATCCCTTCCTTCCCTGCCATACATCTCTGACACGGCCATTATTAGTGCCTGGGTTCAGAAGCTTGCCACCTTGTATGATCTGAATTGATCCAGCAAAGAATTCTCTGAAAAGCACCATTAAGATGATTTATAGTCTAATTTTGGTTGCTATAGATTCCAGAGAGAACAAAATCCCCCACTCGCTTGGAATTCAGGCAAAGGTTCCGCTATTGATAGAGAAGCATGGCTGGCCGGGAAAAAGTCATATTTTTAAAGTTTACAGCTACCACTCCTGGTTTGGGGTTGCTATAGCAACCGAGGGCCTGAGGGTTGGGGGAGAGCTCAAGAGATCTCAGGCTCAGGAGAGCTGATTGATAGGTCTCCCGAACACTGTTTAGACACTTCAGTGCTAGGAGACAGATAACATTCGCTTATTTATTAAAATACATGTTAAAACACCAGTCGTCTCTCTGGCCCCGGCATTCCATCCTAATCATTGCTGTTAAGGCGCTGTTAACAGGCTACTGATAGGAAGGGAAGGCCGTCCCCATGAGGGAGCTAAATGCCATTTTGGGGGGTAACATGCACAGAGCTTGTGCAGACAATGCAGGGTGTGTCATTACACTAATTTGCCGAGATTGATTGCTTCACTATCCCCTCCTCGGCTCCCTGGGCTCTCAGGGATTTTGAGGCAAGGCTAATCCCAGTAAAGGCTTCTGTCCCTGGCTCTTAGGGGCTCTGGCCGGGCTTGTGTCCAGCTGAGGCCTCTGATTTCTGTCCTGTCACGAGGCTGACAGCCTGGCCTGGATGAGTGGCAGTTTGCACCCTGAGCAGAGCGGGTGTCATCAGGCACAGGGGCCGGATGTGGATGGCCTGTCAGAGGTGACACAGCTCAGGAGATGGCCTACAGCTGCGGTCAAGACAGGCTGGGCATGGATCCCAGTGGAGGCTATTGCTAGATTTTTGACTGAGAAAACCTCGTGGGCCCCCATTTACCTACCTGGAAATGGGACAATGACCTGGCCTCCATTTCTGTAGAGTTTATCATACGCAAGGCACTCCCCGGAGGCCTCTGAGCGGATATGCTTATGCATTCCTTGCAAGGCCTGACATGTTAGGTGGTGGTTCTTCTTCATCTTGCAGACGAGGAAACTGAGGCTGAGTTTATGAGACGCTCAGAAACTGGAGAAGCAGCAGAGCGCCCAGGGTTCGGGGAGGAGCGGAGGAGAATGCATGTGAACTGCTCAGCACAACCCAATACGTGTGCAATAGCTGGTTCAGAGTCGGGGCTGCGTAAATGTTATTAGGTATGTACCATTCATTTTCTTTTTTTTCCAGTTTTATTGAGGCATAATTGACAAATGAGATTGTATACATTTAAAGTGTATAATGTGACTTGCGATGTGGATACTTTGTGAAATGATTAATACAACCCAATTAATTAACACATCCATCAGCTCACATAGCTGCCCTGTGCGTGTGTGTGTGTGTGTGTGTGTGTGTGTGTATGTGTGTGTGATGAGAACACTTAAGATCTACTCTCTAAGAAAATTTCAAGTGTAAGCTACAGTATTATTAACTATAGTTATCAATCTGTACATGGGATCCCTAGCACTTACTCATCGATAGCAAGGCTTGTGCCTTTTGAGCAGCATCTTCCCATTAACTTTTGCATCCTTGGTGGTGGTGGCAGGAAGTAGGCCTGCCCTAATCATCCAAAGCTCATCACGGTGACCCATGTCTAAGAGTGTCAGTAATCTTCAGGCAGGTATTTGGCTCTCTCCACTCCTCAGGGTATCAAGCTAATCCTCACATCAACCTCGTGAGATGAGCATCATTTCCTCAACTCTGAGCTGAGGTCACACAGCTGGTAAGAGGCATCGCTGGGATCTGAACCCTTCTGTTCATGATTTCACAGCTTGATATTCATTTCATGAGGGTGCTCACATGAAACCATGGACTTGGCATTAGGCTGGGTCACCCACAATATTTTATTCAATCTGCACATGATGTGTGAATGTCTCTACAACATGGCTGAGCAAGAAATTCTCCAGCTTGACTGAACACCTTAAGGATGTTCTGCTACTGAGGGCAACTTCATAGTTAGAAAGTTCTTCCTTACACTAAACCGAAATACCCTACAACATGAGTTCTAATCTCCATAGATTAGAGCAACATAGATACAATATTTTGGCTATTTATGGGCCACTCATCCCATCACATACTTGAGGAGAATCATCCTTATGCTCATCTTAAAGAGATTTCTAATTTTTTTATTCATTCATTTGCCCAGTTAGTTATCTAATCACTTCCTAAATATGTATTGAGATTCTATTGTGTTCCAGATACTGTGCTAGACACTGGGCTACTGTGCTGGATGGGACAGGCACAGTCCTGCCTCCATGTTGTTGACATTTTAGTTGGAAAGAAAGACACTAATTTTTTTAAAGTTATTTGATGGTGACTCAACAATTATAAAGAAGAAACAGGATTATAAAGGAGAAATATAAGATTCAACAGGGGACATAACCATAAAAAAATAGGAATTGATTTGGAACTTCCCTTCCCCTTTCTTCCTGTCTTGATGAGGAGGTGACAGCAGGTGATGTGGTAGCCTTATTGTGTAAGTGAGAACAAGATGCTTATAGCTGAAAATTCTAGAGTAAGATACACAGAGAGAGCCTGGGTCCTTGATAACACTCGTGACTTGCTCAACAAACCTGGAGATGCCTATGTGTCCTTATATTTTATCTAGCTCCTCTTTGGACAGGGCTCTGTGATTGCTATTTTTCATGAACATTTCTGTTACTTGTATATGGAAGTGTTCTTACCTACCACCTGGTGGATTGTTATGCCTCTTTTACTTAAAGGCGTGGGGAGGCTCAAAAGTTTACAGAAATTTTTAAATAGCAGAGTCGGGATTCTGTCCCAGGTTCTGTCATGTTCCAATGCCCAAGCTCCTAACCAATACTGCCCTGCTGTACTTAATGTGTACATTTTCCTTCTCTGACTTCTCTCCTTCATATATGTAAGTCCCATTTTGAAATTAAGTCTGAATCCTGGGCCCTCCATCAATCTTTCCATGGTTAAGGCAATCCACAGAGAACTCTTGCTGCACTGTTCCTATTTCTTCATTTCTACAGTGTGGCACTCACCAGTTCTCTAATGCTTCAAGTGCATAGTACCTTGTGTGAAAATAAAAAAAATCATATTTTCTGTCAAAGAACAGTGTAGACAGCGGCCATTTTGGACTGCGTAACTTGGCAGCCACCATGTTGGCTGCATAGCTTGTAGCTCCCCTGGAGGTCACCATCTTGAAACAGCAAAGGCCAACCCCTCCCTCTGAATTAGCCAATTGCAAAAGACTGTGCGCCTGAGCTCCAATCAAGAGAAAGGGACAGGTCACGTGAATCAGGGATTATAAAGCCAAGCAGACCCTGCCTGGTCAGTGTGTGCATGCTTCCAGACTACGTGTGTGCACCCTTCTATGTAGAAGTAAAGATGTTTGCCTTGCTGGCTGGCTCCTGAGTATGCTTTGTGTTCTACCAGAACCCATGAATTTAGGGGCTCGCCTTATTTCTAACCTTTGGGCTCTACCCCATTGCATTTCATGCTTTTTAAAGGCAGAGAAGTCAGCAAATGTAGATGAATATCAGGGGATTTGGAGGTTGGTTCAATTCCTGGTTCTATCTTTTCTCTGTTGTGTGGCTTGGGGGGCGGGAGGGTTCAGTTCATCAGTCTGATTTATAAAATGAATATCATAATGTGGTCTTAAGATATTAGTGAGAAAACTATTTGTAGAGCAATTAGCAGAGTGCCTGACTCATAACAGACACTCAAAATGATAACTGCCACTGTTATTACTGTGTTTTTATTCCTTGTGTACTTTCCTAGTGTGCGGCAAATGGACGACAAATAGAACGAGTTCAATAAGCAACCATTAATAGAATGGTCCATTGACTATTTCATTAAGAGCTTACTGAGATGTCATTTTATTCCAGACAATGTGCTAAGTATTTGACTGTAAAGATTTTTAAAAAGTCAAATAAAATACTCTTGGACAAATGAACAGATGACTATAATTCAATGTGACAAATTCAATAATAAAGAAACTCACAGGGCTGGGAGGACACAGAGGAAGCGCACTTACCAAATCTAGGAAGGCTTCCAAGACGAGGTTCCAAGTTGACTCCTAAAGAATAGCAGAAATGACATGACAGACTCTGAGGTTGCCTCCCAGAACCCAGGGTTTGTTATCCGTGCTGGGAGTAAGTTATGGGAACAGCAGATAAAGGAGTGGCGTTTGCACACCCATGAGTAGTGACTCAGATTCATGTTTTTGATAATTGCTTTTGCATCTCAGGACTCCTCTCTAGAGGCTGGGTCAGCTGGAAACAAGTCTCCTTTTCAAGCTCACTTTCATTTCAGCTTTTCCTCCTCTGTGGTAAACATACAAGTAGTTCTGTAAACTCTCTCTCATTTCCTTTGAGGCAGGATGCATATTCTTAGAAGCAGCCTACTGAGAAACAAAGGTTAATTCTGCAGGGAATAAATTGCCAAAGCCCTGTTCTCATTTGAAGTTTTGATTGAGGGAAGCAATGTGGGTTTTCTTTACTTTGCAAAGTTCCCTCACATCTCCATCAGAGGCAGATCTGTTGTCCAGGCTTCTTGCATAGGCACAAGTCACTGGTGAGATTCTGAGTCTGCTGTTCAGAAAAGGCAGGGGCCTGGCTTTGTCGCTGCCTATAGGACCTTTGGTGGTGGGTGCTCAGTTGGGAGGCTCGGACCTGCCAACCTGGCTGTATACAGGGTGCTTAAAGTCAACGGGCTGGAACAAGTCTGACAATAGTCCTTAAATATGGCCCCTGAGGTTAGCGCATTTACAGAAGGTCACCGAGGTCACCCTTAATGGTTACTAGAAGCTGTGTTCTAGCTGGGGGCCTCTGACTGGCCCCATGAGGTCTGTGTGGGAGGGAGCTTGGTCTCATGCAGCTTTCCAAGAGCTCCTTTGTGCTCTGCAATTAGGATATGGAGTGTTTAACATGGAGTGTTTGCTGGATTTCGGGGCACCTCATTCACTCGTCGAATATTAATGAATACTGCTAGGTACCAGGAGCAATTCCAAAAAGCAGTGGATAAGCATGGCTGCCACCCATGTTTTCAAAGTTCTTGTACTGCACACAGAAGGCAAGGGAGGGGTGGAATCCACTCCCCAAGCTGTGAACCCATGGGGCTGTCTGCAAAGAAGGTGGGCATTTTCTCAGCCATCTGTTTACAGGGCAAATTTCTCTAATGCATGGGAAGCTGCCATCTACGCTAGCCTTGCTCTGGGTGCAAGACAGTCAGTGCTCACTTCTATCCTAGAAAGGGAGGGGGTGGGCCTAGAGACATGCATTGTGAGCCGTTTGAGAACCGGGTGAATGCATTTGTCCCTTCCTGAAGAGTTTAGATGTGAGCTGCCTTATCATAGCCTCTTAAAGGACCCTGAAAAGAATTAATTTATGCTCATAAGTCTGTGGTCGGCAAACTGCGGCTCTTGAGCCACCTGCGGCTCTTTGGGCCCTTGAGTGTGGCTCTTCCACAAAATACTATGGCCTGGGTGAGTCTACTTTGAAGAAGTGGCATTAGAAGAAGTTTAAGTTTTAAAAATTTGGCTCTCAAAAGAAATGTCAACCGTTGTACTGTTGATATTTGGCTCTGTTGACTAATGAGTTTGCCTACCACTGTATAAGTGCATTAGGTGAATAATGTAAAACTTACTGGTGACGCCATAGGGTAAACAGACAACTTAATGTACTCACAGCGACTTCAGATTATGCCAAGTGCTAAGAAGGAAGTGAACAGTATGGTGCTCACACAGCCTTAAACAAGTGGTCAGTAAAGCCTTCCTTAATGATCAGCATTTGCACTCAGACTGAAGGTACAAAAGACCGAGCCACTGAAATGCCAGGGTCCAAGGTATTCAGAGTCCAACAGGCTAACTAAAGAGCAAGCATGTCAAACTCGAGGCCTACATGCCTCATTTATTTGGCCCATGTTAGCGTTTGAGTTTGACATGCTTGAACTAGAGCAGCTGTTGGCAAACCACGGCTTGCAAGCCACATGCTGCTCTTTGGCCCCTTGAGTGTTCTAACGCCACTTCTTCAAAATAGACTCGCCCAGGCTGAAAACTGACTTCTGCGCATGGGCCACAAAGTTTCAATCGCACTGTCCGTGCTCGCCTGCATGTGGTGTTTTGTGGAAGAGCCACTGAACTAGAGGATGTTGTAGGTGGATTTCCAAGGACACTGATCTGGTGGGGGAGGAGAGCTTCCCACAGTTGCTGGGGAAAGCAACTGTGTTCCCATCCGGGTCCTGACACTGTACACATGCTCAGAATTAATCGATTCCTTGCTATTCTTGGTGGGCAGAAAGTCTTTGCAAAACTTGACCTCTCCCAAGTGTTATCAATAGAACTAATAGTAATGCTGTCAGAAATGTCCACTAACCGTCAGCCATCAGGGGCTTTCTCAGTTCAATGCTCTTGGTTTAGAAATTCTGCTGCCCTTGGAATGTGTCAATGTGCGTTAAAGATTCTTTCCTTACAGAAGTTCAATTAGGGTGTGATATTGATTCATTTTATGGCTTATATTTTTACATGTTTATGTGTCTGTTTTCACCAATAGACTGTGAATCTCTAGGGGCGCTCTTTCCACTTTGTGCTCCAACACTAAAACAATGTATATTTCAAAAAGGGCATTTAGTGAATGCTGTTGTGTTCTGATGCTTCCACACCCAATTGGTGTGTTGTTTATTTTATTTTATTTTTAAAAAATATTTTTAAAATATATTTTATTGATTTATTTATGAAGAGGAAGGGAGACGGATAGAGGTTTAGAAACATTGATAAGAGAGAAACATCGATCAGCTGGCCCCTGCACACACTCCACTGGGGATGTGCCTGCAAATAGTTCATGCCCTTGACCAGAATCAAACCTGGGATACTTGGGTCTGCAGGCCAATGCACTACCCACTGAGCCAAGCCAGTTAGGGCTGGTGTGTTGTTTAGATACTTTTGATTAACTTATAGCATTGACAGAGAGATAACTAAAAAATCCAAAGTCACCTCTTTAGGCTGATGACATTCACCTATGCATGGTAAGCATGAGAGCTGGGTCCATGCATTTTCCCATAAATAGTCTAGATATGAACTGTTCCATTGTATCCTCTTAAAGGGCCCTAAAAAGAATTCTCCTAAGTGCATTAGTGAATAATGTACTGAAGATTCCATGGAGTAAATAAATAATAATTTTACATTGCATATTAAGTTCAACAACCTAAAACCTCTCTCTAAGCTTTCTTTTAACCAAAGCCCATTCTTTCTTTCATCTGAGACTGTACTTCTCTCTCCTTCATTTCCTAAAAAGCCACTGAATTCATTGACATTTCCTCCTCCATATTTCTTGAGCATCTACTGTTACCCAAATCATTTGTCAAAACTTTCCTTCCAAACAATTACTGTATTCTGTGTGTTTTCATAACAGCTTCTAAAAGAATAGTCTGAGACAGTCTCTATATCTCTTGCCTTATAGTTCTTGAAGTGTTTCTTTTTAAACAGTAAGTGATCACTTAGCAGCTAGATCCACAATAGCACAATGCAATCTATGCCATCCTACACTATGAACAAAACAAGAGCTTCCAAGTGTTCTCTGACTATTTGAGATCCGGCCCATTTTTCTGAGCCTCATCATCACCCGATGGCAAAACAAAGTGTCCCCAGCCATGGACTTGCCAGGCGAGGGTAACTCCAGGCTGGTAAACAGTAAATAACACCCAAGTGTGTGCACATACATATGGATGGATATAAACCACCTCTTACCCAGTTACTTTATAAGTTTAGGAACTAGTCTGATGACCAAGACACAGAGACCCTAGATAGTGACCACTCCACCATCTCCTCCTTCCTTATATTGGCTTTCTAAAAGTCGGCCTTGCACAAAGCTCACCGCACCTGCCTGAATGCACTCCCTCACCTCAATAAACTTGGCTAGAGCAGGCACGGGACCCCAGGGGACCCAATCACGTTTCCACTCCTGGAAGTGTGCAAAGGAGGCATGGGAACAGAAGGAAAAGTTGAACCGGAAGCTCCTGTAGGCCATGTGTGAGAAGGTGAGTGAGAAGAGGCGTGGCACTGGAGAGAAGAGATGACGTGGTCACAGACAGAGTGAGATTCCTCATGGTTTCAGTTTCCACAAGGCTTTTGTCTGCATCTGTCTCCATGAGATTGTCTGTCTTTACAACAGCGCCAGTTTCTATTTATCCTCCTTTGAGTGTGTTCCTGGGCCACAAACCAAACTGTCTCTGACCAAGCACCCCTTTATCCAAACAGAGACAACCATCCCATCTCTGTGAGCTCCCTGTGCACCTCACACATGCACCCCTCTTAACACATCGAGTTCTAATCCATCACTTGCAGCTCCCTTCCTTACCAGGCTGTCAGCAGACTGCAGTCAAGGTCTGTGAGTTTGTCCCTTATCCCTGCTACCTAACTCTACACTGGAGACATAGTAAATGCCCAATAAATGTCAGCTGAACCAGCTGAGAACAATGTCATCTGCAGAATGAAATCCTGTACATATCAAGTGATTCGAAGCCCTCACTGTTTCCACAGAAGACCAGGACTCCACAATCAGCTTACAGCCATGTCTTTACAAGCTGCACCAATTACAGGCCACTTTGGGGACTTTTGTTTAAAAATAAGCCCATTCCTTAATTGCATCACTGACTCTGTAGACCCCACGGACCCCCTGTGGGACTTTTGAATGCACACTCTGTGCAGGCCTGCATGCACAATACCGAAGATTGCTTCCAGAGGCATTTTCCTTATGGAATAAGCCCTTGACTCACCTCTTCAGACTAATGGGATCACACAATTAGATGTGCTGGACATTTTTTCTTTTGTTTTCTTCTGATTATAAGGATTATGAAATTGGAGATGATGTTATAGTGGCATCATGGGTAATTTTGGTGCCCACTTCCCCAGATCAGAATCCATTTCCCCATAACACCTATCTTGCTCTGCCTCGGCTGTCAGCAACCCTTGATCCAAAGCTTGGTACAGGTTCACGAGACTCACAGTGAAGCCCGTCAAAGCTGTCTTTTCTGCCACTGCAACCATGATTTTGTGACAAAAACAAGGCACTGTGGGAGTTTTTTTCCCCCCCCTGCAGTCTGTGTAGTTCACCAAAATGCTGCCAAATTGGATTTAATAAAATGAAAATTCAACTCAGAAAACAAAATTGATGGGGTTAGTCAATTTTAAAAACTGTATTTTAAAACAACATATGAAATGTTTATCCAAGGGTGACTGAAAAAAATGTGAACATAACTAAACTGGATTTCATTAGAAACAGCATGGAAATCATTAGAAGCAGTATGGGAAGGTGGCCATCTGTGCTCACCTCCCCTCAGTTTTGCCTGGGTATTTCAGAATGAGCTAATAAGAAATAATAAAACCTGTTTTACATTGCAGTTCCTTGTGAGAATCCATAAAACCTGAATCTTTATACATTAAAAAATCAAATATTTAGAATGTCATGTATACATAATCTATATATATAAAAGGCTAAGCAACCATAGCATCTGAAACAACTGAATGGTGGAGGGTGTGATCAGTGAGGGGCAATCAAATGACTGAGTGACAGGTTGTGTGGGGCAACCAGGCTGGCAGGGGGTCAGGGGTGACCAAACGACTGAGCAGCAGACTGCATGGGGCTACCAGGCCCAGAGGAGGCAGCAGTTGGGAGTGACTAGACTGGCGGGGGTTGGGGAGAGTTGGGGGGGGCAGTTGAGGGGCAACCAGGCTGGCAGAGGGTGAAAGTGAGGGGCGACCAGGCAAGCAGGTGAGAGGGCAGTTGGGGGCAACTATGTTGGCAGGGGGGGCATTGGGGGTGACAATGTCAGCATGGGGGACAATTAGGGGTGACCAGGTAGGTAGGCAGGTGAGCAGTTAGGAGCCAGTGGTCCCAAATCGTGAGAGGGATGTCCAACTGCCAGTTTAGACCCAACCCACGGCAGTTGGACATCCCCTGAGGGGTCCCAGAGGAGAGGGTACAGGCTGGACTGAAGGGACCTCCCTCCCATGCACAAATTTCATGCACCAGGCCTCTAGTCTATATTATAAAAGGCCTGCTGCCCTAACACAGTAACGACCAAAGACCAGTGCAGGTGGGCAGGGCTATGAGCATGATGAGGCACGCACAGATGGGTAGAGCTGCGTGATTTTGAATGCTGGGCTTCTAGTTTGTACATAAATGCATAAAAGTTTAATTCTATCTTATATTGGGTAATCCAGAATTAGATAATTGATTAGTAGGCCACTTGATCTATGTGTAATGGGGAGTTCTCAAACTGATAGGCACATTTGAAAACCAGTGAAGCTATTAAGATGTTTGCTCCTCAGATCAATCACATTGGAATCTCTAGGTATGAGATCCAGGCCTTGTTGTTTTTGTTTTTCCTTCTCTTTTATCCCCCCTGCCCCCACTTTATATTAGGCCTTGGTGTTTTTTAAAGCTCCTCAGAGAAGAGCCATGGTCCACAAAAAGATTTGGGGATGCAAATCATCTGTTCCCATTAAACATCAAACCTCTTACTTCCCAGAACATGTCCTAAACCATTTCATCCAGGAATACACAACCTAGACAGGATAATGAGGATCAGACCTGGGGCTCTAAAATACAGATGGGTGTATATCTCCCTGGATCACACATGCACAATTTAGATACCTCAACAACACATCCTCCATTGAAAAGCACAAAACATGCTTTCTATTAACCCACTTTAGTATAGATGGGGGTGAGAGTAAAGACTGGTACTGCGTTGCTATCAGTTTATATATCCCGGGGGCAGGGAGCACAGAGTGGGGAACAGTCAGTGGTCATTATCAGGAATTAGCCACCAATCATTCTGAATGTCTTAGACTCTCTGCCCTCCTGATTACAAAGTACAAGCTAGAATAATGTGAAATAATGTCAACAACCTTTCCAAGAGAATAAACAAGACTTTTTAGATGCATGAATAGGACATTATATCCTTCCAATTATAAAACATTTACATTAAATATTTATCTGTTATTCGGTTCGTCAACAGTTATGATATGGCCACTGGTGAGGTGAAGTTAAATCTGCACAATCCAATTGGAATAAAAGATACCTGCCCCTGAGAGGAATTCAGATTGGGGGGGGGGGCTTTTAGAAATCAAGCAATCCACCTGCTATAGTGTATGTATTCTGAGGCCCAGAGAGGACTAAAATGAAGGTTCCTAATTCTAAGACCACTCTTCCTACCTTATCCTGAAAGTCTATTTTTCTTGATCCCATCAGCAGTTGACTTCTATTTATTCTTTCCTTTTTATTGAATTTATTGGGGTGATATTGGTTCACAAAATTATACACAGGTTTCAGGTACAAAGTTCCACAACACATCATCTGTACACTGTATAATGTGTTCACCACCCCAACTCACATCTCTTTCCATCATCATTTATCCCCATATAACCTCCCCACCTCCCTACAACATCCTTCCCCCAGCAATCACCACATTGTTGTCCATGTCCATGAGTTTTTTCCGCTTTTTTTCCTTTTTTTGCTCAGTATCTCTACCACCACTACCAGCCTCCAAACTACCCCATCCCCCAACAGCTGTTGTCCTCCTCTCTAACTATAATTCTGTCTCTATTTTGTTCAGCTGGTTTTACAAAACACTGGCTCCTCACTCCCCTGTGGTGGATTAATAGTATTTCGGGAAGAACATGGCTGCAGGAGGATAAGGAGTTTCCATAGCTGAACTGGGCAGAGCTAAGACTTGCACGCTAGTCTCTCCCTCCTAATCTAGAATAAGCAAAAGCTGTTGGCCTCAGATAAACCAAACACATTCTAGCCTGAACTGCAAGCTCAGAAAAGGATTAACTGAGTCATCTAGGAAAGGACAGTTCACCTCTTTGAACCTCAGTTTCCTCATAAGTAAAATGCATATAATGAAAAATCTGTCTTGCAGGATAACTGGGAAAATAAAGTGCGATCACCAGGGGTCAGCAGACTTTTCTGTAAAAAGGCCAGATAGTGAATATTTTAGGCTTAGTGGGCCCATGAGGTCTGTGCTGCATATTCTTTCCTCAACACCTTAAAAAATGTAAAAAATAAAAAAAATGTCCCTAGCTCATGGACCACTGAGAATCAGGCCATTGGCTATAATCTGCCACAACCTTTACCAGATGGGAAAGGGGGGAGGGTAGTTTGGTAGAAAAGGGTATAGGGCGGATAACTGGTGATGGAAGGAGACTTGACTTGGGGTGGTAAGCACACAATACAATATACAGATGATGCACTATAGAATTGTACACCTGAAACCAAATAATTTTATTAACCAATGCCACCCCCCCAACACACACACACACACACACACACACACACACACACACACACACACACACCATTTGGTCCAAATATGCAGGAACCAAGCATATTTCACCTCTGCAAATTCAGCACCTAGGAAAGCACCAGATGCTTTGGTACCTGCTCAGTAAATACTTGTTAATGAATAACATAGGTAAAGGGCTTGGTCTAAAGTCTAGTGAGTAAAATTTAACTGTGTGTTTATTCAATATTGTTACTGTTGCTTTCATAGTTCCCACACTATGCGACAATATATAAAGATATGTGTATAGGGGGATGGAAATGGGTTGATTAGCTAATTAAAGAATCGAGAGGGAAAATAAACAACTGGGATCTAGAGTATCTAGGAAAATCTCACAGAAGAGGTGGCATTGATCTTGGAAGGATGGGAAAATTTTGAATAAATGAAGAAGCTAATTATATATTTTTTATTGATATTTTAAAGAGAGGAAGGGAGAGAGATAGAGAGCCAAAAATGTCAATGAGAGAGAAACATCGACCAGCTGCCTCTTGCACCCCCCCACTGAGGATGTGCCCGCAACCAATGTACATGCCTTTGACCGGAATCGAACCCGGGACCTTTCAGTCCGCAGACCGACGCTCTACCACTGAGCCAAACTGGTTGCGGCTGAAGAAGCTAATTATAAATGTGTTCCAAGGGAAGTAAGAAGTAAGCCATGCCACTGTGCCATGTTTTATATATTTTAGCAGGACAAGGTTATGATTTAACAAATATACCTTAGTCTGTGACTCCTTGGGCTAAAGAATTCAATGTTTATTGAAGAGGATATCGGCAAATTCCCACAGGGAACTTTCCCATAAGATCTGACCCTTTATCATGTTTGAGTTTTTGTGGCACTAGACTATCTCTGATGGCCCTGAATAACCAGTACCCTTGAAAAGACACAAAAGGCCCTCTCATGACCCACCATGAAATAAAAGGAAAATCTGACCCAGTTATCTCTGTTCAATGTCAAGATCTCAACAGCCATAGGCACTGATTCTGCACAAAGATTGTGGCTAAGTCTGGAAATTTCAAGTGTACTGGTCCCCTGAGCACTACAGCTGTGTTTTTGGATTATTGGTTGTGCATGTGAGTAAACATGAAGACCTGTACGTGAAACTTCAGCCTAGGAAGGCATGGAGCAACTGTGGTTGGGTATCACCTCAGAGAGAGACACCTTTTCCTTCTTTCTCCTTCCACGCTACACACCCTCCGTCACATGCTTCAAGGAGTTATTGCCAGGCCAGCACTGGGGTTTGAGGCTTTGCTAATCATATCCCTAAACAAAATGTGACTCCATTTATACCTCCATCCTTGTGGATGGTAAAGTGCCAGCCATGTAACATTATTACATTTAATTCTCCCATTCTCTTTTACAGATGAGGAAACAGTTTGAGAAGTAAAAATAGCTTTCTCTCATTCACCCAGTAAACAATGGAGCTCAGTCTCTCTGTCTTTTCCACTAAACCACGTGGTTTTTCTAAAGAATGAATTACAAATGACTAGCATCAGCTCACTTCCCAGAAACTTGTTGTGAAGAGCAGAAGGCTTTGACTCTCTACACAAGGGTTTGATACTCAAACAGCATAGGCAGACAGAGAGAAGATAAACTTTGAAGTTGTTTTCCTCAGGTAGAGAAAACCCAGACTTCTTCAATCAAATGAACAGGTTCTCAGGGTCTAACTTGAGTGCTGGAGCTTAGATGATGACCACCCCAGGAGGGTTGTCAGGCCACTGTGGCCAACAAAATGTACACAAACATCAGGACCAGCGTGGCAACGCTAGCTTTGGGAAGCTGCTGTCAGGAGGAGTCAAGAAGAAACAGGCATGGACCAAGGAGACAGCGCATGCCCTGACTCCCACATTCTGACTAATTGGCCGTGTCTACTAAATGTAACCCATGCATTCATATGCTACCTAGGCTATTTCAAGTACAGACACAAGTATTTGGTCTATTTCACTCAACTCTTCAAGACTGATCAATAAAACATGTATACGGTGCCTGTATGTCTGGCAAAGAAAATAAAAGAGGAAGGAAGAAAGAAAGCTATGAGCTCAGTGAATATGAACTGTGCTTGGGTTTCAGGAGGCAGCTAGAGACCCTGAGTAAACCAGACAGGTTCAAGTCTGTGATAGATTTCTGCTGTCCAATTTAATATTTAATATTTTAATATTTAATCCTAAAGCTATGTGCTTGATTTCCTAAGTTACAGAATATTAAAACACAAAGCTCTTAAGAGCACCGCGTGTTTTGGTTCAGGGAGAGAGCACGACCCTCGCTAAGTGACAGGTGACTGCTGGGTGTCTTGCATTATTTGTTTTTAAAAATCAAGGATTTATCTCTTAAATATTTATTATTAATGCAACAATAGAGCTACCTGGTATTTATATAGCACCTTGTCTTCTGAGTACTCTGGCTGAATAACATCATCTGTCTCTATGAATTTCATTGTCAGGAAGAAGACAGAACTGACTTTTCTCTTCTTAGAGTGAGAAAGCAGAGGCCCAGAGCTGAAAGGAATTTTCCCTTTCACTAAGTTAATCCAGTGGATTTACTCACAGAGAAGCTGCCTCCTGCAAGCACATCAACCAGGGATCAAACCAGCGACCTGAGTATGTGCCCTGACTAGGAATCAAACCAGCGACCCTTAGGTGCACTGGTCAATGCCCAACAAACTGAGCCACACTGACCAGGTTGGGGTTCACGTGTTGACCTGTGCCAGGAAGCCCCTATGGAAAGAGCAGGTGACTCCCTTCTTTAGAGAGCTTCGTCCCTGAGGAGCTCTTGCCACCTGTCACTTCAGAAAGATGGGGAGGGCTTCTCCAGGGTGTTAGGCAGGGTACTGAAGACAGGTGGGAGAAAGCGAGACCATGGCTGGCGCTGCCAGCCCCAGAAAATGTCCATGGTCAGAGTCCCACCTTTCTCTCTGTTTGAAATAGCCAGGTTTTCTTATTCTTAGGGGTGAGCAAATAGCTGTGGTGTCTGTTCACTGGAGGAGTCCCAGTTTCCTGAGTGTCCCAGAATATTGACAGGCATGCAGATGGAGAGAAGCTGCAGCACCTGAGCCAGGTCAGCTGCTAATGACCTTGTTTGTCTCTTCGGTCAAGTGACAGAACCTTAATTTACCCACCGGCAAAATGAAATGTTCTAACCTGGATGATTTGTAAGACTTGTTATCGACTTAAAATTCTATTATTCTGTGGTGAGTTGGGAGCATAAATAGATTTTAACTGTAGAAAGGCAGGTGGGCTGATAGGCAAAACATCACCAATGTGTGTATAAATCCTTATTCTGAGATTCACTCACAGGGTTACTTAACGTCCAGGGTAGCAGTTTCTGCAAAATGAAGACAAGTTGGTAGAAAGATGACAAGAGACGTCATATGGAATGGAAAGTCTGGCACAAAATTTATGTTCCATGACTGCTCCATGCAAATGTGGAATGGTTCTGTGTCTCCCCCAAGTTTCACCTTCAAATGCCAGAGGCAGGATCCTGTTCTGACAGGGCTTCTTTTTTGAACTTAGTGTTTACTGTTATCAGAGCATTGTGTGTTTATAGTTCAAAAAGTCAGGTATTAAGAGGCTTAAGTGTAAAACAGCAGTCCTCTTGCTCACCCCTCCCCACCACTGAATACTGCTCCTCAGAGAAAATAACACTCACTAACTTTTAACCCTCCCTCCGGTTTATACTTTGTTTCTTAATTTGTCAATTTTAACTTCCTATTGATAGTATTGGAAGATGTAATCTTCTTCCTTTCCTTTCTTTCTCTCCCTTCCTTCCTTTCTACTTTCCTCCCTCATTTCCTCCTCCCCCTTTCTCTCTCCTGCTCTTTACCTCTCTCTCCCCCTGCCACCACATACTCTAATCTTGTCACCACTGTAATACTGCATATTTTGTTATATCAATAATGAGAATGTGCATCACTGCAGCCATTGAGCCGAGTAGAATACAATGATTCCATTTCTCCCCCATACAGGTTTAGTTCTTCCTGAAGTGATTACCCTCCTCTTTGATTTTCTATGCATCTAACATGAATTCTTCCCAGAAATCTCCACCTGAACTCCAAACATATTTGAATGTGATAAAGCTCATCAGTAAGCTATCCGTCCTTTACCTAGGAGACGCCCCTGCAAAACATCTGTGTCATCTAGCTCTCCAGATCTGCTACATAACTGTCATCCTGCATCACCCACCCTTTCCTATCCTTCATCACTTGCCCATCCTCCTGGGACTTTCTTTAATCCCTTGCACTTTAGAACCCTATTATCCCATTTCCATGCTTCCATATTTTTTCTTTCATTATTATTTTTTTTTAGCAAGGCACATCCTCTAACACCTCAGATAAATGGTTGAGTCCTTGCATGTCTGAAAACAGTCTTCATTATATGCTTGCTCTTGAGTGGATATCAAATTCTAGGTTATGATTCTGAGAGCATGGATCTCTTGTCTTCTAGCTAGAAATCTAGTATTTTTATCGAGAAGTCCATTGTTAATTTCTTATTCTTAATCATCTACAGGTGATCTGTTATTATTCCCTTGAAGATTTTAGGATTATCTCTGCCCCCTCAGGATTCTGTAATTGTAAAATTGTGTGCCTTATAATGAGTTTTAAAATTTATTTTACTGGTACTCAATGAATCTCTATAGCCTGGAGCTCCATAACTTTCATTTCCCGGTGATTTGACAGCACCTGTGTTTTGATTATCACCTCCCTGCCAGTTTCTGTGTTTTTTCTTTCTGCAATTCCTGGTAGTTATGTAGACAACTTCTACTTTTGTTCCTCTATTTCTATTAAATATATTTTAATTCCATCTCTTTGACTTTTGTTTCTACCTTTTTGGAAATTTCCTGAATTTTCTCTTTCAACTATGCTTTTGAAAGTTTGTCCCATCTTTCATATTTTTTCATTCTAAGAGTTGTTTCTTGCTCTCTTATATTTCTTTTTTTTAGCATCCTACTTTGGTTGCATTGATGAGATATTTTCTCTAATTTCTGTGAGGATCTTCACTCTTATTTGAAGTTTTCTCTGGCTTCCTGCATGGCTTCTGTTTTTTCTCAAATTCCAGTTAACTATTTGTATGTTTTGTTTTTCTCCCCATGTCGAAGACTTTTCTCACGTGGCTAATGACCTTTTAATATGAATTAACTAGAGGCTTGGTGCACGAAATAAGTGCACTGGAGGGAGGAGGGTCCCTCAGCCCAGCCTGCACCCTCTCACAATCCAGGACCACTGGTTCTTAACCACTCACCTGCCTGGCTGATCATCCCTAACTACTCTGCCTGCCTACCTCATCAGCCCTAACTACTCACCTGCCTGCCTGATCACCCCTAACCACTCTGCATGCCTGCTTAATCACTCATAAACACTCTGCCTGCCTGCCTGATTGCCCCTAACTGCTCGCCTGACTGCCTGACCGCCCCCCTAATCACTCTGCCTGCCTTCCTGATCGCCCCTAACCACCTCTGCCTTGGCCACTGCCACAGTGGCTTTGTCTGAAAGGATGTCCAGAAGGTCATTCAGCCGTCTGGTCTAATTAGCAAATTATGCCTTTATTATTATAGATATTTAAATAAAGCGCTCTCTCTCTCTCTCTCTCTCTCTCTCTCTCTCTCTCTCTCTTTGGAGGATCTGTGGATGCAGTTCATCAATTGAATTTCATAGAAGAATTTGACTCTCATGAACCAAGCCATTCTATTTGGATAATCCTAAATGTTAATTTCTGTAGTTATTTTTTCTTGGTCTTCTCTGTTTCTTTCAGGAAAGAGTCATCTAATCTTCTATCTTGAGGTGTAATCCTGGCTGCCAGTATCCAGGAGTCCAGGGGAAGAGGGTTGGGCAGCCTTACCCTTCAATACACTGACTTTCATTCGATCCCTTTCTCTGGATGCCTGGCATGCTCATTATTCTTTGTGCTTGATATTTCTGAATAAAGAGTGATCCTAATTCAATTTTTCCAAATCCTTACCTCCCATTCTGTGCCTGGTTTTACAAGATAAGGTTGGATATCTGGGAATCTATCAAGGGACTCTCCTGTTACCAACACCCTTTGCTCATGATTCTGTTGTAATTGGTACCTCCAGGCACTGAAACTTCCTGAACTTCCTGAGGTTCCTTGTGACCTAAATCACCTTGATTTTTATTTATATCCCCCCCCACAAGTTCTTAGATTTCAGTTTTCTTCACTTTGTTACTTCAGTTACCATTCATTGATCCACATTCCATTGCTCAATATTTGGTTGACATTTCTTACCCATTATTGTCTCCCCTCTTGTTCTCATTTTCCCATCTAGTTCAACTTTCTCACTATTTATAACATTTCATCCCTTTGTTGCCACTGAAGTGGGAGTCTCCAGGGAGGGATGGAGGTAAATGTCAGTGGTCAATCTGCTATAGCTACCTGGAAGCTTACGGGGGAGAGGGGTTTGGCGAAAGGATCTGCATGTGGATGACAAAGGAAAGACACAGAGAATGTGCTTCCCGGGAAAAGTCTCTCTCTGAGTTGCTAATTCACAATGGCCTCATTTCCTAGAGACCTGGTTGGCAAACTGTGGCTCACGGGCCACATACAGCTCTTTAGCCCCTTGAGTTTTTAGCAAAGGCCAGCTTAGGAGTACTCTAATTAAGTTAATAACAATGTACCTACCTATATAGCTTAAATTTCAAAAGTTTGGCTCTCAAAAGAAATTTCAATTGTTGTACAGTTGATATTTGGCTCTGTTGACTAATGAGTTTGCTGGCCACTGTCTTAGAGTAACAGAAAGTATTTAGGGCCATTTTGACCTCCTTAAAGATCTAGATAAAATTACCTTGAAGTCCAACCTCACATCCTGTCCTTCCTGAGATTCCCATAATTTCCAAAGTGTATACATTTTTTAAAGCACTAAGATAGACTTTTTCTCTGCTAAGATGGATTGAGATTGTGCATAGAGATATAGAGAAATATCTATATATACTTGCTGCCACGGGCATCATCTCAAATCTGTGAAACAAGACTTCTTTTTATAACTTGAATCCACCACCTCTCTTCCCTCATATACAAAGAAAAGACCCTTTAGCAGAACATCTGCATAGAGCAGACATTTACTGTAAATTGGAAAGCAATCAACCTTTCCCTAGAATGACGTCTGCTAGCAGATGGTGAAATTTTAATTTTTCCCACCCTGCTATATCATGATGTCTATGTGTACATTTACTTCTAAAGTGAACACAAAAATTCAAATTGTCTGGATTTTCTCTATATTCTGATAGAAGATCTGAGGAAGGCCTTGGCCAGTACTTCAGTAGGGTAGAGTGTCCTCCTGATTTGTGAAGGTTGTGGGTTTGATCCCAGACCATAGCACATATAAGAATCAACCAATGAATGCATAAATAAGTGGAGCAACAAATCAATGTTTCTCTCTCTCAAATCAATAAATTTTTTTAAATAGATATATGAGGAAATTATCGTTTTCAATCAAGGAAAATAAAGGTCTGCTACTATCAGTTAAGAATCTTCATAAATAATGTTTAACAAGACATGTCTGCTTTTGGTTTCCAAATCCCCAGAAAAAATAAGATATTTAGAACAAGGCTAAGGGGCAACATTATTCCATTTAACCTTCAACAACCTTGTGAGATATCATTTCTTACAATTTTACAGATGAGGCAACAGAGATTAAATGGCTTTCCTGGGCCACAGAGCTAGAAATTAGCAAAGCCAGGAACTGCAATAATAACTTGCACTGTCACCACTGTGCTTGCTATTCATAGAATCCAGATGGAGAGATCCATAGATAGAGATACAGATATATATATATATATATATATATATATATATATATATCCAGTCATACACTGTATTACATATCAGTCAACAACATGCCGCACACAGGACAGTGATCCATAAGATTATAATGCAACTGAAATATACCTATCGCCTGGCGAGGTCGTATTATGGAAATGAATGCCTGAAAGGACTTTCGCCCTTAAAGAGGCCAAGTCTATACTGGCAAGTAATTTTCCTTCACCATCAGCACTCCCATATGCACTAGTCACTTTCACATTATATAATGAATAAGATTCTTAAATCATCTCAATCTCCCAGAGCGAGTAGTAAATTCAACATTGCAGTGAGGCCCCACCTTGTCTTTCAACGCTGCAGACTGCCTTTGACGTGCAGGCTGTACATGCCTGCAGCCTAGCTGCTGCTGTAATGTATAGCCCGGATGTGTAGTAGGCCACGCCATCCAGGTTTGTGTAAGTGCATTCCATGATGTTCACACAGTAATGAAATCACCTAACCACGCATTTCTTAGAATGCATCCCCATCGTTAAGTGACATATGGCTGTACATTTAAATATACACACATAGACAGCTTTCCACTCTCTTGAGATTATTCCTGTTTCTCAGACTTAGAAACTAAGGCTCAGAGAAGTTAAGCAATGTTCCCAAAGTAACACAGCAGGGTCCGAGACAAGATTGAAATCCAAAGCCACTTGACTCCGAAGTTCGTATTCCTTCCATTTCTTCCTGCTGCCCTCATTAAACAGTCTCCAAAGATCCCCCCCTGAACATACATGAAATCTGTCACATGAAAAAGTGGAACATATTTCCCCAATCCTTGAATCTTGGCTGGCTTTGTGACTTTGACCAAGAAAAATGTGGCAGAGTGACATTCTGGGATTCTAAACTCAAAAGTCAAAAAACTAGCAGTTTCTATTCCCTGTTTCTGAAAGTCAGACACCATGTGAGAAACCTAAGATATGTGGAGAGACCACGTGGAGAAGACCGAGATGCTCATTCCCAGATGAGCCCGCAGCTGAGCGTCAGCACTGACCAAGAGCCATCCGAGTGAGCCGTCTTGGTGGGTCCAACACAATCAAGGCCTCAGACTACTTCAGTGTCAGTCAGTCAACACCATGGAGCAGACGAGCACCCAACTGAGCTGTCAGCCCACAAAACCACAAGCTGTAATACACTGATAATTGTTTTTGAGTCACTGAGTTTTGGGGTGTTTTGTTATGAAGCAAGAGACAACTTAAACCTGCCTGTCTTAGAAGATAGGACAGCAGGCCCTGTGACTTCAAAGCCAATCCTCTTTCAAATGAAGACAATGACATAGTCTTTTCCACCAAACACAAATGGCATGAATCCTTTGGTACCTAAGAATAATAGCATCTAAAAAGCAAGGCACTCAAGGAGAGTATATATATACATATAGTTTTGATAAGAGTGGCAAGAAACAGAAACTGTTACTTATTTACTATTTGGTGATAGTATAAATCCTGAGAGGTTCCTGGAAGATAATTTGGCAATATGGATGTATGAGACATCTT
Source organism: Vespertilio murinus (assembly GCA_963924515.1). Lineage (NCBI taxonomy): Eukaryota > Metazoa > Chordata > Mammalia > Chiroptera > Vespertilionidae > Vespertilio > Vespertilio murinus. Next base: position 85,184,029 of record OZ004705.1, read on the forward strand.
AAATGCTCATGTTCACTGACCCAGAGGTATCACTTTTAGGCATTTTTTTACCTTTGGAGCCTACAAATAGACTGCAAATATTTTTTTTCTCTGTTTAGCACAGCAATAGTACACATATAACAAATATAGAGAAAACACGAGGAAGCCATAAACAGAGAGATAGAGATAGAGATAGAGATAGAGATAGAGATAGAGATAGAGATAGAGATAGAGATAGAAAGGCACCCAAATATCCAACAATAAGAAATTTGAGTAAATAAATTATGGTATCCTAGCTAATAAAGAGGGAATCTGCTAATTGACCACATGCCCTCACAAAGATGGTGGTGCCCAAGCCACAAGATGGCGGCACCCCATCCCCTCAGCCCCACTGGGATGGCAAGTGCCTGGCATGGCTGGGCCCACCCCTAGGCGAGTCCTGACCACTCCATGCACCTGCTTCCGGAGTCCCCAAGTCCCCTTAGCTCCTCCAGCTGCCCAGGGCCGGCCCGAGGCATAGGCAAGCCTCAGATGACAACTGCATAGCCACCCAGGGCTGGTCCAAGGTGCAGGCAAGCCTCAGGTGGCGGCTACCCAACTGCCCAGGACTGTCCAAAGACTGGATGAGGCTTGTGCTGCCGGCAGTGGCAGCAGCAGAGGTGTGATGGGGCATCGCTTTCCCCTGATTGACAGGTCGCCTCCCACTCCTGAGGACTCACAGACTGTGAGAGGAGGAAACTGGGCTGAGAGAACCCCTCTCCAGTGCATTAATTTTCATGCCCAGGCCTCTACTATTTATATAATAGGAAAATATCATACTACCACTGAAAATAATGCAATGGAAGTCTTTTCCATGCCATGGGCATTCATTCAACATTAAGAGGGATAAGCCATATATAAAGCAATGTAAATAGTTCCCACTAGTCTTTTTCAGCAACAACAACAGTAACTAACACCAGTGGGCTAAGCACTGCTCAAGCACATATCATCCAAATAAACAATGGCCATCTCTCAGCAGTATGCTTGTCTCCTTATACCTTTTTAATATTTACTAGGTATTTTTATAAACATATACGGATATAAATACCAATTGATTACTATGAACTTAGACATACCTTTAAAAACAGGTTGGTAACTTCGGGAATTCTGGGATGATCAGAGCAGCAGCTCTGCCATTCTGAGATTGCGATGCACACCACCACACATTCCCACGAGGCACTTTTTGGAGCTGCAGATTGAGCTGAAATCCTGGGCTGTCTAATCTTGGGCCAATTCTGGGACATCTCCTGGCCAGTGCCCAGTTCTGTTCCTGCCACATGCATTCGGCGAGGATTCCAGAGTGGTTCTCCACAGGGGGGTGGACCAAGTGAGCGTTCAATTTGATTACAATCCAGAAGTTAGAAGGTCTCTGGGCATTCAGAACACATTGCTTCCTTATGCTTCATGAGCCCTTGAAGCAGGAGTCTCCCTGCATTCTGACCTTCCTGCAATTAGAAGTGTGGTTTCCAGCAGGAGTTCCATCGTCGCGTGAAAAGCAGACAATAGCCTTTGGCTCTCACAAGAACAGAGAGCCCGGCTCTTCAAACTGGCTAAATTTATATTGCACACTAGACCTTGTGAATAAATAACAAGGCGATTCTTTTGTTGGCTGGAAAATAATCTATACAAATTCTATCTTAATCGTAGTCTCTCAATGGGCCAGACAAGCGCCAGCAGGCAGGAGCCAGATCAGAGCCCGGAACAAGATCTTGGGGGTTTGGAGCGTCTATAATGAAACGCTACACCTGCTGCCTCTCCAAATGGAATTGATGGGATAAAAATGTAGTGCCCCAGAGTCATCCTGTGCTTGCTGCCCAGATTTTCAGTGCCTGGAGTTTAAGGACGGATTTCCCTGGGGCCTGGAAGCTGCTTTGAATTTCTAGTGAGCTAAGCAGTGGCCTGGCACCTAGGGAAGTGACGATAAACAAACTGGGTGGGACAATCACTAGCCGTTGGCCACTCTGCCAGTTAACAGTCTTGGTGTGACTCAAACCTGTTTCCACACTGCCTGTGGCACAAAGGGAATTTATCAACTCATACAAACGCACATTTCAGGGCCTAGTTCAGCTGCAGGCATGGCTTGACCAGGGGCTAAAATGATGTCAATAAGTTCTAGTTTCTCTCCCCTTAAGTTGCAACTTACTTCACCTCATAGTGACTTACCTTTTTTTTGATAAGTTTTTCTATCATGGTCAAAGACAACTGAAATGTTTTCAGGACTTACATCATTTCAGTTTCAAATTCCTTGTGAAAAGAGTGGGATTCTCCCTGGGGTCCATCAGAAAGCTCATTGTGCTTCACTGGCTGTAGGTCACACAGCCACCTCTGAACTAACCACTGTGGCAGATGACTAGATCTAAGTATGACTCAAGGTAGACCTGGTTTGCGTCTCTTCTCTTGCACTTAGGGAAGGTAGGAGGGGGATCATCACTGCCAGAAAAAAAAGGTATGGATTGAAATGAGAGAAGACTGATGGACCCAGCACTAAATCAAAGTATCCCTAAAAAGATGCCTCAAATCCAAGCAAGATATTAAAGAAAATGTTCATTGTGCCCTTTAAAGCTACTTAAAATTCCTTCTCTACAGTGTCTTGAGGCATGACCTATAGGAGGGAGGTCACCACCCATCTCATCTTGCAACCCTTACTCCTCCTGGCAGGATCCATCCATGCCTCCTGCCTTCCTTCCTTGCCCTGCCTCTCTTCTCAGGCATGTCCTGAAGAAGGCAGGGTGCTGCCTCCTCAGCATAGCAATAGCTATCGCTTTCAGCTACTTAGTATACAGCAGACATGGTACAAGTTCCTTTATGTAAAAATCTCATGTAAGCTTCACAGAAATTCTTAAAGGTCCCCTCTATTGTTCACAAGAGGAAGGAAACGAGGTTCAGGAACATGAAGAACCTCATACAATATCAAACTAGGTGGAAGAAAAAGGGCTAAATGTTAGATGATTTCTGAGCCAGTGCTCTTGACTACACAATGATTTGGGCATCTCCTCTCTCCTGCCACCTGAATCAATTCCACATGGCAACGCTTCCACTTGCCCCCTTTCCTTAGATCTGATGGTTCCCCTGTCTGGCCTCCATTACCTCCCTTCCTGCCTCGACTGTAAGTATGAACTTAGGGTGTTAAGCTCCAGACCCTGGCTGCAAGTCCAATGCCTTCCTTCTTGCTAGGTTTCTCTTATGGGTTTGACGATGGTTTCTACTTAAAAACTTCCCTGGGGTTGGCCCCAGGGATTCTGCCCACGGCTTGTATTCTTCATTCCTCTTCTTCTTTATTAAAAAAAAAAAACCACTCTGATGGTATTTTATTTTATTTCTTACCTTCCCTCGTAATAAGAATCTTCCTCCCAACAAGACAGGTAAACCAAAATTAAAAAAAAAAAATCAAGTGCCCCATAGCAATATGCAAAGATGCTTAATGTCACTGTTAATAAGAAATATGCAAATTAAAACTCGACTGAAATAACCCGTTAGAGATTGGTAAACATTCAAAAGACGGCCTACAATGTGGTTGGTGAGACTGTAGAAAAATCAACTCTTTCATATATACTGGTGGGAATGGTACAACCCTCAAGGAGAGGAAATTGTCAATGCTTACAAAAAAAACTATCTGTGCATTTAACCTTTGACTAGCATTCCTACTTCAAGGATCCCATGCCAAGGAGTTGTCAAAGCACAAGCCTATTCATTGTGGCATTTCTGTAACAGAGAAGACTGGAAAGTACCCAAGTACCCATCAATAAGGGACCAGTTGAAAAGGCTATGATACACCCACACAAGATAGTATGATGCAACTGTAAAAGAGGAATGAGGACTTCAATTGCTCCTCATGGTTTGAGATTTTATAGTTGCAAATTCACCTACTAGCTAAAATGTATTTGTAATCCCAAAGCCAATATCAAGGGCACTTCTGCCATCATTCCCAGACACACCCATAAGAACTGCAAAAAAAAAAAATGAGTTATTGAATGGACACATCTTCAACTGAGCTCAAACATGGCAACCCTCTCTCTACCTTCTTGTGTCAGTTCTCAGTATTGTAAACTTAGGGGTCTTTCACACAGTATTTAACACCATGTTCTTCACACTTTTTGTGCGTTTTGATGGTGATTTTACTGTTTAAAATGACCACAAGCATAATGCTGACGTACTATCAAGAGGTCCTAAACAGCCCAGTGGCATGGCTCAGTGGTGGAGCGGTTCCATTCCCTGTCAGAGCACATGCCTAGATATGAATTGCGAGCTTGATCCCAGTAGGGGGCATTCAGGAGGCAGCCAATCAATGATTCTCTCTCATCATTGATGTTTCTGTCTCTCTCCCTTCATCTCGAAAGTCAATAAAAATATATGTGTTTTAAAAGATGTCTTAAACAGAAGGAAACTGCGATGTGCCTGTCAGAGAAAATGCGTGTTGTGTTAGATAAGCTTTGTTCAGGAAGAGATACAGTGCCCAAGTTTAATGTTAGTGAATTAACAATTCAGATTAAATAAGGTGTCTTTAAAGAGAAACATTCATAAAACAAGGTTCTATTGTGATTGGTTGATGAAAAAGTTCTGGCCAAAAGGCTCACAGGAATCTGTGTGTTTCCCCCAGGGCAAGGATGGCGGGTTTGTTAATTCAGTGTCCATTGCAGCTTCACAGAAAGTAACCACAAAATATGAGAATTTCCTGTGTCTCTATAATAAAGTGGCAAGGTACAATCACCAGGGTACATTTTTAAATTAAAAAGTAAGGCACAAAAGAATGGTTATTGCATGCTCCTTTTTACCTAAGAAATGGAACAGATATAAATAAATATTTATTAGCTTATATATAAGAAAAGCATTGGGGGAATAAACAAAAGGGTTTCCTAATGCAAGTGGTAAGAAACATACGAAGGGAGAGAAATAGAAACCAGACTTGTGTGAATGCAATCTGTTCCAAATATATTATTTTTTCAGCAGGTAAATATTTCACAAATTATAAAATAAATTTAAATCAAACTTAAAAAAAAAACAACAATCCCTAAAAATCTGAAGCAAAATTAAATAAACTAAACCATATATCAAATTGGTGGCATAACGGTAAGGAATTATGTTAAACAACTTTAAACTACAGTCATTTGCCTGCATGTCCCTGCTGAGATGCAGCCTAGGTTGCAAACCACTGCAAAGAGATTGCAAGTTGTTTTCAGAAATCATATTTTTAGTTATAATATTGATTTGGTTATTCTGGAACTACTGCAAAAACGTGGTAGAAGAAAGCAAGTGAACAATGATATTGGTGTCACCAAGTCTGAGGATGTTGTTTGGGAAAGCAATACGCAAGAACTGAGTCAGAATGCCTGGGTATAAAACCTTTGACCTTTGGAGATATCAATAGTTGAGCATGATGCACTTTCTCTCTCAAAAATATTAATTTCCTCACTCTGTCTATGCTCATCTGATTTTGGGTGATGAGCACACAATGTAATATACAGATCATGTATCATAGAAATGTACGCTGGAATCCTATGACCCTATTAACCAATATCACCCTAATAAATATAATAAAGACATTCATTTCCTAGCTCTGTCTACATAAGAGTTCTAAAAACAATGACACAACCCAGACTGTGGTTTCTAAGTACATTTCCCATTAAAAGGTACTAGGATTTTTTTGGATAAGTGGTCAATTCCCCAACTGGGTCAGGAGATATAAAAAGTGAGCCCACAACATCATGTACTAGAAGGCAAGAGAGAATCAAAAACACTGGGGTCAGGTCAAAGGACTCAAGAGGGGTTCCAAGATGACATTCCTGTTGGCCAAAGGTGGTTCAATTTTAATTTCGAAAAGAACTAATGTAATGAATCAAAATATTTAAACTATTTTTAATTAAAAATCAATGGGTTCAAAATGATACTATTAAAAAAAAGAAGAAGAAGAAGAAAAAGACTCAATGGTCACCTCTGGAGATAGTAGGATACCAATTTGTTTTTCTGAAAATGAATCATAAAGGGAAGATGTAAAAGTTTAACCTGGTTTTCAGGGATAAAAGAGTTGATGATGGGAAGTTCTTTTTAAAAAAAATCTCAGCTAATGATTAAGGAATGAAAAACTTAGAATATCACCATTCTGTACCCCTACAAAATGATGGATCTAAGCAATAATAGCCAATGGTGGCTAAGAAAACTCAGAAAAAAGCTAAAGAAGAACTTTACAATGTACCCATGATGAATTTTAGAAAGAGTCCATCAGAACTGATGTACATCTTGATGTAATGCATTGAGAGGGTCACAACCCCACACATGAATTATCAACTCCCTCCCAAACACTGAACCTGGATCTAACTACCAGTTTATAGCGCAGGGGAAAGAGGAGCATGCTACGTGACAGTGCAGGTATATGGCAACAAAACGCAGAATGTCAAAAACCCTCCAAAATATGTTCACCAGATAAATGGAGGGGAAACATATGGGGAAGGGAAACTTTTTTGTTAGAAGAAATTCAACCTAATGAACTATGCAGAGTTATATTGACTTTAACTCAATAAAAATCAATGTTACTATATATGCATGCGATAGTTGAGGAACTCTGGACAATAACTGGGTATTTTATAATATTAAGAATTATTTTCTGCCAAAACCAGTTTGGCTCAGTGGATAGAGCGTCGGTCTGCAGACTGAAGGGTCCCAAGTTTGATTCTGGTCAAGGGCATGTACATTGGTTGAGGGCACATCCCCAGTAGGGGTTGTGCAGGAGACAGCTGGTCGAGGTTTCTCTCATCATTGATGTTTCTAGCCCTCTATCCATCTCCCTTCTTCTCTGTAAAAAAATCAATAAAATATATTTTTTAAAAAGAATTATTTTCTGCCTTCTGCATGCCCCCTTGATCTCCTGGTTCAACCATTCGGCAACACTGGCCAGGCAAAATGTACCTTTTGTGACAGCATGGATGGACCAGGAGAGTACTATGCTAAACGAAATAAGCCAGTCAGAGAAAGACAATTACCATATGATTTAATTTATACATGGAATCAACTGAACAAAATAAAATAATAAAGTGGAGACATATCCATGGGTACAGTGACGAGTCTGACAGCAGTCAAAGGCGAGAGGGCTGGTGGCTGAGATAAATAGTGATGGAAGGAGACTTGACTTGGGGTGATAAATACACAATATAATATACAGATGGTATTTTGTAGAATTGTAAACCTTAAACCTGTGTAATTTTATTAACCAATGTCACCCCAATACATTCAAATTAAAAAAAAACTTTTTCACAAAATTATATTTTTTAATTTTATTTTTAGATGTGCTACTGGTCCTGGAGTTGTGTTTTGAAAAGAAAGTCTTTATATTTTGGAGATGCCTTCTTCAACTTTTATGGATAAAATAATTCATCATTCTAGAATTGCTTCAACATGATCTGAGAGAAGGAGGTCAGAGGGTGGCCACCCTCTTGTTTGCTGCAAGTGAAGGGATTCCCAGGACACTGGACATCAAGGCCAACACTGGGCATGTTGATGACCTGGGTAGTTGGGCTCTCTGAGACTGAAGAGGAAACAAGACTGACCCCGTGATGATAACGATGGCTACATGGACTTCCTTTGGGAATTCTCTTTACTTTTGATTTGTTTGAAATTTTTCAAAGAAAATTAAACAAAGGGCTGTCTCCTCAGTGTAGTTGGGCCCATGGAGTCAACAGCTGCAGCAGTGCCCCAACCTCTGCTCCATCTGGCATCTGGACCTTCCATGTAGTTGGTGCCCACTAGCCCGTCAACCTTGCACCCCACAAAAGAATCGCAACCCAGAGGTGGTGAGCAGGGCAGTTAGAAGCCTGGCTTTGGGGTCCGAGACCAGGTGTCAGGTCCTGGCTTCTTTTCTATATGTCTGACTTTGGGACAGTGGCTTATTAACCTCCACAACTCAATTTCCTCATGAATATACCTGAAATCAAAACAGTGGCTGCTTGGTGGGGCTCCTGAGAACCGCCGTCACTTGTTGGAGCATCAATAAGGAAGTCCTTAGGAGAGTGCCTGGCACTCCCATATTACGCTGGTGTAAGATGCCTGCTTGTCTTCATTTTCTATATTAACATTCCCAAATCAGAACTCTTTAAAATCAAAGTTGTATAGTCGAGGTTCTCAGATGTAAACAATAGTGTAATCGCCCCTTTTTTAAATTGCTGCTTTGATACCTTGGGGTCTTGCAGACCTTGAAGAGACTGCCCCTTCCAAGGCTAGTAAATGACCCACCTGAGAGCATGCCTTTCATATACCAGCCAACCAATCCTGAGCCCCTGCCCCTGTCTCCTTTATGGGGCTGTCCTGTCCATTTGCTTGAATCACTCCAGGGCTCCAGGCCAGAGTAGGGGCAGCCTCTGCACCGTAGAGCCTGCTAAAATTATTCAAATTAGCTAAGCCTGTTTACACTGCCTCACCAGTTTCTTCCCAGAGAAACCACAATAAAGGCTCTTGCCCATGTTTCCCCTCAGCCCCTCTGACTCCTGCCCAGTCCTGGGGCTTCCCTGTGTGGCCATCATGGCACACTGTGCCTCCTCTTTTTAGGGGGCTGCATGTGTAACTTCTTCCTTCATGACAGTCCTTTTTATGTCTTCATGTGTTACCATATTGAATTAAAACACAACCCAGGTTCCATTAAAACAAACAGAAACCGGTGTGGGCCTACTTAAGCAGACAAAGACAATGGAATATTCAGAGGCATTAAGGGGAGAGCAGGCAACCAAAATCAGAAAATAAGCCAAACCTGGAGAGGCTCAGCAGCCCAAAGCCCTACTGAAGCCGCTCCACCGAACATCCTTCTGGGGATGCTATCACTGATGCAGCCCCCTGGGCACTCAGAGCAGGGCCCACTGGGCTTTCGGTGTAGCCACTGCCCCTGGGCGATGGATGTTTCCATGACTAGGAACTCAAGGTTCAATGGCAGAGGTCTAAACCTCTGACTGGCCACGTCTTTATGACTTAACCATACTCCTTTGGCTTCTTTCATCCAAACCCGTATTTCCCAGTGACTGCACAAAAGAAGATTCCCCTGAAAGCAAGAAGAATCTTTATACCCTAAGTAGCAAAAAGGTCAAAAGACCATGAGAGAAGCCAAAAAGAGCCTTGCTAAGAAGAAGAGGAAGCTGCATCTCGCCATGGCTGAGGATGTGCTAATGTAGCCAAATATTTTAGCATAAACAACCCTGAAATTTTCAAAAAGTCAGGAGCGATTGGTGTTCATGATTTGTGGGGATTTGTGGGCCATGAAGGACTGGTCAGGGGCTGTTCTATTTATCAGGAGGCTTCCAATGATTGTTCAGAGAAGCCCTTTAACTTCTTCAGCATCAAATTCAATTAAAGGATTACAAGGCTGACTGAATAGAACTGTAGATGAGAACCCAATATTCTTCAGTTTGACTCAAAATTATATTATCAAGCCAAAGAACAGAAAAGAGGTCAAGGAGTATGAGTCATGATAAGAAGCATGGCTGTGTGAGGGCTTCCACCAACTGCTGTCACTCGTTGGAGCTCAAAGAGTCACAATGTGAAAGGGCTTGACTCAACACTGATTACAACTTGGGAAGAAAAAGGAATAAAAGGTTAAGAACAAATTGAAGCTATTTTTGATGAGTACAATAAAATTGCCTGCAATTTAATAGTATTTCTTCTAACCCATACCCTCCCCCAAAAAGTTGTCATCAAATCAGTGGTAAGTTTCAGAATCAATAAGAGATTGTAGTAAATGTCAAGTTCTGGTTTAAAGAGGCGGCCTGGGATTGGAATCATCAGACCCAGCCAGCCTTTCCTGACCATGCTCAGCACCTGAACTTCCTCCTCTCTCTGGAGTCACAGTCCAGGTCTGAGCTGATTGGAGCACAGGGACCAGAGAGATCACGTGCTTGTTTCTGCCCCATGAACAATGCAAGAAAGCACAGTCCTTGCAGTGAAGAGAGACCATGAGGAAGAAAGGGAAGGAAGGCAGTTCTGAGGCTGTGGATTCACTTTTTGACCTTGGCCCTTGAGCCAGTGACCAGAAGCCCCAGAATACTTGGAAAATCTGCCCCTCCATCCTGGTGAGCAAACAAGAGAGAGAGGGATTGCCAAAACCGGTTTGGCTCTGTGGTAGAGCGTCGGTCTGCGGACTGAGGGGTCCCGGGTTCAATTCCAGTCAAGATCATGTAGATTGGTTGCGGGCACATCCCCGGTGGGGGGTGTGCAAGAGGCAGCTGGTCGATGTTTCTCTCTCATTGATGTTTCTAGCTCTCTATCTCTCTCCCTTCCTCTCTGTAAAACATCAATCAAATATTTTTTTAAAAACAAAGAGGGGGGGTGAGAAAGAAAAAAACAGCAGCTGTTCCCTTAATTCCATTGCCTTCAACACACTCAAGGCCAGGAGCCATGTGGCACCAGAAACACTCAGCCCTTCTCCAAATCTCATCCCCAACAATGGTGAGCCTTCCTTTACCTGATGACATCCAAAATCCTGCTTTTCTTTAGTACTGGGTTTTATCTTGGGGGTCATGTTTTATGTCCCAGGAACTCTGTACATACTACCTCATTTCATCCTCACAAACACTCTGTCAACATGGGCATTATTTCTCCCACTGCCCATTTTACAGAAGTTGCCACTGATCTTCCGAAGTAGAGATGGGATCTGACATCAAACTCTACCTAGCTCCCCTGAACTGATTGGCATTGGGTTGAACTACAGTCAGGCACTGCATAACAACACTGCGTCAATGATGGACCGCATATACAGTGATGGTCCCATAAGGTTATCGCAGAGCTGAAAAATTCCTACCACCATTGATGTTTTAGCTACTGTAATGTTGTAAGGCAAGGCATCACTCACATGTTTGTGGTGATGCCTGTGTAAACAAAGCTCCTACGCTGCCAGTCACCTATAAGTACAACACATACAACTACAGCAGTGGTCTCTACCATCCAGGTTTGTGTAAGTGCACTCTATGATGCTTTCACAGTGAGGAAATCACCTAACCACATTTTTCTCAGAACATATCCCCCTCATTAAGCAGCCCATGACTATAATCAAATTCTCCTCCAAACATGCTGTTCTTTAAAAAAATTTTTTAAAAGCTTTATTGGAGTATAATTCACGTAACATACAATTTACCTTTCAGAGTACGCAAATCAATAGTTTTCAGCATAGTCACAGAATTATACAACCATCACCAATATCTAATTCTAGAATATTCTCATCACCAGTGAAATAAATCTTATTTCCATTAGCAGTCATTTATTTTATGCCCCACACATTACCCCCTTCCCCCCTTGCAACCACTAATCTACTTATCTTTCTATTCTGGATATTTCATGTGAATGGAATCATACATGTGGCCTTTTGTGTCTGACTTCTTTCATTTAGCATAATGTTTTTGAGGTTCATTTATGTTGTAGCACAGATAGGTATTTCATTCCTTTTATGGCTAGTATTCCATTGTCTGGATATGACATGTTTTACTTATTCACTCACCAATGGATAAACATTTGTTTCCCTTTGTTGCCATCATAGCTAATATACCATGAACATCCACATCCATGTACAGTTTTGTGTGAACATATATTTTTAGTTTTTGTAGGAATAGATGTAGGAATTGGATTTCTGGGTCCTGTGGTAAAATCTATGTTTAACTTAAGAGGAAGTGCCAAGTTGCTTCCCACAATGACTGCACCATTTTACATTCCCATCAGCAATATAAAAATTCCATTGTCCCCCATCCTTACCGACACTTGTTATAGTCTGTCTTTTTTTTTTATTACAGTCATCCTAGCAGTGTGATATGGCATCTCATTATACTTTTGATTTGCATTTCCCTAATCACTAGTGATGTGGAGCATCTCTCCATGTGCGTATTGGCCATCTGTGTATCTTGACTGAAAAAGTTCCTATTCAAATTCCTTGCTCATTTTTAAATTAAGTTATTTGTCTTTTTATTGTTGAGTTGTAAGAGTTCTTTATAAATTCTGGATTCAAGTCCCTTGGACAGATATATTGTTTGCAAATACATCCCCCCATTCTGTGAGGTGTCTTTCACTTTCTCAATAGTGTCCTTTGAAGCACAAAAATGTTTAAATTTGATTATATCTGATCTACTTTTCTTTTGTTGTTTAGGCTTTTGGTGTCATATCTAAGAAACTGCCACCTAATACAAGATCAATGGTTTATTTTCAGGCAAATTGTGTGTATGATATAAAGTAGGGATCCAACTCCCTCCTTTTATAGGTGGATATCCAGTTGCTCTGACACCATCTGTTGAAAAGACTAATCTTTCCCCCATTGAATTGTCTTGATAACTATAGAAAATGTAAGGATTGATTTCTGGACTCTCGATTATTTTCCATCAATCTGGATATCTATCCTTATGCCAATACCACAGTATCTTAATTATTATAATGTTGGAGCAAATAAAAATGAATGACTTAATGATTTAAAAAAAGTACAACAGATACTTTTTCAAAACCACTAACTTGGTTTACCTTTGCATTCTGTGAAGAAGGCTCGCATCAAGCTAACTGATTTTCCTCGGGGGCACACATCTTTGAATTATTTAGCCTTGCCTTTGGCAATGCCCTTTGCTTGAACTCCGTGAGCAGCCCCTCTGGTGGCTAATTTAATATGTAACAGCCCAGTCTTCCTTTTCTCTGAGGCTCTTGAGGGCCTGAGGCCAGGCAGACCCATCGCCAGAGTATTTATAAAAACTAACCCCATTAGATGGAAACAGCTAGGTTATTTTATTAGGAGGCTCTTTTAGAAGGAGTTTTGCATAACATCCAACAGTCCTAAGCAAGAAAAAGAAACTCCTTTATAGAATCAGTTCCACGAGGGAGGCTATTTACTTTTTACTCCTTTGCACAGTCCACGAACTCCAACCTTACCTTGAATTCCAGAGAGAGAAAGCTACCCCCAGCTTGTGATTTTTAACATTCTCCAGGAACTGTAGAGGTTTTGGCCTCTGGGTACTAAAAACTATCCCTCTGGTTCAATTTTTTGAGCTGATAGGAAACAGGAAATTGCTCTGGGGAAGGAAGTAAGTTATTTTATCTCCCAGCTGTAGATTTATTTACAAAGAGGGGAATAGGGAGGTCAGAAAGTGGGCCTCCCCCAACTAAATGGGGTTGATTTGTTATTGCCACCTCTATAAAGCAAAGGTGCACAGTAGTGCCCAAAATCTTGGCCTTAGGATTTGTCAAACACGGATGAAAAATGTATCTTTGCCTCTCCATACAATATGCCCATGTGAGAGTTATTGGCCCACTCTGAGCCTCCGACTCCTTTTCTGTAAAGTGAGGCTAATAATAAAACCTACTTCATAGGGTTTTTTCAGGACCGAGTGGGATGACCAAAAATGCACTTAGTTCCTGGCTCTTAATAAGCACTCAATAAATATTGTTATTACTTTCTAACCTGGGCAGGAATGGAGACTATCAGGCATCCCTGCCTCTCTCTAAGAAGCCAAGTTCATAGGTCATTCTCAAAACCCAGGTGGCCAAGATGAGCAACTTGGCCAGATTTGACGCAGGTTGAAAAGCTGCATTATCTGTTCCCGGCGTTCTCCTTAGAGGACTGGTATGTCGGAACGTTATTGTGTCACAACCCTCTAAATAAATATGGAATCTGAACTCCAGGGCAAGTGTTTTTTTTTTTTTTGTATATAGATTTATTTATTTTTTAAAAATTCTGGTTGCCATTTTACCTTTCTGCCTCTCTTTCCTTATTTGTGAATTTTACAGTTTCGGGGAGCTATTGGCATTAAAGTTTTCAGATCTATATTTGTTTTCCCTCGTCCAGGTCTACTGAAAATCTCTTGTGAAATTTGGCCAGAAGTGACAAGGAATCGGGAGTGAATTCCACTGAGCATCCACCCAGAATGATGACTCCCCAAGCTAAAGGCGTTTTTCAACCATCACGGTGGAGTGAATGATGTGGACATTAGCAGCCCCACTTCCAGTCATTGATGAATCTGCTCCGAGGGCCGGGAGCACCCAGGTGTGACTGCAGCAATGGCGAGGGGAAGGGCTGTAAGGAAGGGATGGATGCGTTCGTGTACCTATGTATTGTGGAGGCCACGGCTACTGGCAGATGGTTCAAAAATGGGATGCAAGAAAAATGACTTTTATCACCGAAAGAGAGTACAGGACTCAACAAAGACAAACTCTGGGAAGAGAAAGAATAGCCAATATCGCCCTATTTCCAGCCCTTCTAATCATGGTACAGGTCTATTCCATTACACCAGCCAAGGAAAAATGTTCCTATACAGGTTTGTCCTGCAGGAGACAGCCAGTATTAAAGCAATTTGTTAAAGGCAGATTGCGTACATATTAAAGCAAGATAATGGTATTAGAGAAGCTGGCCTGCAGCAGATTCGGCTGGAAAGGCCACTGCACGTGACTCTGCCTTCTAGACCTGGCTAATGACGGCCACATTTAGTGACCAAGCTGCCCGGCGCTATAATGGATTTCCCCCAAAATACATAGGTGGTAATAAGATGAAGCCTGCTTAAAAAGCAGACACTTCTGGAATCCTGCTTTAATTTAAGAGAAGAAAGCATATCTATCAGATCACAGCCTCTCTTAGGGGAGAAAAAAATACCCTCAAGTTTATTTATTCACTCAACGAATATTCACCCAAGACCTTCTACACAAGAGGATGGGAATATATACAGCAGAGAATAAGAAAGGCGCAATGTTCACCTTTTGTAGGATTCTCATGCTGGTTGAAGAGCTCAGACAAGTCATTACACAATTACCTATTCAACTATAATCAAGACGAAATGCTTCAAAGGAGAACTACTATGAGACATTTTGCATATGAATATCAGGAACGCTCCCTAACCTGATCAGAGAAAGTATGTTTGAAGAGAAAGCATTTGAGCTGAACATACCGGATAAGGACTAATTAAGAAGTGGGGTGGAAAGTGGGAACGTGTTCCAGGCAAAGGATCCAACAGACACCAAGACTCCCAGGCAGGACAATAATGAGATGGTGTGATTGGAGCGAGGCCAGTGTCGGGGTAGAGGCACCTGAAGGTTCGGGAAAGGTTGCTAGAGCCCGTTGCATATGCCACACACACGGGAATTTGGGAACATGCAGGCAGCAGCCATCATTAGGATTCCACTCTAGGAGCAATGGGGATCCATTGGAGGATCCCAGCCAGGGGATGTGACAGTAGATCCACAGTTTTAAAAATCCCTCTGACCTCAATATGAAGAATAAGTTGCACAGGGCAAGAAGAAATGTAGGTTCTAGAACAGGGGTGGGCAAACTTTTTGACTCGAGGGCCACAATGTGTTCTTAAACTGGACCGGAGGGCCGGAACAAAAGCAACCTGACCACGCTGGCACTCTCATCTTGGGCTGCTAGTGAAGGAGCGGAGGGGAGAGCAAGAGAATCCTCCGCTCTTTCGGCTCTGCGGGCCGGATAGAACAGCCGAATGGGCCGGATCCAGCCCACGGACTGTAGTTTGCCCATGGCTGTTCTAGAAGCATTTTGAAGGAAATTCCAACTATACTTGGAAAGCGAATAGGAAAATGACAGATAAATCGTTATGCTATCTTACTAAAAGGAAAACTTCATTCTAGAAAAAAACTTTAACACAGGGGACATTTCCAATAATTTTTCTACAACTATCCTCTCTGAGCTTCCCTTACTGTGACAATTAAAATCAGTGTAATCAATTATTATTATTAGACACAGTTGCAGTCATACTGAGAAAATGAGTGTGGACATGCACACAGTGCTTAAAAGTGTTCTCACTTCTTTTTCAAGTTTCCAGCCAACAGAATGGCGGAGGGTGGCTCTCCCCACGGAGGGCCCAGAGGCCCGGGAGGCAGCTGCCCTGGCAGGCCTAGAACTGCGTTCTAACCATGAGCACGGCAAAGTGACAAAATTATGGAACTGTGAAGTCAGATCTGGGACAGTTCAAAGTCTCGTTCTGTTCCTTACTTTGGGTGGCTCAGACTTTCAAGCAGTTACTTGTCCCCTCCAAGGCTCACCTTCCCTACCTGAAAAATTGAACTGAAAGTGGCATTGTGTGTAAGAGTCTCAAGGTGCTTAGCACAATAAATATTAGTTCCAGTCACCTTTCTCTAAAAGTAATTATAAATACTTTTAATTATAAATACTAGCTAATTGTCATTTATTAATTAGTCAAAGCTAACTCATTTAATCCTATAACAACCCTCTGAAATAGATACTATCATCATTCTTATTTTATAGATTAAAACACACACACACACACACACACACACACACACACACACACACACTCACACACAAGGCCATAGACTAGGGTTGGGCAAACTTTTTACTCAAGGGCCACAATGGGTTCTTAAACTGGACTGGAGGACCAGAACAAAAGAAACCTGACCATGCTGGCACTCTCATCTTGGGCTGCTGGTGAAGGAGCAGAGTGGCGAGCAAGAACAGCTGAACAGACCGGATCCAGCCCGCGGGCCGTAGTTTGCCCACGGCTGCCATAGACTCAGGGCCGCTCAAGTGAGTGGCAGAGTCAGTATTCAAAGTTAACTAGTTTGAGTGAATGTTTTTTTTTTAAGTTTTCATACAAGTTATGATAGGCAACAGCAGGCAGAAATTTACCTGAATCATCTTCAATGAGTCTATAGTCTCAGTAAATTCAGATAGAAAAGCCCAAATTGACTGCATAGAGGCACAGTGCATGAAAAATCTGATACTACGCCATACTTGGGAAGAATGACACCTGCTGCAAGTCTGGTTCACAGCACTCCACAGGCTCCCGCCCTTTGCCTTAGAGCAGTGTTTCCCAAATTTCTCTCATGATGAGTATCACCTGGTGGAGTTGTTAAAATGCAGATTCCTAAGCTTAGAGCACTAGTTAAGTATACAATTTTACCTATATGTTCCCAAAAATTCTAGTTAAGTATACAATTTTACCTATGTGTTCCCAAAAATTCTAGTTTAGCACTTCTTAGTTGGGATTCAGGAATCTGTATTTTAACAACTCCACCAGGTGATTCTCATCATGAGAGAAGTTTGGGAAACACTGCCTTAGAGGAAGGAACGACGTCAGTGTACATGCCAGTGAATATTGCCCCAGCACTCCCAGGCGCTGTGCTGGGGAGAGAGTGTGGTGAAGGGAAGGCACAGTTGGTCGGTTGTTCTGGGAGACGACAGAGAGGAGACAGGGCTTGGGGCCCCCAGCTTGGGTGTGAGAGAAGGCACTCCGTAGGGGATCTGGGCATGCCTGTCAAGCCCAGATTGAAGATTTGCACCAACCTCCTCTCTGCTCTTCCCGAGTGAGGGGCAAAGAAATCCTTCAAACCTGAAGCCAAAGTTCTGTAAAACCAAGTGCAGGAGCCTCATGCAGGAGGTTTCACTCACCACCACAGTGAGGATAACAAATGGACTGGACAGGAGGCACTTAGAGAACTAAGCTTTTCATCCCATCTCTTGACACAGAGGTCACTGAATACTGATGTGCAATAGAGGCTTGCTGTGCTTTAATGCCTGCTTCTCCCCACTAAACCCCATGAGGGCAAGAGTTGAGTCATTCTGATTCACTGCTACATCATAGCACTTAGCATGATGCCTGGAAAAATAACAATAATAGTAACAAAGAGGGGGAGGAGGAATAGCAGGAGGAGGAGGAGGAAGAAAAAAGGAAAATAATTTTTTATGTGTTTTGCACACTTACCATTGGTCCATCGTAGTCTAAGTACTTACTGTGAATTAAATAACAATTTAGTCCTGACAACAATCCTGTGAGATGGGTTTTCTAATTATCACATTTTACAAGTGAGGAAACTGAGGCACAGTGAACTGCCATGATAGGCTGACTCAGCTACCAAGTGGTAGAGACAGGAGTCTAACGCAGGCCCTGACGTGTCTGTGCTCCTAACCAGGACGCCATGAGGCTTCTTGTAAAGAGCGCAGATTAGTCAGTACTTGTGGAATTAATAAGTGTTGCAGAGCCTGGTGGTGTGCTCAGTGGTTAAGCGTCAACCTATGTACCAGGAGGTCATGGTTCAATTCCTGGTCAAGGCACATGCCTGGGTTGCAGGCCCAATCCCAGTAGGGGCATGCAGGAGACAGCAGATCAGTGATTCTTTCTCATCATTGATGTTTCTATCTCCCTTTCTCTCCGAATTCAATAAAAATATATTTTAAAAATAAGTGTTGCAGAAACTCTGGGAGTAGTTGGGGATGTTGGTGGAGGGAGAATGAATGTCTCCTTAACAGGGCATATTGGCATCCCAGGGAATTGTTTCAAACCACCCCTCATTTTAGCCACTTCTGGATGAAAATCCTTGTCTCAGTCAGTCACTTTTACTGGTAGGAAGTGTGTTTTTCCTACTGGGAGGAAACATACTTGGGTAAAAAGACTTTGAAAATCATTGCTCAAGACCAGTGATCCTTAAACCTGGCTGCAAATTAGACTAAATTGGGGAGCTATTTTTCCTTCTCCATTTAAGTTATTTCCTTTAATTATTGTTCTTTTGTACAGAACTTCTATAATTCCATCATGTTATCACCCAATGATTGATTCTGTTTAATGGGATTTTGCTTTTAGAATAGAAATCATTACTCACACACACACACACACACACACACACACACACACTTTTGACTTTTTTTTTAAGTTCTAAGAGACTGGAATAGTGAAGTAGGGCAATTAACAAAAATCCTAGAGCATGAGAACTCACAGGAATGTCAGAGATCTTTTAATCTATTGGATTTTTTAAAATTGTCTTAATTGCTGAAAGTATTACAGATGTTCCCTTTTTTCCTTATTGACCCCTTCTAGCCTGTACCCACCCCCAAACTCCCGGCCTGCACCACTCTATTGTCTGTGTCCATGGGTTATACATATTTGCATGTAAGTTCTTTGGTTAATCTCTTCCCACTCACCCACCCACTCCTATCTTCCCTCTGAGAAAATAAAGATGAATCATGGAGCTTTTAAACATATGGATGTCATGCCCACCTTAGATTGATTAAATGATGACAAAAGTAATTGCTGGTGGGGGGGACCTGACTATTGGAATTTCTTAAGAGCCACCTGAGAAGCACTGGTCTGCTTCTCACCAAAAGCAACCAAGGAATTCTCCTGCCCACCTTATTCCCTTCCCTTAGCATAGAGGTACAGTTCCCTGAAGAGCTGGCAAGGGTGTCTGGTATTTAACATGTAATTTAATTCAATAAATATTTCATGAATACATCCTATGTGGCAAAGTCAAAGAAGCAAAAGCACAACTTTTATCTTTAATGGCCATAAAGCTTAATAATGAGTTATCACATGCAAAAAGCATACTAGTAGCTAGAAGATATAAGGAAATATCATAGAGATGGGAAGGAGTAGGAGGACTGACAGGAAGAGAGGCCCTGATAAAACGTAGACATGACCCTCTAGACAGCTCAGGAAAATACCATAGAAGCTCAGAGGAAGTAGATGAAAAGGAGCAGAGAAAGCAAAGATAGCACTTCTTTAACTTTTTCATTTTTGGATTTAGACTCATTTGGTTGTAAGAAACCGTACAGAGAAACCCCATATGCCCTTCACTCAGTTTTCTACAATGGTAACACCTTTCATATCTATAGTACATACCACTTCTCTTTTATTTCTGACAGAGGGCTCTGAGAATAAGCAGATTAAAAGAAAAAAAGTTTAAAGTATCCTATCAGATAATTTAATTATGA
Organism: Vespertilio murinus; assembly: GCA_963924515.1. Lineage (NCBI taxonomy): Eukaryota > Metazoa > Chordata > Mammalia > Chiroptera > Vespertilionidae > Vespertilio > Vespertilio murinus. Next base: position 85,203,710 of record OZ004705.1, read on the forward strand.
GCATAGAACCAAGTTTTATTACAAACTTGTGGTGAAAGAAGAGCCCTTGCCTGACCTTGGGGAAACATTTTCCAGGAAGAGGAAAGTGAGGCAATCACTGTGAGACTGGATACATGTAAAAGAACATCTGGTTAAGAAGGTCATTAGACCCTTGACTGACAGTCAGCTAAGTAGGTGGGTAGCTTCCCGGCTTCAAGTCTTAATCTCATTAAAATTTAATGTAAAACTGTTTAAGCATTTTATCACAAATCTTCATTTTCTTCCTGGTAGGAGGCTGTGAATTACATCATGAAAAAAACTTCTGTCTCAAACCAGGTTTGGGGCCATTTTTCTTTGTCACAAGCCAAGGAGCTAAGTGCAGTGTCTGGGACCCACCTTGAGATTTGAAAAGCCTGACCATGATGCTTAGACCTGAGCCCCTGGGAAAGATGACCTAGGAAGAGACCCATAAATGACAGATCAGCAACAGGGAAACTTTAGCTTTTGTGTGACATGAATGACTTCATATTTGTTACATATTATTTCCATGTTAGACTGTGATTTCTCTATAATGTGAGCTAGATGAGGGTAGGAATTTTTGTCTCTTATTTACACTGGCTTTTCCCTTGAACATTCAAACACCTAATGGGCCCACAATAAATATTAGCTGAATAAATTGAATCGTAAACATTGAGATAACCAGTAACACTGCTGGTCCTATATTTGAATCATGTTGGGATGGGATTGTTAAATCAGGACTACTTTTCATAAACTAATATTTTAAGAGCACGTGTATGCAGGTACTGATGTATATCAGTTCCACAACTTGAAAAAAGAATTCAACCTCTTGGACAAGGATCTATACCTGGCCACTTTGTTGGATCCAGGGATCAGTCAATAAACCCTTTTTTATAATTATAGTGATGAAAAAAAATCAGTGGTTATTGTGGTTTGGGTTGTGATTACAAAGAGATAGCAGGAGAGAGTTTTATCAGCTATTCTGTATCCTAATTATGATGCTGGTTATACAAATCTATACATCTATTTAAATTCATAGAGTGTTATACAGTAAGTCAATTATCCTATAGTAGAGGCTTGGTGCACAAAAGTCATGCATTGGAGGGGGGGGGGTCCCTCAGCCCAGCCTCCACCCTCTCCAATCTGGGACCCCTTGAGGGAGGTCCAACTGCCCATTTAAACAGGCAGTTGGACAACCTATCCCCTGTCTCTGCCTGATTGCCCCTAACTGCTTCTGCCTGCCATCCTGATCACTCCTTAATCACTCCACTGCCAGCCTGATTAATGCCTAACTGCTCCTCAATCGGCCCCATTGCCCCTAACTGCCCTTCTCTGCTGGCCTGGTCACCCCCAACTGCCCTCCGCTGCCGACCCAGTCACCCCTAACTGCCCTCCGTGCTTGCCTGATCGCCCACTACTGCTCTCACCTGCAGGCCTGATCCCTCCAAAATGTCCTCCCCTGCAAGCCTGATCCCCCTCTAACTACCTTCCCCTGCAGGCCTGGGTCCCCCAACTGCCCTCCTCTGCCAACCAGGTCACCTCCAACTACGCACAACTGTCCTCCCCTGCCAGCCTTCTTGTGGCGGCTATCTTATGTGCAAATGGGGGCAACTATCTTTGACCACATGGGGGCGGCCATCTTGTGTCTTGGGGTGATGGTCAGTTTGCATATTACTCTTTTATTAGATAGGATAATAAAAAGCTAATATGCAATTCAACCAAATGGCAGAATGACCAGTCGCTATGATGCACACTGACTACCAAGGGGCAGATACTCAAAAGTGTGCTCCCACAGGAGGAGCATTGCTCAGCCAGAAGCCAGGCTCATGGCTGGTGAACACAGCAGCGGTGGTGGGAGCTTCTCCTGCCTCTCCAGCAGCCCTAAGGGTGTCCTACTGACAGCGTAGGCCCGCTCCCTATGCAGGCCTACGCCATCAGTTGGACATTCCCTGAGGGCTGCCCGGACTGTGAGAGGGTGCAGGCTGGGCTGAGGGGATCCCTCCCCACTCCCCAAATGCACAAATCTTGTGTACCAGTGTTATGGAGAGACCTCCAGAGAAGACCACAAAGATGCCAGATTAAAATTTATGCCTTTATTAACGAATTCGAATCCGGGCTCTCCTCCTACTGTCACAGCAGTAAGAAAAAGAAAAAGAGCCCCAAGCACACAGGAAAGCCTGCTTTTATCCTTTGAGGAGTTTGTTTTGAGACCTTGGCTTAGGCTAGCTGGCAGTTGTTTTGCAATGGTGGGGTATAGCTAACTAGGCAGAGTTCTTTATCTGTCTTAGGGTCATGATAACCTATCACACTATGAGCTATGAAAAATTCCACTAGTACAGTAACATCATTAAAAGTTTGCACAATACCTGGGGCAGGGGGCTTATTTTCAGTTTACGCGGTTTCTGTTTGTGCTGCCTTGTGATTACTTGGAACAGGACATACCCGGGGGTTGGGGATTGCAGACAGAGTCAGCTTTATGACTAACATAAAGCGTGTCATGCTACATTCTTTGTTAAGGGTCTGGGAGCTCATTCCTCCCCTGTGCTGGAGTTCTGCCTCGACAGGGTCCTGCCAGCCATAGCACCAGATCTCTAGTTTTAAAAATAAAATTTTTGCCACTAAATGCCTACTGAATGGATATCTTATGGAGCCAGCCAACAAACCAATATTCCCTTACTTTTGACCAGCACCTGTCACTACATATAGTTACATGTCCAGGAATACTACTTATACTATAATATTCTGTGCCCATTCCATCCTTCAGTCAGTAAATAGGTACCAAGGTGGACCAATCAAGTCTCTATCATATATTTGAAACTGGGATTATAACTGTAAGTCAATCTCCAAAAGTGGTTACCATGTTTCCCCGAAAATAATACATCCTCCAAAAATGAGACCTACTTACAGTTTTCCTTCTGAGTGAAATATAAGGCATCCCCCTGAAAATAAGGCCCCATACTTTGTCTCAGAATGAAAATTAATTTACCATAAACTGGTCGATAGGGCCACCCCAATTGGTGTCTAGCAACCAGTGACCTTACAGGGAGTCCTGATGTCACTGCTGTGTGAATGGACAGAAATCAGCGTGGAAACTTTGTGAAACCTAAACTGCAAGAAGTTGTGACTTGGGTGAAGAATTCATGGGATAAAATCACTGACAGTTGCATTGCAAATGCACTGCCAGCAGGATACCTTGACAAGAAGTACTCATTTAAAGACAGTGCTATTGCTAAACATGAGAGATTTGGTCCACTGATTCTGAAAGAAATGGAGTCACAAGAAATTCACCAGGAAATTCAGGAATTGGATTTTTATGATGATGACATGATTGTCATTGAATAAATGAATAAATTCTTGATACTGTAGGATTCACAGTTTGTCTGGTTTGTATTGACAACTACCGTACTACTGTACCGTATGCAGGTAATACATTTCCTTTATTTTCATTTAACAATAAATGTGTACTGTATTTTTCTTCATGGAAAAATAAGACATCCCCTGAAAATAAGAGCTGATGCATCTTTGGGAGCAAAAATTAATATAAGACACTGTCTTATTTTCAACGAAACAGGGTAGATTGGTAATAATATAAAATATAGTTGTGAGTCAGCCATATGCTATTAAATTGATGCAGAAGTTGAGGAAGCTTGTTTTCAGATTAAGAGAGAAGAGATGCAAACTCACCAAAAGATGTAGAGATGAAGGAAATGAGAAAGAGAGAGAGAGAGAGCAAAATCAGACGTGTTGACTGGTTGATTTAATGGTTTCTCTTCTAGTTCCTCTTCTTAAAGGAAGAAGATTCTACTACTGACTCATCTAATTTCTTACTCTGGATTCCAGTGAGCTATTGTGTGCTTTATAATATATCCTTGTTTATCTTTATATTTACTCAAATAATTCTGTGTCTAGAATCATAAACTTTGAATTAATCTATATGCCATTAAACAAATACTAGCTCTACCACCTTCAACCCATGAGAATTTGGGCAACTCAAGTTTTCAGTGTTTCAGTTTCCTCATCTTTAAGAGAAGGGCAAAATTTCCAAAGACCTATGAGGATTGAATAAGTCCACGTAAAGTTATTAGAGCAAATGCCTGACATATAATAAGAATCCAATATGGTTGTTGCTGCTGTTCTTCTCATTCTCATTCTCCTTCTCCCTCTTTTTAAAGCTAACACAACTTTATCAGAATCTGTCTAAATGCCCAATCTACCTTCTAAGCAGGAAATCTCTGTAATTGTCAATGTTTTGAGAGGTGAAAGAACAAAGTTTGGGAAAATATTTCATCTCTATAAGAATCTTAAGGCCCATTAAAGAGTTTCTTGAAGTGATTCTAATATAATGCAAATTTATAAAAATTAGTTTTATTGTATTTTTAAAATTCTGGTAAGATTTTCTGTGAAATTATACTAAGTCCTAAAAAGGATACTCAAGGCCAAGTTTCCTTCTGTTCTCTTTGTAGCATGAATATAGAAGGGAATTGTAGGTGACACCTTGTATCTGCATTGGAATTTAGAGTTTACAAAACACTCCCTTGGATTCTATTTCATTTTGATCTTTATGAAAACCCTTTGAAGCAGGTATTACTATAGAAATTTTAGAGATGAGAAAATTAAACCTCTTAGAGAATCCAGTGTCATCCAGCTACTTAGTATAATAGCCCCAAGAATTAACTTTTTCACAATAATAGTATTTATGCCTACCAAACAGCTCTGCTGAGGAAGCCCAATCTAATGCAGATCTTTTCCCCACTTCTCAGATTCTAATCATATGTTCCAGACTCATATATTTAGTGCCCACAGAAGTGTAGGAAGGGAAGTAAACCATCCTCATTGTACAGAGCAGGACACTAGGTCTCCAGTAATTCAAGGCCACCATTTGGGTATGTAAACTAGTAAGAGTAAAGCTAGAGAATCAATGAAAGTATCTCTCTCCCCCTCCATCTCCTTTTTCCTTTCCTGAGTGTAATAATCACTTAGGAATAGTTTAAAATTCTCAATGTTCTGGCTGAAGCTCCAACCAATTAAATTGGAATCTCCAGAATGAAATTTAAACAATAGTATTTTTTAAAATGAAAAATAGCCCCTTGCCAAAACCAGTTTGGCTCAGTGGTAGAGCGTTGGTCTGCGGAGTGAAGGGTCCCGGGTTCGATTCCGGTCAAGGGCATGTACTTTGGTTGCGGGCACATCCCCAGTAGGGGGTGTGCAAGAGGCAGCTGGTCGATGTTTCTCTCTCATTGATGTTTCTAGCTCTCTATCTCTCTCCTTTCCTCTCTGTACAATATCAATAAAATATATTTTTTTTAAAGAAAAATAGCCCCTTGATAAATGTATGTTTGAGGAGTCTCCTATTACAGATGTGGAAGTTAAAACTTGGAGAGGTTAGGTTATAAGGAATAAACAGGGGGAAATAAATAGTCAAATCAGAATTTTAATCCCAATGAGTTGAACCTTGGAATTTGAGTGCTATATCATCTTTCAATGGCCAAGAGCTAATTATTTGCTTCCGGGTGCCCAAGCCTCCATCAATTAAAGGCACAGCTCCATCAGTTTGGGGGTGGGGTGGGGCAGAAGTAGAGGTGTGGCATACATTAGGGTTCCTTTGCTTCCTCAGTCAGGAAACACCTGGAAGTAGGAAGTCACCTATTCCCAGAGACAAATGGAAAGGGTGGAGCTACCAGAGTCAGACATATCTTTTACCCCTGGGCACCTGAGCTAGTCTGACACCCATACTGACCACCTTTAGAAACAGGTCCTTCAATCGCTTTGAAAGGTGCCCAAAGTAGGCTTACCTCCAGAGTGACTGAGTGGTTGAGACTAACTTGATGCTCCAGTAGGCATATTATGAGAATGTTGGGTGCTATTCAAGTGGGCAAGGAAGAAATTTTCTAACCATAAAAATATTAAAAATCATGTGGCACTGCTAAATACATTACGTAAAGTCACAAAATGAATTGTGAGTGTAAGTTAACTATAGCAGAAAAGGCTGCAGGGGATCTCCTATGCCTCATCCAGTTACATTAGTGAGAAGCAGGGCAGGAAGATCAAAAGTTCCCTTGGAGCACCCTTATTTCACCCGAGCATCTTGTGCCCTTCTACTTGATGATCTCCTAAAAGAACTGTTTTCTTAATATCTAAAATGGTATTCATACCATCTTGTTTTCAGCTTCCCTGAGATACTCACTCCTCTGCGACTGAAATGAAATTAACTTAAGCCACGTAGCATACGCTGAGAAAAAGCTCACAGTGGATCCCCATCTCTGCAGAGATTCTTCGGATGCAGGGACAGAGTTATCACAATCAATCGTTTCTAGCTCAGCATCCCATTATTCTGGTGAGGTCATTCAGTTTGTGGATAAACACACTCTCTGCCCATTTTGACACTGCTACCAGATACAGCTCTCCACCCCTTACCTCAGGCTGTAAGGTTGGCAGACTTGACTGAAGGGGTGGGACAAGGAAGAGGTTATACTGTGTATATCACAGTACAACCAAAATCATGGCAATAAAACACCTCGCTGGTCTTCAAATCCCTTCACTCTCTCTGCTTGCCAACAGTGTTCTTATGGACCACCCATCTCGGCCCCAATCCCTCTCTCCTTCCTCTTCATAGCCTTTCCTCTGCTCCATGCAAGCCATAACTCTCACCTTAACTGTTCATATCTAATGCAGACCAGTGTTCAGTCTCTGATTCACTGTCTCCCTCCCAACGATGCCTTGCCATCTCAACACCTTCCAAATCTGAGGGGTATATATGAAGCTACTTTTCTAAACAGCAGTAAGTCGCTCCCTAAAAGAAACTCAGCTGCCAGATTTAAAATGATGTATTCTTACCCTCCTTCCATCAAATTATGTGTTCCCTTCTACTTCTAAATTCAACCAGTGGATGGTGCCTAATTGATGCCAGGCACCAATTTACTTGGGATATGGTGAGTGGTTAAACATAACAAAGTTCCTAGTTTCATCCAGCTCCTGAGAGGGGACTCAATAAGTCCTTACTTGTTTGGGAAAATATAATAAAGTCTTTCGCATGAATGAATCAATGAATGGCATCATTTCCACCTCTGTAATTTGAAACAAAACTTTTATACATAATAATAATACCTTCTCTTCCTCTTAGGATAGCAACCTAGGCCCTCTCCTTCCAACAAGCTACAGAAGCAATGCTCCTATTCAACCTCTAGTATGTTTTCCTCTGCAAAACAGTCTGAGTGCTCTCCACGAAAGCTGAAAACTCATAGCTAATAGGCAACTCTAATTCTCCTGCTAGATTAACCAGGCAACTACCAGTTCTAATTATATAGATAAGAAGACTTCTACTGTATCTTTTTTCAAATAGAAGCAGTTTCTCCCCAAGTGGAACTCCAATGCAGACTGTTGAAAAAAGTAATTATATTTTCTTCCAATCACATGCAGATGACTAAATGCTTCAGAAAGACTTTGCCAGGACAACATAAAATTCACCTCCTTTTATTGCAGAGGATCATTCCAATCTTTATTTGCAGGAAGGAAGCATAAGTGGTTGTATCAGTTACAGCAGTTACTTTGTCCTGAATAACCAAGTTTCCCACATACTCAGTGGTTTAAAACAGTAAGCATTTATTATTGCTCACGAGTCTGTGGATCAGCAGGAAAGTTTTACTGATCTGGGAAATGCTTGGATAACCTCATCTTGTGTCTGTAGTCAGCTGGCAAAGTCATAGGGATATGGCTGATCAAGGGTCACATTACATGTCTTGTGGTTGGTGCTGGCTGTTGCCTGGAGAAAAGGGAGTGACTGAGCCCTGTGAATATCTACGTCCATCAGGCTAGCTCATGGCAAGGCCTACTCTCAGCACTGACACACTGTCACTTCCACCACATTATATTGGCCAAAGCAGTTATACAAGGTTGGCCCAGACTTGAGACAAAGGCAACAAGTTCCATCTACTTATAATCAAAGAAGCCATAAAGTCATATTGCAAAGGCTGTGGATATAGGGAGTGGTGAAAAATCAAAGCCATTATTGTAATCAATGAGAACACATTGATTGAGGTAGCATTAGCAATTTTTTTTTCAGTATTTCAAATTTATCTGGAAATTTCAGTACTTAGAAGAAAGTCGATGGTTGCTTTTGCATTTCAGACATAGAAAATCATAACAAACAGTAGTCCTTACCCAAAGAATCAAATGCAGAAATTCAATACTTTTTTAAAAAACCTCAATAAACTAGAAATAAGGGGGGGGAAGCAAATCTATATAAAAAAAAAAACAACATACAGCTGCCATCATCTCTCTTAACATTAATCCTGGTCTCCCAAATTACAAATAAAGCAATGTTTGCTCTTACCACTTGCATTCAACATTGCACTGGAAACCATAATGAGTGCAATAAAATGCAAATAAAATGTATAAATATTGGAAAAGAGATATAATCCTATTTATTTATAGACCACATTATCTATGTAGTATATTCAAAGGAATCTACCAAATCACTAGAACTATTTAGTCATAGCACACAAAATTGTATCCAAAAATTAATGTGTAAAAATATATACAAAGCTGACATACTTATCAAAATTCCAGCAGACTACTTATTAAACCTACACACACGATAATTCTAAAATTCCTATGACAATACAACTGGTCTAGGATAACCAAAATAATATTTTTTAAAAGATGAACAAAGATGGAAAACCAACACTATTTGATTTCAAGTCTTATTCTAAAGTTCAGTGATCAATAGTTTGATGGTAGGATAGAAAACTAGATAAATGAAAAATAGAGTATATAGAAGTAAACCCACATTTATATGGTCAGTTTTTTTTATTAAGATGCCAAGTCAATTATATGGGATAAAATAATATATTTTAACAAATGTTGCTAAAAAAAAAACTGATTTTTTTTAAAAAAAAATACATCTTTATTGATTTCAGAGAGGAAGGAAGAGGAAGAAAGAAATAGAAACATCAATGATAAGAGAGAATCATTGATCAGCTGCCTCTTGCACACCCCATAAGAGGGATCGAGCCTGCAATCCAGGCATGTGCCCTTAACTGGAATAGAACCCATGACTCTTCAGTCTGCAGGCTGACACTCTATCCACTGAGCCTAACCGCCTAAGGCACAACTGAATTTTTTATAGAAAAAACATTTGCCTTTAACCCTTTTCTCCATATATATATAAAATTAATTCAAGATGAATCGCATAGATATAAAACTCAGAACCTTAACACCTCTAGGGAAAAAATGAGAATATTCTCATGACCCTGGGTGGACAAAGATTTTGTTGCTGTTGTTCTTTTTAACAGAACACACACAAAAACACAAATCTTAAAAAGAAATTTTTGAAAAATTAGTCTTCATCAAAATTAAAATTTTCTGTTCATTAAATGACACCTTTAAGACAATGAGTAGGCAAGGTGAAGATTGGAAAATATATTTATAAGATCTACATCTAACAATAAATTTGTACCAATACAATACAAAAACCATAAATCAACATTTTTAAAAATAAGCAACCAAAAATTTTTTTTATTTTGAAATAAAAAATATTTTATTGAAAAAGGATTCTATCATTAATCAGCAGGAAAATATAAATTAAAGTATATAATCAAATAGTACTAGATACCTACTACAATGGCTAAATTTAAAAATATATGTTGACAAGAATGTGAAAGAATGGGACCCTCATACATTGCTGGTGTGAGAGTATAAACATTACTACCATGTTCAGAACTATGTGGCAGTTTCTTATATCCTTCAAGTCTTCTCCTACAGGTTTACCCCAAAAGAAATGAAAACATGTTTACCCAATCTAGTATAAGAATGCTCTTAGCCATAATGATAATTGTTAAGAAGTGAAAACCATGTAAATGGTCATCAACAGGAGAATGTTGAATCCTTATAATGGATTCATTTCTGCTCAGCAACAAAAAGGATGAACTATGAATATATATTTCATGCATGAGTCTCAAAAACAGTATGGTAAGTGATTGAAGCCAGAAGTAAAAAATCCAAGCCACAAGAATAACCATATACATGGACTCTGAATACAGACAAAGGCAGCCTCAGGTGATAGAAATCAGATAGTGGTTTCAGGCGGTGGGAGATAGGGAAGGGACTGGCTGCAAAGGAGCCACAGGGTTTCTGGGATGATGGAAATCTATGTTGTTTTGAGTGGTGGATAGATTGGTGCATACAATCGGCAAAACTCATTGAACTGAGCACTTCAGATTGTGCGTTTTCTTATATGTTAATTATATCTCAATGAATACAAGAAGATCCTTTATTCCAAATGTCCAGTTGAAGACCAATTTCAGGTTAATAAAATGTCTCATGTTTAGAGTTCTTAACTCCAGAAGAACACAACATCTGAAAAATTAAGAACTAGACAAAATATATGTCTGCACATTTGCAACTCAATGCTTCACAATGGTTGCTACCCAACAAAGCAGCAAGAGAGAACCATCACAATTCCTGTGTGATTGGCTAGACTCCCATGATGTCACGGGTCTTATCCAACTGCCAGCACCACCCCATTGTGATTTGGTGACCTCACTCACAACTACACTACTGAGCTTGGGAGCACCAGATTTGAAGTCAGCAGACTTAGGTTCAAATGCTGCCTCCAAAAATGTCCTACTATAGCTTTACAGTCTTATTAATCCTGTGAGCTACAAGTCTAGTGGTGAATTGGTGGATATTTCTTCTAATTTGAACCTATTAAAGGGTCGTACTTGGGACCTCATCTTGTTAGATCTATCCCTAAGGGTCACAAGATTTAGCATTAGTCTCAGTGGCCGAGGCCACATCAACATTATAAATGGGTACTTTACTCAGCCCCTCACACCCTCAGCTACCCCCTTCCCCTCTTTGGGGAACAGAAAACAAATAAGACGTGGCACCAAGTGACATAGACATTGCAAAGTGCAGCCAGAATGTAAAACATTTTTCTTGAACAAGACTATCAAGGGGCAGATAGAAATTTACTTATTTGGGGTGGAGGCTGCCACTCTGTAGCCCTGGATTCCCATCTAACCTTCCCCAGGCATGGCTTGAAACACATGAATCTATTTCCAAAGACAGAGTTACACATCAAGCTCCCACAACCTCCCGCCCGAGTGTATGGAAGAAAGAGCAAGCAGAAAAAGAAGCCAGCTGTGGAGGAGGAGCTCGTGGACAGCCGCTGGTGTATTTGTTTTAGAGTGGAAGCAAGGAAAATGCTCTTTTGATATTTGAAAACTTTCTAAATCTACCCCTGTAACTGACAAGCTATCCCAGACTTCCTTACCCAAGCCCCAGATGCCCATATCTTTCCTCATTCCTAGAGATAAATGATACCCTCTTCTCTTATTATAAGGGGAAGAAAGACCTCCAGACTTAATCGCTCCTGCTATGGGGACACCCAGATGGTGTGCGGGACCAGGGAGAATGATGAGCAGCAGCCGGATGGCAAGAAGTTCCTGAGACGGAGCCAGGTGCTCATAATTCATTCATACACTTTCCTCTGGGCAAGGCAACAAGTTAAGATCATCCATTGTGTGGTCCTTCCTGGACTTATAAAAATAGAAATACATCCAGAGTTGAGGACTGGCTGCCCCCTGCTCTCCGTGCCACCCCAGCTGGAAGACAGCCAGGAACAAAGTTACACAATCTCTCTGACATAAATGGAGATAAACAGGTGTTAAAGACAGATTAGCAACTACATGAGTTTCTCCCTGGCATAATCAGGATTAACAAAGGTAGGACTTTGGAGAGAAGCTGGGTGTCTTCTCTGAGAAGAAGAAATGGGCCTGTATTGACAAGGCCTGTGCCCACTGCAGAAGCAGGGGTAAAGTAGCCCATCACTGGAATGTGTAGCAGGCAGGCGCTCAGTCAGATAGGACATGCAACTGAAATGAGATGGGGTCACAGCAGGTTTACTTTTGTTGGGGGGCACTGCCTAGGGGTGGGAGGCAGGAAGTTCCATTTTTGTACTTTTTCTCTTGACTCCAGTTCTGACTCTATTTGCAATATTCCTGTGGTTGGGGCATTACCTTCTTTCTGCACACCCTCCAGTTTGACCACTGGGTTGGAGGGCAGAGGGGAGAGTTAGAATAGTGTCAGATGAAACAGAACTGTCTTAGTTCAGGCTGCTACAAAAATACCATAGACTGGGTGGCTTAAACTTCAAACATTTATGTATTCGTAGTTCGGATGGCTGGGCAATCTAAGATCCAGGTGTCAGCAGATCAGGTGTCTGGTGAGAATCTTTTTCCTGGTTTGCAAACAGCCAACTTCTGCTTGTATTCTGATGTGGCTGAGAGAAAGAGGTAATCTCTCTCTTGTCTCTTCATAAAAGGGCACTAATCCTATTCATGAGGGCCCCATCATCATTACCTAATTACCTCCCAAAGGCCTCACCTTCTAACATTTCACATTGGGGGTCAGGCTTCACATGAAATTGGGCTTGGGGGAAGGAGGCAGCATAAGCATTCAATTGATAGCAAACACCAAGTTCACAGTCAATAGGTTTTTAGATGGAGAAAAAAGGGGAACAACTCCTTATTAAGCACCTACTATGCACCATGAATTTTACTAGGCCCTTTCATCATTTTATATTAACTCAAAGGACAGATTAACCCAAAAGGCCCCTAGACCATATTTGAAGATTTGGCATAAGAGAAACTAAAGACAGATTGAGTTCCCTGTTTCTTTCCTTCCCATGGTTTTGTATTTCCTTCTTAATGTTATTTTGAATTTGTTTGGGCTCAAATTATATTACACCCTTGTCATCTCCATTAGCTAAAATGTATTTATGGCTGATTATGCATGCAGAAAATAAATTAAATATCTGAATAACATTACCAGTAATGGGTGAAATTGCCTTATGTTTTCACATCCTTACAACAAAAAAAGGCATCAACAAATGACCAGGGGGGAGAGAAAAAAAGGATAATCCATTATAATTGTCCATATTACCATAGAGATAGGACAGACGTAATTATGGGCAATTTCAGCATCTAAAAAATCAAGTATAATGAAAATTATATTGAAGTTAACTGGGGGAAAAAAATCTAGTTTAACTGTGGCTCCAAAATGACTGGTAGTCAGGATAAAAGGAAATAGCTCCTGCTCAGAGAAATCAGCCACATGATCTTACTTGTATGTGGAATCTAATGAACAAAATAACCTGACAATCAAAATAGATTCAGAGACATGGAAGCATGCATGTCTGAGGATTCTCAGAGGGAAGAGGGAAGGGGAGGGAAGAGATTAACCCAGGAACTTACATGCATATATGCATAATTCATGGACACAAACAATGGAGGGTGAAGGCCTGGGGAGGAGAGGGGATGGGAATGGGGAAGATGGGATCAATGGGGATAAAAAGGGAGACATCTGTAATAGTTTCAATCTATAATAATAGTTTTAAAAAGAGTGTAATATGATCAAACGACCTTCTGGACTAAGCTGGGCTGTAAGGGCGAGGTGACCACTGCGGTGGGCAGGGGCCAAGGCAGAGGCCAGCAGCTGCTGTGGTGGCAGAGGCTGAGCCCCTTGAAGGAATTTCATGCATCAGGCCTCTAGTAAAGATAGAAAGGATGAAAGGAACAGAAGGAAGAAAGAAAGGAACAGAAGGAAGAGAGGGAGGGAGTGAGGGAGGGAGGGAGGGAGGAAGGGTGGGAGGGAGGAAGCAATTTGCAAAAAAAGAAAAGAAAAGAAAACCAGCCACTGACTTTGAAATTGACATGAAATCTCTTAAGCCTTAGCTGAAGTGCTCATTTACATTTGCTTGAGTGATTCTCCATGATAAGGTTCCCCATCAGAAACCACTGGCTTATTGGTGAAATATTTATGCTGATTTATGGAGAGATTCTGGGGTATTTTAGTTTCTAAACACATAGGTACCACCTCTACCATAGCCTGACATTTTCTAGATCAGACTAGTATCATCTGTCCTTAGGTTGCATATGCATTTTTTGAAAAGGATATAAATTTAAAATATGTAATCACCACAGTAGCTAGTGTGGTACAGGTACTGAGCAATTAGGAAGGATGCCAGCCGTTGCATTAGAACAGGTCCTGGGACCCCTCTGTGCAGGCAGAAAGCCACAGTGTCTGGGGTGCACAGAGAAACCACTATATACCAACCAATACAGAAGTCGTTTGACATTTTAACAATGAGACAACCATACCAGTGTGTCCTGCTATGTGACAGCACTGCACAGGCTCACAGATGAAAGATCCAGGTCTGGCCTCCCACTTTGCCTCTATTTATCCAGGTGGCTTCCATCAGCATCTTGCCAAATGGACAACCCAGGAAATTGTGTCCCTGCAGGTTTCTGGCAGGTAATATGGCAGCCCAAGCCAAAGGCCATTTCCACAAGGACACACCTTCCCTGTCAGCACTGATACCTTGAAAGCCATCGTCGTCCCCACAGGCCACAGCAGAGGGGACCCAAGCGCTTGGAGGTTGACATGGAATCTCTTATGCATCCTTTGATTTTTCAAATCAAAATATGCAAAATTTAAAACAGAGAGGAAAGCTCCAAATCCACCTTGGAGAATCTAAAGAAGATAAATCAAGAGAGACATGGCAAGGCCTGTATCTCAGGAGAAATAGGACCTTTTCATTTTCACTGTCAGGGGGAGCTTTATAAAGTGCAGATCCAGCCGAAACCGGTTTGGCTCAGTGGTAGAGCGTCGGTCTGCGGACTGAAAGGTCCCAGGTTCGATTCCGGTCAAGGGCATGCACATTGGTTACGGGCACATCCCCGGTAGGGGGTGTGCAAGAGGCAGCTGGTCGATGTTTCTCTCACATCGACGTTTCTAGCTCTCTATCTCTCTCCCTTCCTCTCTGTGAAATATCAATAAAATATATATTTTTTTAAAAAAGTGCAGATCCAAGCATGTCAGGCCATTTCTCAAACTCCTCAGTCACCAGCTCTGTAGTAGGGCACACCAGGGATGTGTCTCGCCTTGGTTCTTGTTGCTTGCACCCTGTATCCAAGAAATAGGAACCAAACATCATGCTGTTTTATAGACCAACCCCCAAACACCTCCACTCCATTACAACCCACATCCTGGAATTGTTGCCTTCGTTCAGGTATCCTGAGTAACGCAAAACTTGGTCACAATATTTTTTGTTGAATAGTTAATTCAATATGATCAGGCGGCTCCAGATCATCAAAAATGGTGGTCAGTCTGTCACAGATCTTTGGGGAATTAAAGATATGTCCATCAAAGGATCAAAAATGAGCAGAGCTTAAAAATAAAAAGACTAACTATATCAAGGTAGAGTGTAAGGGTGAGGAGGAACTGGACCTCTATACAACCACATGGAAAATAACTTGGCAGCTTCTTTAAAAGTTAGACCTATAACCTACTATACAGGGCCAAGGCTCTAATCACTGAGCCACACTGGCCAGGGCTATGCTATAGTCACTATTTTTATTGTGAAGATGGTGCTACAGATACAGAAATAGATCAAGACTCATAAAATGTTATGCTTTAAATACGTATAGTCTATCGTATATCAATTATGCCTCAATGAAACTATTAAAAAATGAACATATGCTTTATGAGAAAACAATAATTGTGGTTTCGGGAAATTACAATTAAATATTAGGGAGCAAAATAGGAATATGATTTTAGACGTGTAAGTTTGAGGTTGAGAACAGAAACACTTTAGAAGGCAAAATATAAGAAAAAAATATGTAACAGTGGAGGCTGTCCAACGATGAAATAAACTGGCCTCAGAGATAGTGAGTTCTCACCCCTGGAAATATAAATTTGATGACCATTAAATAGCTCTAAAAATGGATTCTTACCCTGGTGGGGCAATTATATGACCCCAAGATTCTGTTAAACTCTCATAAATTCACCCTTCTACTGAGCTGATACTGGCAGGTTATATTTGCTAGTAGCAAACTCCCTGTTACGGATGCTCATAAAATCAACCGTTAGGAATTTTCCAAAAGAAGTGAAAATAATTCAAAGGCCTAAGACTTCAAAGAAGTAGAGTTGAAAGAAAGTCAGTTCTTCAGATATAGGAATTATAAGTGAGTACAAAGAGAACCCAGAGAGATGGAATTTGGGGTGGAGGTGGCAGACAGTCTGGGTTTGGGAGGGGGTCAGCACTGAGGTCTAGAAAACAGAGGGTGTTTGTGTAAGAAACTAAGAACCGGAGGTCTCAGTAGGATTGGGAGCCTGGGGTCTAGGAATGTTTCATTACAGATGCTGTTGGACTTGATCTGGAATAAATTTTGAAAGAACAAAATATATTTCCATGTTCAAATATTTCTCATAGCTTTTTGTTGTATTTGGAATGCCATTAAAATTCTTTACCAAGGTTACATGGGTGCTATGAAGTAAAAATAGCAACATGCAGAGAAATGTTCAACAAAAATGGGGTGGCATTAAGAACAAAGACAATACAAACCTCCTTTGTATGTACATGCGTTCTACATGAGCATTTTACACAAGGGTATCGCTCTCAATGATGACACTAAATTAAAAACTTCTCCTAAAGTCTGTCCCTAGTCCCACACAAGCCCCACTCTGGCATATGGCACTGCTCTGAGGGGGAGACAGGGATAATTGCTGGAAGCAGAGGGGGTCCAATGAAGAGCAGTTGTAATCCCCACCAGCCACCTGGTGAAGCAATTACCTGGATGAAGCAATTAAATGATCTAGTGAGTGAATCGTAACAAGATGCCAAAGGGATGAAAATTGACTTGGGTGAAGAGAAAATGAGGTCAGTGTACTCACTCCTGAAAAATCAAGGGCAGACACTTCTATTCCTACTCATAGAGGAGAAGACGACTACATTTATATCTTATGTAAAGGAAGTTACCAACTTTCTCTCTCCACTCCTTAGACCCCCAAAGAAAGGAGAGGACTAACAAAATGGGCCAGAGCCCAATGCCCACTCAGATCAGGGTTTACTAAAGGCCAGGGGCAGGGTACCTCAGAGGTGACCCACTGTTCATCTCTTTCTCTCTGAACGCATCCCTCTCCTTCTGTCTTCTGTGTTCCGGAGGCCTATAGGCCTCATCCCTACAACTGTGTGTGTAACTCAAGTTAAACCTGCTCCACCTGTCAACTGTCTTCAATTCCAAGGAGAAAGAGTGGGAGGAGCTACTCAGGCTGTGTTCTTATTCAAGGTTTAAGGGAGTCTCGGCTTTGGGTGTCTTCAAGTGCTTTGGGCAGCTATCAACCCAACGGAACCATGAGCTTTGTGTTGGAGCCTGTCAGAATCCTGGAAGGGAAGGGAAGGGAAGGGAAGGGAAGGGAAGGGAAGGGAAGGGAAGGGAAGGGCCTGGCAGGATATAAGCACCATGGTATCTTAAATAGTGAGAAACACCAGTGGGGTTAAACAAATGAAACAGTAAATTAGTCTACATGTATACATTGGCCTTAGGCACATTTCTACCTCCTGCCTCCACCACCACCATCACCATGAAGTTCTTAGTCTTATCTGCATTTCATGCATGATTAAGTGGTGACACAGAGTGCTTTGGAGTGATTCTTTATGTCCCCAACCACCCCCACCCACCCTCAACTCTTATATGTTGAAATCTAATCCCAATGTAATGGTATTTGGAGGTGGGGCTTTTGGAAGGTTATTGGTTCATGAGGGTGGAGCCTTGTAAATGGAAGTAGTGCCCTTATATAAGAGACCCCAAATAGTTCCCTAACCATTTCCACCATTTGAGGACACAGGGAAAAGATGCAGTCCATGAATCAGGAAGCGGGTCCTCACCAGATTGAATCTCTGGGCACCCTAATCTTTCACTTCAGTCTCCAGAACTGTGAGATATAAATATCTGTTGTTAATAATCTACCTACTCAGTGGATTTTGTTATTGCAGCCTGCATGGACAAAAACATAGAGTTAAAATAACTAATAGTGGCACCAGAACTAGCTCTCAAATTCCAAAGAGCTCTTAATCACTCTTTCAATGCATGAAGAAATAATACTAGAGACTCAGTGCACAGATTTGTGTACCAGTGGGGTCCCTCGGCCTGGCCTGCAGGGGTCAGGCCGAAACCAGCAATCCAACATCCACTGAGAGGACCCAGATTGAGAGAGGGTGCAGGCCAGAGTGAGAGACCCCACCAGTGCATGACCTGGGCCCAGGAGGGCCATGGGAGAACTCCAGGGTGTGTCCAGCCCATCTCACCTGTCCCGATCACCAGACTCCAGCAGCAAGCTAACCTATAGTCAGAGTGTCTGCCCCTTGGTGGTCAGTGCATGTCAAAGCAACTGACCAAATGGTCAGACACTTAGCACATGAGGCTTTTATTATATAGGATTATTATGTTTTTATTACAGTTTGAAAGAGAAAAAACAGTAAACCAGTATGCCCAGTATCTCCTCCAAACCAAACATAGGCAGGAAGCACATCAACTGCAGGGTGGTGTAGTGGACAGAGCTCAGAGCTTGGTCTCAGAAATCCTGGGTTTGAGTACCAGTTCTACCACACAACTTCAGCTCCTTCATTTAGGAAACTCAGTGTCCTAGAAAAACTCCAAAAAAATCATACACATGAAAGCATTTTACATATGCAATACTATATGAATAAGCATATGCACCTGACACACTGGTAGCTTCCATTGTCACAAATCACCAACCTAGAGTTGATACAATGGTACTCCACCCAGGGCAGTTTTGTATTCCAGGGGACAATGGGCAATGTCTGAAGACATTTTTGGTTGTCACAGCTTGGGGGAGGAGATGCTACTGATATCTAGTGGGTAGAGGTGAGAGGTGCTGCTAACATCTTATGATGCTCAAGACAGTCCCCTAAACAAAGAATTGTTCAACCCCGAAGTGCCAACAGTGCCAAGGCTGATAAATACTTGGTTAGAATGAATACGTGTGTTATAACAACTTAGGAACAGATTCCATTCTTGATACACATTGGCCAAATATCTGTACAGAAAAACAAAGGCATGATCAGGTTCCACAATGTGGTTAATCTAATGGAATAATGTCAGAATAAGTGAACAGATGTAAGTAAGCCAGCCAAGAAGATGAGGGGAGATGCTACATCCTTGCTACTCACTGTGGTCCATGGACCACCTTCACCCTCACCTGGGCATGTGTTAGAAAGGGAGACTCTCAGACCCTACCCCAGACCTACTGAATCAGAATCTGGATTTTTTTAATATATATTTTATTGATTTTTTACAGAGAGGAAGATAGAGGGATAGAGAGTTGGAAACATCAATGAGAGAGAGTCATCAATCAGCTGCCTCTTGCACACCCCCTACTGGGAATGTGCCCGCAACCAAGGTGCATGCCCTTGACCAGAATCGAACCCAGGACCCTTCAGTCCTCAGGCCGAGGCTCTATCCACTGAGCCAAACCGGTTTCGGCAGAATCTGGATTTAAAATTTTTTTTTATCTTTATTGTTGAAAGTGTTACAGATGTCCTCCTCCCCAAATTGACCTCTTTCTCTCCACTCCCACTTCATGGCACTATTGTCTGTGCCCACATGTTATGTATATACGTTCCCTGATTAATGTTCAAGTTTAAAAAACACTGTCCTAGAGTCTACACTCCATGGCAGGTTACTTTCCAATAGCGGTCCCGGGTTTCACTGACTGGTGCAACTCAGATCTCTTTAAAATCAGCCCAGCTGAAGTGTCTATCCCTCTTGGCTATAACCCAGCTCTATCCACAGGTGGCATTTCCACCTGGATGCTCTCGACTTGGATAAGAGAGAGCTGGTCCCCCAGGCGTGTTAGCAGAGCTTTCTCTCTCTTTGTTCACAAAGTGGAGTGCTGAATATAATGAAATATGGCACATCATCAATACCCCCTATGCAGAAACTGCACAGAGTGCCACAGCTGAAAGGTTCTTTGAAGAGGAAAAGAAAATTCTATTGCAACTTTTATTTGAAGTTTGATTGCTTCATTGCCCCTCGGCCTCCAGGTGAAGGGTCAGCCGAGAAAATGCATCTGTGTGCCACTGTGAGCTTGAATCGTGTTCTAAATGCTGTGTCTTGTCGCACTAGAAGGGAAAAGAGGTGCTTTGGCATTAGTCCCAAAGCTAAACATCTCCCCCCAACCCCAGTCAGGATTAGCCTATCCCTCCTTAAGGGAATAACATGATACTGCCCAGTATCGTGGTGCTACTCAAAGTATTTGACATACATTAACTCATATAATACCCATAGGGTTTTTACATGACCTATGATGCAAGTTAAGAATCCCCATTTCAATAATGAAGAATTTAAGCACAGAGAAGTTAAGCAACTTTCTCAAATTCAGATATCTAGGAAGTGGCAAAGCTGAGATTTGAACCCACTAAGTCTGGCTTCAGATCTGGTATTCTTGATCCCTCCTGCTCACATCTAAGTATATATTAGAGACTCTGAAAGGGTTTTATAAGAATAAATAAGATGGAATTCTACCCTGATGTAATATCCAGCCTGGCAAAGGGAGGCAGATAAACAGATACAACACAGTATGTTAGGCAAGCAGAGCAAAATGCACTAGGATTTTGTTGTTGTTGTTGTTGTTGTTTTTCTGTTCAGCACCATCACATCTCTCTTTATTCTCTGTCCTAATTCTAATTTGATTCAATGTTCTGGAATTTTAAAAAATATACAACATATCAGCTACCTTCTCGGTGGTCATTAAATGATGTTTGAGTGAATAAACACATAAAGTAATTCATGAATGAATGTGGTCCTGTGATGAGATTTTGAGAAGGCAAAGCACTATGCATAATAATAGGCTCTTAGAGAAAACATCTGCTTCCCCCCTTACCCCTTTCTGGCATTATCATCCAAGCCCCATCCTTATTTGTGGAATAGCTCCTTTCCCACTCCACCCAGGTGGCTCCCACGAGCTTCCATTATAGCATCCCGGCTGACTGGCCAGGGGTGAGCTCCTCATTTTAGTTGGGAAAATGAGTTCCCTTCTTCAGGAATTTTGGAGCCAGAATAAAGAAGATTGGAACAGAATCTCTAAGTAATTAAACATTTCTCTCGGAGGCCACCAGGAAGAAATGGGGAGGTTAAATAAGATGGCCCATCTACTGGCTTCCACCACTGCAACTCTGACGTGCTTTACATATTTGGGTTCTGGGTGTATTAGTCAGGGTTCTTCAGAGAAACAGACCAATAGGAGATAGATGACTGGATAGATGATAGATAGATAGATAGATAGATAGATAGATAGATAGATAGATAGATTAAATAGATACTAGTAGACAGATGATAGATGATAGATAGATAATAGATAGATAGATTAAATAGATACTAGTAGACAGATGATAGATAGATGATAGATAGATAGATTGAATAGATACTAGTAGACAGATGATAGATGATAGATAGACGATAGATAGATGATAGATAGATGACAGATAGATAGATAGATAGATAGATAGATAGATTTATTATAGGAATGTAAGTCCAACTATTTGCTATTTGCAAGCTGCAGGACGAGGAAAACCATTGGTATATGTTAGTTCAGGTCCAAATGCTTGAGATCACAGGAGCCGAAGGTGCAAATCCCCACCTGAGTCTGAACACCAGAGACCAAGAGCACCAATGTCTGACGGCAGGAGAAGATGGATGTCCCAGCTCAAGTATGTTATCTTCAGGCCTCCAATGAATTTGGTGACACCAACCCACATTGATGACTATCTTCTTCACTCAGTCTGTTCATTCAGATGCTAACCTCTTCTAGAAAACACCCTCACAGGTGCACCAAGCAACAATATTATACCAGCTGTCTGGGCATCCCTTAGTCCAATCAGGCTGGCACATAAAATTAACCATTATGTAGCATATAATACCTTTTGACATTTTCCATTTTATTTAAAATACTTAAAAGGTAACCATTACCTCACTAAATTAATGTCATGACCTCTTAATGCATCCCAAACCAAAGTTTGAAAAGCATTCCTATGGCATGCCTACAAAGCACTTCCCTTGAGTTCACTGTCAAAGGTCACAAACTGGCTCCCACCAGCCAGCAAAACAGATTCAGACTAAGCATTGTTGACTAGCATAATGTTAAAAAAAAAAAAAAAACCACACACAACACACACACACACACAAAAAAACAACCACATTTTCAAAAAATTTAAATGGACCCAGTGTGCATTCCAGAACTAGCCTTTCTTGGGGGTGAAAAGGAGGATGAAATAAACAGAAGGTTGTGCAATATGGGGGGTCTATATTCCCACATAACTACCATTGGCTGGAGCTGAGTAACAACCACTGAATGAGATAGAGCATTCCCCTCCCAGCTGATCAAGGTCCTTTTTGTTCATGACAATTCCACTAATAGGGAAAAAGTGTCAGAGTCTGCTCTCTCCACTCTGGGCCTTTTCTAAAATGTGACTGAATAGGAAGCAATTCCAATGCCACCTAGGCTCACCCTGAAGTAGCCAAGCCCTTCCGTACGTCAAGCCTCCCGCTGCAAATCCCTTCTCACCATGCATTCTGTGAGTATAGCCAGCACTCCTTTTGACAAACACCCTTTGCTTAGATGCAGGTCAGTGTAATTTTCCAAAAGGTTATGAGGAGTGACTGCTCAGAGAAGGCTTGCTTATTATTTCAAATGCCACCCGTCCCATTCTCTAACATTTGCTGAGCTGTTTACAACTTGATTCCTGCCACACCTGCTGGTGTGTCTGACCTATTTCCATCTCCCCTCCCATCATCCTCTTCCCAGCCCTGACATGGGAGCTGGTGGGCACAGGGTCGTGCCTCCAGGAGCCAGGGTCGTCTCTAACCTAACGTAGGCAAGCCACCGCAATGGGTAATTTTTGCACCAAGTCATGCTTAAAAGTCATCAATAAAACGCACCTATTTTGAGGCATACAGAGTTATTGATTGTGTCCATGTGGCTGCAAATGATTTAGTCCATTTTCAATTTGCTCGGCCAGATTAAAAAATAACACTAATGTTTTAAACTAGCAAGCCTCAAAAACACGTAACCACTTTTTTATATAACGTGGGGCATTTGTTTGTGTCAGTAACTTCAGTTAAAGAAACTGTTGGGGGACAAATATTCATCTCACGACCCTGCTAAAGTTACAGTAAAATAATAATAAAGGTAACATTGAGGTCTATGATCTCTTCAGTGCCTACCATGTACAAGCAGATCCACAGTTCTATCTTTGGATCCAAAGTATCTATCTTTGCTATGAAGATGGGTATATGATAGATGATGGATAGGTAGGTAGGTAGATAGGTAGATAGATGGATAGATAGGAGTTTGTTAGCTCACAACATCTCCGTAAGTTAGATTTCTGAGAAGTTTTTCCTTTTTACAACTAAGAAAGCCAGTCCTCAGAGAGCCTCAATGATTTTTCCCATGGTCACTCAATCATCATGGAAGCCAGGAAGTAATTTCAGGACTGAATGAACTTTCTACCCCACCCACTGCATCTCAATTGTAGTTATTCCAAGAAGCATCTCCATGCAGCCAGCATCTGTGTCCACATACACATCAAAGCACCAAGATGACTCCATAAGACTGAAAAATCCCTGCTGTCTGGACTGAAATGAAAATTCTGGAGCTACAGTGGGCCCAGCCCCCTTCACCCCACAGGACCCAGAAGGTCTTGCTCTCACAGCCTAGAGTGCTTGAACACCTTGAGACTGTAGTCAACTCATTGAGACTGGAATCGGCCTCCCTCACTTATTAGCTGTGGGACCTTGAGCAAGTCATTTAATCTCTCTGAGCCTCAGTCTCCTCATCTAAAAGCCAGGGGGACGCTAATACCCACATCATAGGATTATGGTGGGAGTAGGATGAGATACTGTGTGTACAACACATAAGCCTGTGGTAAATAAACGTTAGATACTGTCCTAATTAGTCACCCAAAGGCTGCTGCCTGAGCAGCTTTTAGAGCCATGATTAAGAATCTGTAAGAATAGCATATGATTGCTTTACTATTGGGACACAACGACCACCTTTATCCCACCCCATACAGACTCTCTTACCTTATCCACCACCACAATGTCACCACCACCTCCTCCTCTGAGGTAGAGAAAGCTGTCTGAAAAAGTAGACAACTGAAAGGCAGCCTCGATCAGTCTGCAGACTTCGCCCAGGGAAGCCCCAGGCAGTGTGTGTCCCAGGCTCATCCTCAGATGCGCCACCTTCCCCACTGCACGTCTGCTCCTCAGTCCACATGCCTAAGAACCTCCACTAGGCTTACTCGTGGGTCCTGAGGAGAGGTTGACTGATTTTCCTCCATCTCTTCTTCCTTCCCCCCTCCTCGTTCTCGCCTCTGCCCCTTTTTCTTTCCTGAATGCCTCTGCCTCACTTTTTCTCCTGTATAACTAGGTTGGTTGCATTTGACCTATGAACTCTCAGCTCTGTCCAATGTTTTCTGCTTCTCCATCCTGGTTCAGGACCAAGTGTGGGCTGGAAGGAAGGAATTCGCTCTCCCATCTCATTAAATAGCCTCTCATCCCAACACTGCTTGTGCATCAGGTTTGCATTCCCTTCCTGGCACTGCCATAGCAAACCACCAACTTGGAGGCTTAAAACAACAGAGCCATATTCCCTCTCAGTCTGGAGTCCAGAGATCTGAAATCAAAGTATGGGCAGAGCCATACTCCCTTCAAAATTTCTGGAAGAAGAATATTTCCTTGCCTCTTTCAGCTTCTGATGGATCTCATTCTTTGGCTTGGGACAGCATAATTGCCTCAGTCTTTTTTATTTATTTATTTATTTACTTACTTACTTACTTACTTATTTATATTTTACAGAGAGTAAGTGAGAGAGATAGAGAGCCAGAAATGCTGATGAGAGAGAAACATCAACCAGCTGCCTCTTGCACACCCCCTACCGGGGATGTGCCCACAACCAATGTACATGCCCCTGACTGGAATAGAACCTAGGACCCTTCAGTCCTACCACTGAGCCAAACTGATTTCGGCAATTGCCTCAATCTTTGCCCCTCCTCTTTTTTCTGTGTTCTTTCCTCTTCAATCTCTTAAAAAGATACATGTCATTGGAGTTAGGACCCATCCTAATTCTCGGACAGAAGATCCCACCTCAAGATCCTTAATTTGGTTACATCTCCAAAGACCCCCTTTTAAAATAAAGTCACATTCACAGGTTCCAGGTGGACATATCTTTTGGGGAACCTCCAGTTTAAGCCATTGCTTAATACTAACAAGGCCATGGAAGCTGTGGCACATCTTCCTTTCAGTACCCAGTCTCCTCACTTCTTTACCAAAACAATGCCAAAACCTGAAGAAATCTTATTACACAGGCCAGCTCTTTCCCCTGCTTTCCCCAAGTCCACAGAAACCAGACCCTGGGGAAGGCTGTGGTGGGAGTGGTGTGAAGAAATAGTGCAGAACTTCAGGAAGATGAAGGGGTTCTGGGTCTGGTCTCCAACTCAGTCAGCTTCCTGCAGGACAAGGAGGATCACTGCATGAAAGACACTGGCCAGTCCACTGTCCACTCCAACAAGACAAAGTCTGAGGTATAGGCAGACTTCAGCACTTCCCCAAACTATTTCCACTGTAGGATCAAAATTTCTATTTTCAAATACATCTAGGAAATACTGAGTTAAATAAATTATTCATTGCAGAAATTTCTAGAGTTCTCAGTATAGTAAACTTGAGGAAAAGTATAAATAATTTTCAAAATTTCCCAACCTATGGACTAGAGAACCCCGATACTTGTGAGGCATCTCATAGACATGCTGATCTCCCAAATACACAATGGGAGATACTGGTGGTCTGAGTCATTCTATGCAATTATGTAGCTATCAAGGCATTAAAGAAATGCAAACTAAAACCACAATAAGATATCACTTCATATCCATTAGAATAACTATTATTAAAAGACAGACAATAAGCAATGATGAGAATGTGGGTCAGTGTGAACACTTATGCTTTTCTTGTGGAAATGTAAAATAGTGTAGCTACTTTAAAAAAAAATTAGCAGTTGCTTTAAAGGGTCAAATTTTCCATACATTCCAACAATTTCACTCTTAGAAGAAGAAAAAACATACTCCCACACATGAATGTTCATAGCAGCATTATTCATAACTAGAGGCCTGGTGCATGATATTTGTGTACTGGAGGGGGCGGGGAAGGGCCCTCAGCCAGGCCTATGTCCTCTTGCAGACCAGGGCCCCATGGGGGATGCCCGACTGCTGGGTTAGGCCTGCTCCCTGGCAGATGGACATCCCTGGCTTCTAACTGAGTAACACTTCCCCTGTTGGAGCCCACTAACCACCAGCGGGCAACTCCTGCATTGAGCGTCTGCCCCCTGGTGGTCAGTATGCATCATAGCAACCAGTCTTTCTGCCATTCAGTTGATTTGCATATTAGCGTTTTATTTTATAGGATAGCCCAAACCTGGAAATAACCCCAAAGTTCATCAACTGATGAATGGATAGATAAAATGTGGTGGAGCCATCAATGCATTATTATCCAGAAATGAAAATGAACAAAGTACTAACATGCTACACCGTAGATGAACCTGAAAAACATGATGCTGAGAGAAAGAAGCTGGCACAAAAGACCACACATTGTATGATTTCATTTACATAAGAAGCTCCCAAAAGATAGACAGAGACAAAGAGTAGATTATTAGCGGGAATGGGAATGGAATAGGGGTTAACTGTAAATGGGCATGAGAAATGCTATCACAGTGATGAAAAGGTTTTAAAACTGGATTGTAGTGATGGTTGCATTACTCCATATATTTACTAAAAAACTCACTAAACTGTATACCTAAAATGGGGGAATTTTATGGTATGTTAATTATATCTCAATAAAGTTGTTTTTAAAATGTGCTGTCACTGGCCGAGGTCGGTTTGGCTCAGTGGTAGAGCGTCGGTCTGCGGACTGAAAGGTCCCGGGTTCGATCCCGGTCAAGGGCATGTACATTGGTTGTGGGCACATCCCCAGAAGGGGGCATGCAGGAGGCAGCTGGTCGATGTTTCTCTCTCATGGATGTTTCTAGCTCTCTATCTCTCTCCCTTCCTCTCTGTAAAATATCAATAAAATATATTTTAAAATGTGCTGTCACTGATTAATAAAATAAAACCTTGTTTACCTAAAATATGTCATCAGGCTATATGCACAACCCTATGATTCTCCAAATGGAAGTGCTGAGTGAATGTTAGGGTAGGGATGAGTGAAGTTGCAGGGGCAAAGTTTTCAGCACGCTTGGGAAACTTGCATACAGTACCTACCTTTGGGGTCATGTTTGGAAAGATGCATGCAAGGTTTATATATTGAAAGATGTGCCCCCATAGAGGTCCTTGCTAACAGGAAACACTTATGATGAATCCCTACTTACAAACTGTACATTCAACAAAACAAGGCCCCAGCCCATAGACTTTATTAAAATGGTGGAATTGATTAGAATTCTAGGACCAATGTGATAGAAGTTCTGAGGGAGAGGGATCAGGCTCTTTGATCTGCCTGGTTCCACCCTGACTTCTTTCTAATTAGCAAAGCTTTTGAGGCTGACTGATAAGCATTCTGGGCACTGCATGTGTCTGGCCACTGATTAATTAATTAATTTTTGACTTTGAGCAGTGACACATCATTTGAAAACTTTCTACCATCCAGAGACAAATGCAAAAAAAGTAGGGCAAAAGATATAAAAATATGCTAAAGGTGCCATTTCACATCCAATTAATTTCCAAGATGGCAGAATGGGTCAGTGAGTTAAATAAAGAATGATAGAGAGGCAGGGTGGGGGAGGGATATGCTAAGCCACTCTGCTATGTATTTGGGCTTAGCCTCTCTGTTCTTGAAAATTATGAGTCTCTTTGGCATCCTCATTTATTGAGAAGTGACTGTGTGTTGCCCACTGAAAGAAAATGGACAGAGGGGAAAATTGACTCACCAAGGGGGGGATGGTAGGGTAGACAAAGCTTATAAATCAACAAAGAGGTTTTGAAGTGAGCAGTGTCCAGATAGAGGGTCTGCAAACTACATCTGCCACCTGGTTTCATAAGTAAAGTTTCATTGGGACACAGTTGTCTTTGGATGTCTACGCACTCACTGTCTTTGGATATTTTGATGCTACTATGGCAGAGCTGAGTGAGTGCAACAAAGATGGTATGACCCCCAATGCAGGAAATATTTCTCGGTAATTTTACAAAAAACTTGGCTGACTGCCGAAACTGATTTGGCTCAGTGGTAGAGCATCATATGCGGACTGGAAGGTCCCGGGTTCGATTCCGGTCAAGGGCATGTACATTAGTTGCGGGCACATCCCCCCGGTGGGGGGTGTGCAAGAGGCAGCTGGTTAATGTTTCTCTCTCATCGACGTTTTTAGCTCTCTATCTCTCTCCCTTTCTCTCTGTAAAATATCAATAAAATATTTTTTTAAAAAAAACTTGGCTGACCCCTAGTCTAGATGGAGTAAGCATTATGTCTTTTCAGTGTAATTGAAGTGACATTGGGAACGATTCCTTGGTATATTAAAAGACAACCCTTTTCTCACAAGCACGGAGCTGAGATTTTTGAGCTAAGGTTTCTGGGTGCATGGCACGAGGCCCCTTTCTCAAAGATTCTCCTCTCCCCAAGTCCTTGATGTGGGGACGAACATGGTCACGTTTCAGAGGAGGAAACAGAGGCTCAGAAAGTTAATAACTGGCTTGTAAGTTACAGAACTGTCATCTGAAACCAGACCAACTGGTCTCCAACATCAGAGTGTGGTGCCTCTCTATCATGTCAGCATTAAAACTAATATTTCGGCAAGAGGCTTCCTCAGACAATCCCTCTGTATAGGGTCAGCAAGCCTGGGAACAGGTTTTAGAGGGATGCAGGTGATCACATTTATTCAGGCACCTCTGTACCAACTCTATCCTCTAAGCTTAGAGAAAAGCCCCTTTATTTATCCCGCCTCCAAACAGGAACAAGAGCAGGCCATAAAAAATTTAACAAATCTTTACCAAAGATCTGGAGACTTCAAAAATTTTTTACAGAAAGACACTCACTGCTTCTACTAAAATGATTGCCTCTCTGGTGGAAAATCTCATAAATTAAGCCCCTACTCTTCCAGCCCCACATGCAAAAGAGCCCCCTGTCCCAGCCCAAGGCCCTCCCAGGATGCTGACCATAAGACAGGCCCTTCTTTCAGAACAAATGCCCACTCCAACCACAAGTGGGCTCCACCCTCCAAGGTCTAGACCAGGTATTCAAAATGTCTGCAACATAAAGATCTGAGTTAGTCACTACCCTAGAAGGGTTATGCCAAGGCTGGTCCAGCTCACGGTGAAAGTCCTTTCTCCAGCCTGAGGGAAAGACATCAGGCCTGGCCATGGTTCTCTCCCAGGAGAATTCTGCACCCTGTCCACCTACACACAAACTTCTAAGAAAAAGTGCACACATTTCCCAGAGCCAATAATACATGTTAAGTATCATTTGTTCTAAATCCACTTTCAGAAGGCAGCAAGTCTCCTCTAACTCTACAAAGGCAGAGCCCTGCTAAACACAATCTCAATTTTCATCATTAAAATAGAGCTCTGAGCATTTTGGACCGTAGCTTCTGCATTCAAGTTAATATTGAGCAAGGTCACCAAGTGCTCCTATGACATCTTTGTGCCAATTAGAAACGGCTGCCACCTCCCCACAGGTGCACCACGTGACAAGTGCTTTTGTGAATTAGAGCAAAGCAGCACCCTCCCCCTGGTGCGCATGCTTCACTGTAGGGTGCAGAGCGGGGCCAACAGAGAGCGGGCTGCACTTCAATGCTCCCCTCGTGCAGTGAGTCACTTGCACAGATATCCATGACTCTATCTGGTTTTCTTGAGGAATACTGGTCACTTCCTCTCTGTCTGCTTAACTCAGGGTGGGGAACCTTTTTTTTGCCAAATGGCAATTTGGATATTTATAACATCACTTTCAGGCAATTCAAAATTATCAATTTAAAAATTAGCCTGCTATATTTGGTGAAACATTTAATTAACTAACTCCTAACAGGGCTAGACCAAATGATTTTATGGGACTTATACAGCCCATGGACCAGACATTACCCACCCTTGGCTTAACTAATGGGCCCACCGCCCATTTATTATTTCAGAGAGAGGAAGGGAGAGAGATAGAAACATCAATGATGAGAGAGTATCACTGATCCACTGACTCTTGCACCCCCACCTCCCCACTAGAGAACGAGCCTACGACTCCAACATGTGCACTGACAGGGAATGGAACTGTGATCTCCTGGTTTGTGGGTTGATGCTTAACCACTGAGCCCACAGGCCGGGCTACAATGACTTCTACATAAACATAGGTCATCTGCAAAACGCAAAATTGATATCCACCCCTAAGGGGGGAAAAATGCTGGTATTTTCAACAAAGGAGTTCAGAAGAGCTGAGTTGAATTTAAAACTCAGCCAATTGCCAGTTGTGTGATCCTGAACAAGTCACTTGACCTCCCTGGGGTTTTCATCTTTAAATTGGAGGTATTACATGCCAGCTCTATTGAGATCTCAAAGATGCTTAAAGTCTCCAAAGAGAGCCCTGGCCAACATGGCTCAGTTGGTTGGGCTTCCTCCTATGCACTGAAGGACTGCTGGTTAGATTCTGAGTCTGGCATGTGGCTTGATCACCAGTAGGGGGCGTGCAGGAAGCAACTGATTGATGTTTCTCCCTCTCCCTTAATCTCACTAAAAATCAATTTTAAAAAACTTTTGAAAATATCTTTAATTAGAAAATGTAAAATGGCTTAGTAGATATCAAATAATCTGTGAATATTAAACATTAGCCACATAAAAAGACAAAAACAACAAATAATCTCATTTGTGCTTTCATTCAAGCTATTTTTTCCAGTTCCTGCTGTTTCTGGGCTCTGTATTCTTCACACACACACACACACACACACACACACACACACACACACACACAATGAGAATGGCCATTAGTTGTCCCTGGTTTTTCCAAAAAGGTCATCCAAGCAATAACGGTTTCCAATGTGGCAGATAATTAGCTCTCTCTCGAAGCCTTCCCAGCCCACCTGATCAGTGAGATGAAACACTCAACACTCCCATCCCTAAATGCACACAACTGAATAGTGTGTATGCTTCACCGTTATAGAATGGTAGTGTACTGGAAAATAATCTTTTTGTAAGTCACCACCCTGCCCAGTGATAAGATGTTTGACTAAGACTTTTAATTTCACAAGAAAATAAACAAATAAAGAACTATGATATAGGCTTTTGTGAGACTCGTGGGGGTTGCTTTAAAGACTTTGGAGGAATCCAGCCTCCGTTTCAACTGGGCTGCTTTAACCAGGCCTTTCCAACACTGTCATCTACAATCCGGCATCAGTGCCTGGGCTGGATGTAAGGACCAAATGCAAAGCCCATTTTTCTTTGTCAGAGGCTCCTGTGATAGTAGAAGTTCGACATCCAGCACGGTTTTTCTCCAGCAACCCATGCAGGCATAGATGTGCCCCACCTTTCACTCCCTCCTAGAGAACAAGTTATTAAAAAGATGTATTTTTTAAAGCAGCCTTCTCTGCGTGTAACATCAACATCAACAACTAAAGGGGGAAGGAAGAGAAGGCGATGGGCGGGCAGTCCGTGGGGAGGTGGGAAATGCCTCCCAGAGCACAGTTTAAGGGATGATCAATGCACATGTCAAAGGCTGCGATAAGGCGTGCTGAGCTTATCGAAACTGAAGCTCTGATGACAGAGTTCACTGTGGCAAGAAGATAAGAGAAGCCGGGTTCTTCTCCCATCGTTTTTCTCCCCAAAGACCCTGCTTTAATTTCCCACTCTGCATGTTAGGTTTTCAGTCCCAAAGGAGTCCATGGAGCCTCATTCAATTCCTTTTCTAATCTCACTGTAAATGTTTCCAGGAGACTGATTAGAAGACGTCAACCTCCATGCTATTTGCGAAAATATTGTGCAAGATGTGTTGGAGATCCAAAATGCAGCTGAATGTTCTGGAAATACTCAGCACAAGAGAAAGGAGGGGGAAGGGCGCTGAGTTGGATGTTGGAAATGCATATACATCTTGGCTCTGCCACCAAATGCTTTGTAACCTTTAATAAGTCATGTCATCTCCCTGGAAATGAGTTCACTCTTCTGTAAGGTGGAGGGAGATGGAGTGTGTCACCAAGAGTCTTTCTAACCAGAACAACTTCCCTCCACCCCTTCACCCCTGCTCTCTGGCAACAAGGCTGGGAGGTCACACAAAAGTACAAACCTGAGCCACAGTCTTCAGCTCTGTCACTAATGAATAGCTCGTCAGCCTGGGTTGCCATAACTAATAACATAAGCTGAGTGGCTTATTTCTCAAAATTCTGGAGGCCACAGGTCCAAGATCAAGGTGCCTTCAGATTTAGTTCTTGGTGAGGGCTCCCTCCCTGGCTTGCAGACATCCGCCTTCTCGGTGTCCTCACATGGTAGAGCGAGAGGGGAGAAACTCTGATGCCTCTTTCTCGTCTTCTAAGGGCATTAATCCTATGGTGGGGACTCCACACTCATGATGTCATCTAAACCTAGTGACCTCCCAAAGGTCTCACCCCCAATACCATCCCACTGGGATTAGCGCTTCAACATATGAATTTGAGGAGGACACACACATTCAGTCCATAACAGATGCCAAAGTTCTTGTATGACCAGGATATCAATATAAAAACAAGAGGTCATTTGTGTATCCCTACCTCCCCTTCCTCCAGCCCAGAAGATGCTCCCACTGTGTCTCACCCTTCTTTCCTGGCAAGGCTTTGCTTAAACCGCTGGTCATCCCCAAGCTATGAAGATGTTGCTGGACCTTCATCCTCACTTCAATATGTTCTATTTTTTTCTTGACCCCATAATCAGAGCCCCTTTCTGTCTCCTTTGTCCACGCCTGAGATGAATAGAGCCAATTCAAGAAATAGACTTCTCTCAGTTTCCCCACTCAAGGCATTTTGGCCTGATTAACTAGAAAAGGTTGCCTGGCATTGAGAATGGTCCTGAGGCCATGGGTGGGCTGGGATGGAAAGAGAACCGGGATTGATCAGTGATGTCTGCCATAGATGCCATGTGGGAGACTGATAGTAGATACGTGACATGCTTGTCATCCCTGAGGCCAAGAGCTGAAAACAGTGGTGCT
This sequence comes from Vespertilio murinus, assembly GCA_963924515.1. Taxonomy (NCBI): domain Eukaryota; kingdom Metazoa; phylum Chordata; class Mammalia; order Chiroptera; family Vespertilionidae; genus Vespertilio; species Vespertilio murinus. The sequence goes on from OZ004705.1 coordinate 85,236,742, forward strand.
CCAGCTCTGCTGTGCATCAGAGTGGTTTAGAGTGCTTACATAGAGCACAGGTTCCACACGAAAAATTCCGTCGTAGTGAGTCCGTGGTGGAGCCCGTGAGTCTCACTGTAGAAATGCCCGAGGTGCCGAAACGGGTTTGGCTCAGTGGATAGAGCGTCAGCCTGCGGATTGAAGGGTCCCAGGTTCAATTCCGGTCAAGGGCATGTACCTTGGTTACGGGTGCATCCCCAGTGGGGGGTGTGCAAGAGGCAGCTGATCGATGATTCTCTCTCATCGATGTTTCTAACTCTCTGTCCCTCTCTCTTCCTCTCTGTAGAAAATCAATAAAATATATATTTTTTAAAAAGAATAAAAGAAATGCCCAAGGTGATTCTGGTGCACACCAGTCTTCGAGGTGAAGATTTGGGAAGAAACTTACTCCCTTCCAATCTTAGTGAAATGGGATTCATAGTCGCACAGGTGCCTTTTGACACAAATAACTCAGAGATGTGTGCCCTGCCCACTTGCCTATGGTCTGACATCCAACTGTTGGCATTTGTCAGGGACCCTACTCTACTCACATAAGGCGAAACAGAAGTGCCGGTGAACTTTTGTCCTCCAGAATCAGCAGCCAACAAGTAAAGCCCCACAAACATACATGGGATGCTCCCAAAGTTCCCCATTGGTTAAACTCCAGTTGCCCACATCACTGCCCTGCTTGGTGACCACTTTACTGGCCACCTTTCCTTCCCTGTCTCACATTCCAACTCATCTCCCCCAAAGTGTGTCTAGAGATGATCATCTAAATACACTATCTGCCCTGTAGTTCTTATCCTGGCATCTGCTTCTGGGGAAATCTACATTAAGACAAAATAAAAAGAGAACTATCATATGATCTAGTAGTCCCTCTCCTGAGTATATATCCAAAGAAAAAGAAATCAGTATCTCCAAGAGATATATGTTCCCCCATGTTCATTGTTCACAATAACCAAACACATAAGCAACCAAGGGTCCATCAATGGATAAATAGATAACAAAACAATAGTAAACATATGTACAATTCAGCCTTTAAAAAGAAAGAAAATTCTATCATTGGCAATGAATGAACCTAGAGGACATTATGCTAAGTGGCATAAACCAGTCACAGAAATAAAAATACTGCATAGTCTCACTTATACGGGGAATCTGAAAAGGTTAAACACTTATAAGCAGAGTAAAACGGTGGTTAGCAGGGGCTTGGGGGTGGGAATGTTGATTCATAAACTGACCCCCTATGTTTAGAGAGCAAGGAGAGATGGGAGAAAGAGGAAGGCCACTCAGATTGGTAGGTGGCAGGTTTAATACGTAAGGGAACTTTCATACAAGGCTTACCTTGGGCACCATAAGTTGAGTTCTCAATACCCACCGACCAGAATCTCAAAAGTTTATACAGAAGCCTTAACAAAGCTAAGTATCAGGCACCATGCAGATGGTCTCAACAACACTTTTCTCTCCCAAGGCTGTGTCCTTGATACAGCTCTGGCTGTGGGAACTGTCGGTGGAACATATATTCCAAGGAAAAGGAGCCTCCTGTTACCTGGGTCCAGCTCTCTGGTCAGCAGCGATCACACATTCTCAATGACCTCCACCAGCAGGGAGACATCAGGAGGTGATGGTCAAAGGCATAAGCCTGTGGTTATGTAAGATGAGTAAGTTCTAAAGATTGATTGTGATTACAGTTAATAATATTGAAAATTTGCTAAGAGTAGGTTTCAGGTGCTCTTATCACACATACAAAAAATGGTAATTAAGGGGAGAGATGGAGAAGTTAATTAGCTTGACTATCGTCATCATTTCCTTATATATAGGCATATTAAAATATAATGTATGATATATATATATATATATATATATATATATATATATATATGCAATTTTATTAAATAAATAAGAGTTAATCTCAGGCATAGACTTTGTGAAAGGAAATAGCCATATCAACATCAGTAGCATAATAGAAGTCATTTTTTTCTTTAAATTCCCTTGCCTCAAAACACTCAGTTCTAAGTCTTTCTCCCATCCTAGCCCACATTTCATTCATAGAACGAATGATTCTGTGTATTTGTAGAGCAGCTTTAACTTTTCAAAGCATTTCTACATTTAGACGTCCTTTTGGTATTTACAAAGGATCCGCCAGGCAGGAGAGTCGCAGCATTATTCTCTTTTGGTAAATGAGATCAGCCCTTTGAACGCAGGCCCAGAAATGCGAGTCAAACTCAAGGTCACAGGTCGTGTGGGCCCCCAGCCTGCCACAGCACCCCTGCCTCTCCAGGGGGCATCATCTGTGGCCCAGGCAGTCCCAGGAGCAGGGATGAGAGGAGCAGGGATGGGAGGCAGCTTGGGCATTGCTCCGGGCCAGCACAGGGGCTTCCTAAGAGAACTCTCTGAGATGACAGTCATGGTCTGTTTTCACTCTGGGCGACGAAGTTACTCTAAGAGAAGGGAAAACTGCTGTTCAGATGCCATCCCTGATGGGAGAAACTAACTAATGGAGCCAGAGAGCCCCAGTCAATGATATTCAATTCTGTATCTCCCAATCATGGAGTCCCAACACTTTCAGGGGCAGAAGGAAGTGAATGAGCTTCTTTGGTAGAGGAATTCAAATGTCAGACCAGTGTATTCACACGTATAAATGTCAGGTACTGACTAGCACACCTGAAGAGAAGTTTGTTAAAAAAACAAAACAAAACAAAAAACACCTCTTTCCCTGAGTCAATAGTTTTTACTCCAACTTGGGTTGCCTCAGAATCCCCTGGAGGGCTTGTAAAAACCCAGATTGCTGGTTCCAAATGGAATGTGTCCACGAATAACCGGGAGCTACAGTTAAAATGCAGATTCAGCCTTGGGCGGTCCCAGCTGTCTCTCTGACCAGCTCCTCCTGGTGCTGACACTGCTGGTCTGCGGGCCACAGTGAGTGCCAAAGCTCCAAGCCAGCATCTCTGAAGGGGTGTGCAGCTACCCCTCACACATCACAGTCACCAGCCAGCTTACTTAACTGCAGATGGGAACTCTGCAATGCCAAGAAGGTGAGCCGGGAGTGACTGGAACCACACCGTGGGGTGAATGGACAGCACACAGGCTGCATGGCCCGTCGCCCTGTCAGTCCCCAGCTCTGTCTCCCCAGCAGGGCCATTCAGGGCCCTGAACTCGGCTCTGGCTCTCTTGGGTTTGCACCAAAAAAATCTTTAAAACAAAAACTTGCAGAAGCCCTCTTAAAAGGAAGAAAGAGAGAGGCAACACAGTCTTCATGCTGGACACCAGCTCGGACTTCCAGCTGATCTGGATCAGAGTTGGACCATCATCAGTTGGGCATCCCTGAGGGTCTTAAGACAGCCCCTGTCACCTCTAGTAAAAAGAGCAAGACGGAGGGAGCGGGGAGACAGAGGCAACTGTGCTCTCATTACAAGACGACATTTGGGATCAGGTAGAAAGTCAAAACAAATATTGAACAACTTACAAATTGCATTTTTCCCGGGACTTCCTCTTGGCTTTTCTGGTTTGCTTGCTTTAATGGAGAGCCGTGTACTGCAATGAGCTCACGTGACATGCCACGTTCAGTTATTCCAAATGACGGGAGCCACATGATGCTGCTTCTCGTCAGTCGCAGAGCATGTTTTATGGTCCTGGAACTACAGTGCAATCACTGTCTAACTATCCATATTGCACAGAAATGGCTTTGGCACTCAGGTACAATGGCACTTTCCGAGTGACTGGGAGGTCGTCCCAGGGTCAAAGATGTGCAGGGATGGTGAGAAGCAGATGCTTCCCTGCGCACCACCTGGAGAGGGCAGAGATTAGACTGGGAAACCAGCTACGGGAACAGAACATGGCATCCAGCGGCCCCCCCTGACCCTTGAGTCAGAAAAGCAGAAGAGAGACCAAGAATGTGTCTGGAGAGCGGAGTGCATTGGGGCAGAGGGGTGATAGGAAGTCATCCCTTTGTTTCCAGGGGCATTCCAACCAGCAATATCACCTCCAAGCATCAACCCAGGAAAAATGGGAACATATGCACACAAAAGGCTTTTAGGTGAGTGCCTGTAGCAGCATTACTCACAGTAGCCAGAAACTGGAAATAACCCAAATGTCCGCAACTGGCGAATGGATAAAGCACATGCGGTAGCCTGTACAATGGAATACACGTCAGCAATAAAAAGGAATGGAACACTGACGTCTACTGCAATACAGACGAACCTCAAAAACATTATGTGAAATAAAAGATGTTAGATGCAAAGACCGCATAGTGTATGACTGCTTATGAAGTGTCGGGAAAGCTGAACCTATGAGATGGAACACAGATTATGGTTGCTGAGAGCTGGAATGGGAATGTTCGGCAGTGACTACAAAAGAGCAGCGGGGATCCTTTTAGGGTAATGAAAATGTCCTGACCTTGGGTGTGGTGATGGTTGCACGGCTCTGTACATTTATAACTCATTAAATTAATCCCTTAAAACAGGTGAAATTGATGATATGTAAATTATATCCTAAAAGGCTGGTTTTTGTTGTTGTTTTTTTAAATATATTTTTTTGTTGATTTCAAAGAGAAAGGGAGAGAGAGAAAGCGATAGAAACATCAATGATAAAAGAGAATCACTGATCAGCTGCCTCCTGCACAACTCCTGATGGGGATCAAGTCCCCAACCCAGGCATATGCCCTGACTGGGAATCGAACTTCGACCTCCTGGTTCATAGGTCAGACACTCAAGCACTGAGCCATGCTGGCCAGGCTTAAAAGGCTGGTTTAAAAACCAGCTACAGAGAACAGAACACACCCCTAGGACCCCTGACTAACCCAATAGTGATAAAAATGTTAAAAGATGAAACATCTAAAATCTAAATTAAAAAAAAAAGAATTGACCATTGATTGATCTGGCAAATGACATGACAAGCAGGTGCCAAACACTGACAAACATGACATCATTTAATTCTTGCACCAAGACCACCCTCGCTCACCTGTGGTGCTGTATGATGTCACTTCATGTCTCTCTTGGAGAGCGCAGGACATGGCATGCAGGAACCACTCAGTAAGTGCTTGCAGAAGAGAGCAGTATCGAATCATGATTAAGAGGGAAGGCTCTGGGGAACAGACAGTCAGGCAAAGCCTGACTTACTAGTATTATCTAGAATCATTAGCTATTATAACTTTTAGAATGGGAATATGCTAAAATGGATGTGGTTGGGAATAACATCTGTGGCAGGCATTGCTATTTGGCTGACCCTACAGCCCTATCAATCCTCCTTTCTCTCTTGCCACTTTCTCATATTGCAGCAGGGAAAAGTTAAATACTTTCCTGGATCCCCTTGCAGTCAGAGGTATTAAGCTAATGAGATCCTATGTAATAAAGAGGTAATGTGCAAATTGACCATCAGGCCCTCGCAGAAGATGCTGCCCCCATGTGGTCACAAGATGGCCACCACAATATGGCCGGCAGGGGAGGGCAGTTGGGGCAACCAGGCCTGCATGGGAGGGCAGTTGGGGATGACCAGGCCTGCAGGGGAGGGCAGTTGGGGGTGATCAAGTTGGCAGGAGAGCAGTTAGGCATTGATCAGGGTGGCATGGAAGTGGTTAGGTGGTGATCAGCCTGGCAGGCAGATCAATTAGTGGCAATCAGGAAGGCATGCAGGCGAGCAGTTGGGAGCCAGCAGTCCCAGATTGTGCCAGGCCTAAACTGGCAGTCAGAAATCCCCCCGAGGGGTCCCAGATTGGAGAGGGTGCAGGCTGGGGTGAGGGACACAACCCTCCCGTGCACAAATTTCATGCACTGGGCCTCTAATATTAAGATAATATGTGAAGGGGAAGGGGGACAGATTCTGAAAAGTATTCTTGCTCTCCTAAGAAGAGGAACAGTTGCAGTTGGTGCGGGTCCTGCCTCCTTCTTCCTGACATGAGTATAGATGTGATGTTGGGAGCACAACAGCCACTTTGTAGCGATGAAGGGAGGGGGGAAAAATCACAAAAGTTCTGGCCTTTCATTGCTGAATCTCTACACCAATACCAGCCACCACATGCCTCTAGACTTTTTGACATGTGGGGGGGGGGAAATTTTGTTTAAGCCTTGGTTGGATTTTTCTATTACTTGTAACTGAATGTACTTCTAATTACTATTATTAGAAGCTGAACTGCAGTAGTAGTTTTCTTCCTTATCATACTTGCACGTCTCCTGCTTTGGTTTCTCTCTCTTTCTAGCTTGCTCTTCCAAATGGTAACTAAGCCCTTCGTTGTCTGACTAGAAGATTTCAAGGCACGTCTGGGCTGTCTCTCTTTTAACTCCAGTTCTAAATATCCACTTACATTTCCTCTTTCCTGGTGCTAAATTCACTGCAAATGTCCCGAAGTAGCAGCCCCAATGAGAAATAAATGAGTCTAATTTTAGAAAAGACAAGCCCATTCTCTCCGCTCGCTAGCAGGCTCATAATACAATGGCAATTACCAATAACGGTAATAGGCAGTTCCTACAAATTCGCCATAATCAATACTTCTCACCACAGGCAGCCTACACTGTTCTCAGGTCCATTGTGGAAGAGGGAAGTTTCACTGTAGCACATTCCAGAAACATGCACTGGCCCTTCAGCTGGCCCCCTTGATGTCAGTCCCCTGGGTGTTTTCAGCACAGGAAGACAGGGCGCCGAGGGATCACTGGCCCTCTCTGAGGCAGGACACACCGTGCTGAGGGCAAGCCGGTGTGCTTTACAGTGACTGAGGAGACAGCTTCTCTTTAGGTAACTGAGCGAGTCATGATGGAGAAACTCCTGAGATCTGACACTAACATTCAAGTAGAGAGCAGGGATGGCAGGATCCAGGGTGCAGTAGAGTGTATTTCTAGAGGACAGCTGGGATTGGGGCTAGGGCACAGGAGAAGGGGTGAGGGGAGTGTGTGTATGGGGGGGAGGGGGCAGCTTCTGATCCCCTCCCCTTTGTGTGGGCCAGACCATGGGATTCGCGTCCAACAAATAGACTATGGCAAAAGCGGTGGAGTGTCACTTTTCTTATCTTGCTGTTATTCTCTCTGGCTCTCCTCACACGCTTGCTCCATTGGAGAGGGCCACACTGCAAAAGAAGTGAGGGTGGCCTCTGGCCAGCAGCCAGAGAGACCTGGACCCTCCCCAGCTGACAGCCTCTTACCAAAATCCTGAGTGGGCCCAGGAGCAGAGGCTGCGGCAGTTGAACTTGAGACGATAAAGCCCCGCCCACACCGTGAGGGCAGCCTGTGAGAAACCCTGAAGGTCAGGATCTAGCTAAGCCATTCCTATTCCTCCCCCACAGAACCCTGTGGCTGGAAGCTGCTAAGGTCTGGGGTCATTTGTTATGCAGCAAAGAGAGTCCTCCGTGAAAAGAAAAGAAAAAAATACACACATAAATGTTTGAGTACTCAAAACCTTTCCATTGTGAGAGAGTTTTTGTTTTGTTGTTTGACGATTTCGTTTTGTTTGATTTTGTTTCGGGGGTTTTTTGTTTTATTGTTTTGCTCAAGCAGCTGCTGGTTGAATCTGGGCATCTCTCTGCTAATCAGAAAAGTACTGATCATTGTTCCTGTTGCTGCCATTTAATCAGAGTTTGCAATATGTCGAGCACCGTGCTGAGCTTTGTAAGTAGCATTCATTTAATCCTCACAACAACCCAGGGGAGGGGTGCCGTGACCTCTCCCCTCTCACACAGGAGGGTGGGTGAGAGAGTTCCATTCTTGCCCGAGTCACTTCACTAGTTGGCCATGGAGCCAGGATGCAAACCCAGGGACTGTGACTCACAGCCTGTGCTCCGGACCACTGAGCTGGGCAGCGCCGAGTGGGGAAAGGAAGCAGAAAGGCTGCAATACCAAATCCGAAGGGGCACAGACCCAGAAGGCCGGGGGTGGGGGACATGGAGGCAGAGAGCTGACTGGACCTGGAGGGGAGGGCTGGGCGAGTTGCAGGGAATAAAGGAGCGACTGGGGTCACTACCATGCATGCTGATGTGAGTGGGAAAGGGGAGAGGAAACTTAGAGAAGAGGAGGAAAGGGGGGAGAGGGAAGGGTGAGAAAGACAGAGTGACTGAATAATTTGGTTGTGCATTATCTTCATAATCCCTTTTTAAGCATTTTCAGGAGATGCAGCAAAGATTTAAACCTCTTTTAATGTGAGAGATGGGCAATACACAGACAATAAAAGAGATGGGCATTGCATCGTGATTACTTTGTCTCTTCTCATTCGATTAGTTTCCCCATTTACAGTTTGTGTAATGCCTTCCCAGTTTCTCTGACCTCTTCTTTGTTTTACACGGATCTGAGCTTATTCCTAATTATCTCCCAAATCTCTCTCTTCCTAGTTAATGCCACCGTTGCTGCCCGGTGCTGACCCTCACCTTCTCTCTCCTGCATTACACTGATGCCTCCTGAAACACCTTTTTGACATGTAAAACTTTAGACAATAAAAAAAAACAGAAAATAAATTTTAAGAATTCAAATAAAATAAATAGGTAAATACAGACTTTTCTGTGTCCAGTCTTATGCACAGCCACCTCTTTTATTGCCTAGTGGCTAGGCAATCTGTCTATTCACACGTCCAGCCAGGACCCTGCTCAGCTTACACCCTTCACACAGAGACTCCATCCCAAGCTCCAAATCATGTTAGAAAACACGGCCACCACCTCCTGCTTGAACTACAGTGACCATTTCTAAGTGGAATGAAAAGAAGCAAAAGGTAATTCCTCTCTCACCTCCTGACCCCCAGGAGCCAGCTACACACCAGACAGTGTACGTCTTGTTCACATTATGTGTAGGAGGATTAACTTCACCTATGACATCTCACATGTAAGACAAACTGCACCAAATACAGGCACTGGATCCCTGACAAAGAGGCAAAGGCAAACCAACAGCACAGACTGTCCCTTCCACACATGGGAACCTAGAAAGACAACGACAGGATGTAGACACAGACTTCACACCTTTCACAAAAGCTAACTCAAAACGGATCATAGACCTGAATGTAAAGTGGAAAACTATAAAGTTCCTAGAAGATAACATAGGAGAAATCCTAGACGACCTTGGGTACAGGAGTGTGTGTGTGTGTGTGTGTGTGTGTGTGTATTATTGATTTTTTTTTTTTACAGAGAGGAAGAGAGAGGGATAGAGAGCTAGAAACATCAATGAGAAACACCTATAAGCTGCCTCTTGCACACCCCCTACTGGGGATGTGCCCGCAACCAAGGTACATGCCCTTGACCGGAATTGAACCTGGGACCTTTCAGTCCGCAGGCCGACACTCTATCCACTGACCCAAACCAGTTTCAGCAGGAGTACCTTTATAGATACACCAAAGACATGACCCAGGAAAGAAATAATTGCTAAGCTATACTTCATTAAAAATGTCTGCTATGTGAAAGATAGGAACTAGAAGATCAGCCACAGACTGGGAGAAAACATTCACAAGAGGCACGTCTGATGCACTGCAATCCAAAATACACAGAGAACTCTTAAAACTCAATAGCAAGTGGTGGGCCAGAGTGGCTCAGTGGCTGAGCTTTGACCTATGAACCAGGAGGTCTCGGTTCAATTCCCTGGCCAGAGCACATGCCTGGGTTGTAGGCTCGGTCCCCAGGTAGGGGGTGTGCAGGAGGCAGCCAATCAATGATTCTCATCATTGATGTTTCTATCACTCTCTCCCTCTTGGAAATTAATCCTATATAATAAAATGCTAATATGCAAATTGTCCCCTTGGGAGTTCGACTGCTCACTATAATGTGTGCTGACCACAGGCTCTCCTATTATTCAGGGGGTGGGCAGAACATGGCGGGCAGCTGAGGGAAGGAGAAGGCGGGGAGGCAGGAAACCTTATCATCCCTGATCCCCCACCAGGGCTGGGGACCCTACGTGTGCATGAATTTAATGCACCAGGCTTCTAGTAAAAATGTATTTTAAAAAACACAGCAGTAAGAAAACAAACAACTGGGTTAATAAATGGGACAAAGACCTTAACAGATACCTCACTGTATATATATGGCAAATCAGCACATGAAAAGATGCTCTACATCAAATGTCATCAGGGAAATCCAAGTTAAAGCAATAATGATACACAATGGCACACCTGTTAGAACAGCCAAAATCGGGGACAGTGGTGGCGCCAAATGGGGGTGAGGATGTGGAGCAGCAGAAACTCTCTGTCGTCGCTGGTGGGGACACAGCAGGGTGTAGCTGCTCTGGAGGGCAGTTCTTACAAAACTACACAACTCTTCCCACACAATCCAGCACCTCACTCCTTGGTATTTACCCAAAAGAGTTAGACACATATGTCTGCACAGAAACCTGCACACCGGTATGAACAGCCACTCTTGATCACAATTGCCAACACTTAGAAGCAACCAAAGTGACCCTCAGTAAGAGGATAAATAAATAAACTGTGGTAAATTCAGACGATGGAATATCATTGGGCACTAAAAAAAAAAATAATATTAACGAGCTACTAAGCAATGAAAAGACATGGAACCCTGGCTCACTTGGCTAGAGGCTTGTTCCATGCACCAAAAGATTGCAGGTTTAATTCCTGGTGAGGGCACATACCCAGGTTGTAGGTTCAATCCCCAGTCGGGGTGCGTACAGGAGTCAATCTATTGATATTTCTCTCTCACATCCATGTTTCTCTCTCTCCTCTTTTCCTTTCTATCTAACATCAATAAAAGCATATCCTGGGTGAGGACATAAAAAAAAAAAAAAGATAGGCCAAAACTGGTTTGGCTCAGTGGATAGAGTGTCAGCCTGCGGACTGAAAGGTCCCAGGTTCAATTCCTGTCAAGGGCATGTATCTTGGTTGCGGACACATCCCCAGTTGGGGTTGTGCAAGAGGCAGCTGATTGATGATTCTCTCTCATCGATGTTTCTAACTCTCTATCCCTCTCTCTTCCTCTCTGTAAGAAATCAATAAAATATATTTTTTTAAAAAGACAGGAAGGACATTTGAAGTGCATATTGCTAAGTGAAAGAAGCCAATCTGAAATGACTACATACTCTGTGATGCCAACTATATGACATTCTGAAAAAGGCAAAACTATAGAAATGATAAAATGATCCCTGGGTGCCAGGGGTGGAGATGGTGGGCAGGGTGAGTAGGTGAAAGACAGAGGATTTTTAGGGAAGCAAAACTACTTTGTATGATACGCCAATGGTGGGTACATGTCATTATGACTTTGTCCAAACCCACAGATTCCACAACACCAAGAGTGAGCCCTAAGGTCAACGATGGACTTAGGGTGATAATATGTGTCAATGTGAGGTCATCAATTATAACAAATTATCCACTCTGGGGAGTGATTTTTATTGTAGGGGAGGCCTTTCTGTACCTCCCTCTCAACTTTGCTGTGAATTTAAAACTGCTCCAAAAAATAGTCTTTTTAAAAAATGCAGCAAACTTTATATCCCCTGATTTCATCTTGCTCAGAGCCATTCCAACGAGGTATTGTGAAAAACACTAAATATGCCAGCTTTTATATCCACATCTCGGGAAATTTAAAACACTCTTGAGTTGGTTCAGTCTCTAAGATAAATATTCAATCTAATGTGAAGTTCAGACTCTGCACCAGGACTGTTTCTCTCTCCCACAAGTTGTCATGTGGGCGCAGGAAACCGTGAGTGTGTCCTCGGAGAGGGGAAGAGGGAAGCCTCAGGCCCACCAGCTATCCTTGAGACTTTTCTGATGCCTGGACTGTCTGCACCTGTCGTCTCCAGAAGGATGGCAGGTCTCTTCTGACGTCTGGGATTTCATAATGAGACCCGTTTGTCTTCTGGCCACTTCCCTCTTGTTGCAAAGTTCCTGTCCTCTCTGTCCTCCTTCCTCTGGTCCCAGGTGCCTCATGGGTTCTCTCAGCCTCTCCACATCACTCATAGGGACCTTTGGACACAACTGCAGAGAATTCATCCCCACACTCGCCCTCATTATTTCTCTGCCAAACTGAAAACAGGAATTCTAAAAGTCAGGGATATCGAAATATTCACTCTGGGCAGCAGGAAAGCAGAGACATGCCCCATCAGGCTCCGTAATATCCAGGCTTATCTTCCTGTTTCTAGCATCACTTTTGGTGTCCCCAGCACAGAGGAGACACACACCTTTCCTGTCCAAGGACCACAGAGGCTTCCTCCAGCGCCTCCGCAGAGCAGGACAGAGGCCCTGTCATGAAACTCCATGGTCTAAGTTGGCCAGGCTTGCCCCTTGGTGCATAAAAAAGCTTTTTAAATTTTAGAAAGAAATAGCAAACAAATGCACAAAAACCTTTATCTCTTAATGAAATTTAGCTTAGAATATTATTTTCTTGCCATGTACTGGGAAAAATACATATATTGTCTTTGAGAATCCACAATGAATATGAGCTCTTTGTTTCATTCTGTGTGGCCCTCCCTCTCTGGGACAGTAAGCCTTGTGGCTTCCTTGTCATAACCGTACAGGTGACGTGAAGAATGAGAATGGCAAAGAGATAGACTAAGCATTCTCAGAGGGAAGGGGGGCCTGAAAGAGATTAACCAAAGAATTTATATGCTTACTAGTGGCTCAGTGCATGAAATTCATGCACATTAAAAGGGAATTAATTAGAGGAAATATTTTATTATTGCTGCTTTCCCTTTCTCTATAATAGAAGTGTCAAAGATGAAAGAAAATTAGTAAAATGTATGTGAAAATATCCCTCCTGTCAGAGTCTGGGGTGCACAGTGGGACCTAGAGTTAAGTCCCCACCTACCACGCACACATGCTTCAAAAACACAGGAGACCCAGACCCAACCAGTCCCACCCATATCAAGCTTTCCCAGGCAGGGGATGCAGCCTCAGGTTCCCCGCCTAGCACCAGGTGGGAGGCGCAGTCTCAGGACCCCTGACAAGACCCGTCAGGCAGGAGGCGCAGCCTTAGGTCCCCCAGACCAGCACCAGGGTGGGGGACATGGCCTGAAGTCCCCATCAAGCACTGCCAGGTGGGGGGTGCAGTCTGAGGTCTCCTGTCAAGCCCCACTAGGTGAGGGGTGCGGCCTGAGGTCCCTTGCAGCCTCAGGTCCCTGCTGTTTGGTCCTGGCTAATTTGCATATTCCTCTATTATATAGATAAATAACCCATGGACACAGATAATAGTGCAATGAAGAGCTAGAGAGGGGAGGGGAGTGGGGAGGAGAAGGTCTATGAGGTGGGGGGGGGGAGACATCTATAATACTTGCAACAATAAAGATAATTTTTTAAAAAGGAAACTGGCAAAGAGATTAACCAAATAACATATATGTATATATGTATGTATAGCCTATACACACAGACAATAGAACAGTGAAGGCCTGGGGTGGAATGGGAGCTGGGCAAAGGAGGGCAAAGGGGAAAAATGGGGACATCTGTAATACTCTCAATAATAAAAATAAATAAAAAGAAACTGGGGTCTGAAGGAATCATTACTCACCAAGAGGTACTTTAAAAACATGATCCCTATCATGCTTGGTTTGTGTAGCTCCATGTGCGTGTGCTGTTGGTGTGTATTTGTACTCAAGCTGCCACGTACTCTACACCGAGCTTCTACAAACGATGGCCCACAGGCCCATCCCAGCCCATCTCCTGCTTTCTGTATGGCCAGCAAATCAAGAATTATGTTTTCTCTTTTAAATAGTGGGGGGAGAGGGAGATGACTCTTTTGTGACATATGAGAACGTTTTGAATTTCGAATTCCAGGGTGCATAAATAAAGGGCTATGGGAGCACGTGTCCAGTCCTCTACGTGTCGTCTGTGGCTGCACTCACACTACAAGAGTGGAGACCGCACAGACCACAGACCCTAAAATAGTTACCATCTGGCCTTTCAAGAAGTTTGCCCACTCCCATTTCCAGACTGTTGGATACCTTTTATATTTTTTAAATCTTTTTTAAAAATATATTTTATTGATATTTTTACAGAGAGGAAGAGAGTTAGGAACATCAATGAGAGAGAATCATCGATCAGCTGCCTCTTGCACACCCCCTACTGGGGATGTGCCCTCAGGTACATGCCCTTGACTGGAATCGAACCTGGGACCTTTCAGTCCACAGGCTGAAACTCTATCCACTGAGCCAAACCGGTTTCAGCTATTTTTTTTAAATCTCTATCATATCATGGATATCATTCCTTACCATACATTGAGTCTACCTCATTCTTTTGGAAGGTCCCCACCCCTCAATCCCCGAGAAAATTCTGGAAATAGAAAAACCCGATTACCCACACCACCACAGTGGATATTCTCAGACATCTGACTATCTGTATATGACCCCCACACTGTTCCCCCGTTAAGACCATGAGCCCCTTGAACACTGTGCCCTGTCTATTTATCTTTATGGTCCCAGAGTAGAACCAAGTAAAAGCATTTTAATTGATTGATTACAATACATCTGGTTCTAAATGTATAATTAAAGTAGACTTGGAATCCTCTCCAAAAGTTGAACATGGTTCAAACAAAGGGATTTGAACTTCAGTAAATCCCGTGTCCTTTAATGCGGAAAGCTATCTTCTGCACCCTTCTTTGTATGCATAAATATCAGCTCTGCCTCCCTTTTTCTTAACAATTTGACTTATGTCTACCAGCCATTCCCCAAGATAGCATATTCCTCTGTGACAAGATTTAATTAAACTTCCAGCAAAATAATTAGCAAGGCTATCTTAAAAGACTTTTAAAATACCAGAGTGATACCAGAGGAACAAATAGAGTTAACACTGTCATCAGAGATCAAAGCCATCGGAAGACGTGACTGAAAATTTAACCTCCAGCCGCCGACTAATGAAGGAGCTCACACTGGAGCAGTTGCAGTAGTCTCCCTCTCGGGTCCCATCGACAAATTCATTTGACATGGAAAATCTCCCAGAGGAAGCTTAGAAATGGTAAATTTCCATTAATTACACAGCGGAGAATGTGCTCTTCATAATTTACTACCCATCAGGAAGCGTTTTAGGAAGCTATATTGTATAGACTACCCTTCCTTCCCTGGCGATGCCCATGGGATTAACAAACAGCTCCTCCACTGATGTGAGCGGGTAAGGCATTTGGTAAAACCACCTTGACGTGATGGTGGTGATTTCTACCTTGGCAACAGGTCCTGGGGTGACAGTGAAAACGGGGGTGGTGACGGAGTGGTGACAATTTCCACAAGCCAGCTACCAATTTCGGACCCAAGAACCTCCACCAGGACTCTTGGGAAGAACGGAAAAGGCTCAGGGGACTCAAAACCAGTGGACCCAGGTTTGCACCTCTGCTCTACCCCTCCATCACTCTGTGGTCACAAAGAAAGAAACTCTTTGTCCCCTTTAAGCCAGATTGTTCATCTGGGCAGCGGGTACCCTACCCTCCTCCTCTCCCATTTTGCTCAGTTGTGGGAATAACAGGACATGCTGTCAGTGCTTGGTGTGATGATGAGGGGAGTTGTGGTGAGAAGAGTGATTCTATAAAACCTTATTCTTACTCGTCGTTTCCACTGTCTTCCATGAAACACGG
Source organism: Vespertilio murinus (assembly GCA_963924515.1). NCBI lineage: Eukaryota > Metazoa > Chordata > Mammalia > Chiroptera > Vespertilionidae > Vespertilio > Vespertilio murinus. The sequence goes on from OZ004705.1 coordinate 85,252,199, forward strand.
CTGCACCCAGCAGCCCCAAGAGGTGGAAGTGGAAGAACGAAGATCGGGTTCTGGTTAATTTGCAATTAACAGGAATGGCAGGACTCTCACTTCTTTCTTTAGGGTCCATAGTTGGATATTGTGCCTTAATTTCCTCCCCTATTTGGGGAATCTATTTACAAAGCTTTATTTGCTTCTTGGAGAAGTAGGATGAACTATTTTCCAAACAGAAGTAACCAATTATTGTCACTCTTTCTTCAGTACTCAGAAAACCACAATTATTCTTATTCCATACAAGAGATATTAATACCTAATATCTAAGCATTAATTATGTGTTGAGTACAACATTAAGTACCTTTGAAACCATTGCAATTATCACAATTTTATGAATGAGGAAATGAAGGCCTGTCAGTATATTTCCAGGTCTGTAAATTTTTCTTAATTTCCGCTGCCTCTGACACCCAATATGCCTCCCCACTCCCATCTAAATCGCCACCACCCTTTTCACCAGCATCAACCTCACCATGAATCAGAGATCCACAGATCCTGCTCCTTTGTTCCTCCTCTTCCAAATTGCAATGACAACATACATCTTAACAAGCATTAAACAGGTAAATGGACCAGTGCAGGTAATAGACCTAGCTTGCTGCCCAAGAGACTGTGACTGTTCAGTAAATGATGGCTGTAACAGCCTGCAGGTTCAATTCCCTGGCTCCTCTGCTTATAGAAAAGGGAGACCTGCCCAGGCCGGGTGGCTCAGTTGGTTGGAGGGTCGTCCTGTACACCAAAAACATGCAGGCTCCATTCCCAGTCAGGGCACGTAGGGGAGGCAACCCATCCATGTTTCTCTCTCATATAGATGTCTATCTATCTTTCTATCTATCTCTCCGCAACATCAGTCAATAAACATATCCTGCCGAAACTGGTTTGGCTCAGTGGATAGAGTGTTGGCCTGTGGACTGCAGGGTCCTGGGTTCCATTCCGGTCAAGGGTAAGTACCCTGGTGGCAGGCACATCCCCAGTTGGGGGTACGCAGGAAGCAGCTGATTGGTGTTTCTCTCTCATTGATGTTTCTAGCTCTCTCTCTCTCTCTCTCTCTCTCTCTCTCTCTCTCTCTCTCTTCCTCTCTGTAAAAAAAAAAAATCAATAAAATATTTTTAAAAAGAAAGAGCAGTTAAAATCATTGGAAGCCGGTTAAAAGGTTTAAATGTTAAATAAATACATACATACATACATATCCCCAGGCAGGAGCCTGACTGCCCCAAGCACTCTTCCTGCCTAATCACCCCGACATGCTTTATTTCTCCAAGATTCAACTTTCTCATGGGAATAATGCTACCTCCCCTCCTTGGGCTGTTGTGAGGATTAAATGAATCGGATACAGATATTGTGCTTGGGACCCCGGTGTGCACGGTAAACAGGCCACACATGCAACCCCCACTACTGTTGTTATTTCCCAACAACACAAAGCTTCCATTAAGTGAGCTCTTTTTCTCCCGGATGCTGTGCTCCTGGCAGATAAACCAAATTAACCTTAGGAAGCTTATTACCTTTAAATCTTGATTGTAAATGTCCCCCCATCGCCTCCCCAGCAAGACTCTCATCCTCTCAATTCCTCTGTTAATCCTTCTGCTGATTATTTTTCTTAAATAGAGTTTGATTGTTTTCCTCCTAACAAGCTCAGCAGAGAAAATAGAGATGGGGGGGGAGCCTGTTTTAGCCATTAACTATGTCTCTCACGCTGCCCGTGACTTCAGTGGGGCCCTTGCCAACCCTCGTCACCTCCCACCCACACTCAGGTTTCCTTTCATTTTGGTAGACACAGTAGTAGGTCAACCCATCACAGCCTGAGGCCTGGACGACAAAACAAGCCCCTAACAAGTCACACACGGATCCAGGGAGCGTCCAAGTACAATTTAAAATAAACACTCACGTAGGTGCTGCGGTCAGCTCTTGGAATTGGTCTCAAAGTGATTTGCATATTCAGAACCATATTCTCCAATGCGTTGGCCCATTGGGGAGTGATTTGCATTCTGGGAGGAAAGGCTAATATTCTAGTCTTAGCAATTATTGAAACACATCCAGTCAGTACACTAATAAATTATCTTAACCCAATTACTAAAAACATTGCAAAACATTACTGTGCATCGAAGACCATTCTGCCCAGGAATCTTTATTGGCAGCGTAATTAAAAACGTACTAGCTATGGCTGCTGCTGAAATATTTGGGGATGTTTTGTGCCATTTGAATTAGCATTCTTGGACTCCGATGACAGAGGAAGAGCTGCCTGCTCCTTGTTTTATCCATCCTTCCTTTTATTTATCCCCAACTCATCAGCTTTAGGGCCACTCACCAATGGGGTCTCCTTCCCTCATTAATGCCACCTACAAGTGCCTTCCTACCCTAATATTTAGTACAGATAAAATACAGAGACAGGCTCAGCCCCTCCTCACCACCCCTTCCTTCTCTGTCCAAAGCAGAGGATTTTTGTTAGCTGTCATGTGCAGGGTACCTACTATGTGCCAGGAATATTCACATTATCAGAATAAATCCTACAGTGACACTGTAAGGAATGATACTCCCATCCCATGGATGAGAAAGTGTAAGGATTACAAAGAGTAAGTGAACTTCCCAAGTTCACAAAGCTGATACAGGGCAAAGCCAGGATTAAACTTGGGTCTAGTGGTTTCAAGGCCTTTCTTTTATTTTTCAACAAGCATTTGTCAGCTGCTTATATGTGCCGGACACTGTGCTAGGTCCTGGGAATAAGACAGTGAACGAAAATGAGCAAAGTCCCTGCCCTTGGAGATCTCTCAAGGGTATGCATCCCTCAAGTGTACCAGTCAGGGGACATCATTCATGCCGAAAAACAAGCAGACCCAGTATCTTGATGGGACATAACAAACACTGCTTTCTCATCCATGCTGTGTGTCCCTGGGGCTTGGCTGGGACCCTAGCAGGTCACATGTCCACATCTAATTTTAAAGTAGATAGGGAATACAATTCTACCAGAGGGCTGAAAAGTTGAGAATATTTGGTAAACAGCACTAATGACAACCTCAGCTCCTGCCAGAAAGAAAGGAGGGAAGACATTTTCAGAACAGCAGCTAGGCACTCTGTGGTGAATTGACAACTGAGCCATATTACTGGCCAAGGTCCCCAGCACTCCACTTGCAAATCCAACATTCATCTTCAAATACCATCTCTATCAGACCACAGGAATCCCAGGCATCAAACTGCAGTGATCACAGGGGCATGTGACAGTCACTCCTTCATAATTAGGCTCATTGTCACACACCCCAGTGTGCACCAGGCAGCTGGACTCACGAGCCAAGATCTGAGGGTACAAATCAATCCTGCTTGGAGCCATAGGCGAGATGTGGCCGGGTAGCTCTGCCTGTTGGATAACTTTTCAGAATCACTAGAAAGTTCTGAATGTCTTCATCAAACAGCCACAAAGGTGGGTCCTTCCTCGATATCATTAATGACCTCATTTGACATTGGCTCTCCTTTCACTATGGGATGGGGCCTGGGCTGAAGTTCACTGCCTAATTTATTTTGCACAGCAACACTGCAAGTAACATATTCTTGGCTCCGTTTTAATGAAGGAAGACACGGGAGCAGAAAGATTGAGTAAACAGCTCACAAATGGCATGGCAAGGCTTTGAACCCATGTCTCTCTGACACCTGAGCCTGACACAGTAGCCTGGGGTCGCCTGAGTCTCAGTCGGAAGCACCACAGCAAAGAAAACCCAAGGGGCCTGATGCTGTGGTTGAGAGGAGAGATAAGCAAGATGGCCCACGTTCCAAGACAAAAATGTCTGAAAATCCAAACTCACCAGCATTTAACATGATTCGAGAAATTAATTTTGAAACATCTACAAAGTATCAAAACACCAGACAAGTCCAGACTAAGCACTTCTGGAGTGTATAAGTCCTAGGCTCAAGTCAACTCCTTTGGTCTTTCCAATATCATTACACGGGGCATTTGATGGATAAGGCCTCAGAGAGGATGAGTAACTTGTCCAAGGCCACACAGCTTACAGGAGACCACCAAGTTCACACAGCCATTCGACCTGACTTCCTATCTTCTCCTCTGCCACGGTGCCTTGGAGGGTCCCAGGGAAAGGCCAGGGACTTACACACACACACACACACACACACACACACACACACACACAGAGAGAGAGAGAGAGAGAGAGAGAGAGAGAGAGAGAGAGAGAGAGACAGATTTTTTATGACTGTCTCAGGATTAGCAGAGCATCATTTGAGAATGGTTTTGGGCCCCTCCCCCAAATTGAACTGTGCCTCACTCCAAACCAAGCCCATTAAGTTGCCAGGGGATAACACCCCCACCACCTCTCCCAACAACAGTAATGATTGTGGGAAGAATCAGGAGGAAGAGGGAGAGAAAGGGAGCAGATAAAGACAAAGGCCCACTGTCACTCCCTCCACCACCATTAAGAACTGTGTAAGTGCCAGGCATGTTCTGAGTACTTTGCATGCACCAGCTCATTAAATCTTCACAGAAAGCCCCCAAAGGCCGCGGGTACTATTATTCCCATTTTACTGGGAAGGAGACCCAGGCACAGATGGGTCAGGCATCCTCCCCAGCGTCAGCCAGCCAGTGGGAGGAAAAGCCAGGATGTAAACCCACATCTACATGCTAATCCATTCTCTTAACCAGCCACTATGCTGGCCCCCACCCTCTGCCCCAGGAAAAGCAGAAAGGGCTTTATGTGGATGAGGGCTTGAGGCGGGAGGGATATAATCCATCTTCCTTTTTTTTGGGGGGGGGGAGGCTGGCAGGAACAGGCTTGGTTTCTTTCCAAAGAGGGCTCTTTTTCAAAGGGTCTGCCTGTAAGCTCTCCGTCCTCCTCTTGGTACCCCACCAGCTGTCCTTTCTGGAGGGTACATCCCTTCTGACTGCTGTGAGAGTTGATTGAGAGCAACTCACAGCTGCTGGTCCCTCTCTCCCAGGAACTGTGTGGATGGAGGTGGGACCAACTGTGTGCAACAATTCAAGCCCCAGAGTTCCCAGGGCTCGGGCGAAGCTGGCCTCCATCCTGGCTCAGCCCCTTTACCTGTCCTGCTCCCCTCACTCTTCCTGCTCCTGAGAGCTCCCTGCTAATAAATCACTTGCACGAGAATCTCGCCTCAGGCTCTGCCTCTGGAGAACCGGACTGCGACACCCCACTTCTGCTTCCCATCACTCAGGTGGGGTTCCAGGACATGGGCTTCTGCTTCTCAGACTCGGAGGTGGGAGGGACAGGAGAGGTGAACTAGGGACTCAGAATCCGGGGTTGCGGGGAGGCATGAGGCCAGGCGGCTGAGAAAGGGCAGCCAACTTGGCCACGCTGGCAGTGCCCGCCTGCCCCCGTGCCAGCCTGCCCCTGGCCTCACGCACTCTGGGTAATTAAGAACAGATGGCCCAGCGCCCCAACCAAGCCCCATTAACTCCTTAATGCTGCTCCTCTGGAAGCCGAATCGGAGGCCAGAAGAGCCAGCTTTGGAGGTCATCTGCTTAAATGATGCCCGGCTCAGCGGCTGCCCAGTCTCTCGTCTCAGCTGCCAGCTTGTTTCATCAGAGCTTCCTTTGGTGACCAGGTGGGCTGGGAAAGGCACCGGGGTGTGCATGATGGAGGGGATGTATTAAGTGGTAGGAGTCAGGGGTGGCCACTGCCCTGTGGTCCTGGACCAATCCCTTAATGTGGGTCTCAGTGTCCTCATCTGTCAAATGACAGGAGTAATCATAACAGTAATAACAAGAGCAATAGTAATAATCTTAATATTGTTCTAATGGCCATTATTACTCTTTTAGTTATGATCATCAACCTAGTAGTCATAGCAAAACTGTGCCAAACACTTTCCACGTAATCTCTTCTTTAATCTGTATAACTGACCTCTGGGGTGATGCCTCTTATGGCAGAGGTGGGCAAACTTTTTGACTCGAGGGCCACAATGGGTTCTTAAACTGGACCGGAGGGCTGGAACAAAAGCAACCTGGCCATGCTGGCACTCTCATCTTGGGCTGCTGGTGAAGGAGCGGAGGGGAGAGCAAGAGAACCCTCTGCTCTTTCGGCTTCACGGGCCGGATAGAACAGCTGAACAGGCCGAATCCGGCCCGAGAGCCGTAGTTTGCCCACGGCTGTCTTATAGTCTCCATTTACAAGTAGAACACAGAGGCTCAGAGAGGGTAACATGCCAACTTCACAGGCCTCTCAGGAATCAGAGGTGGGATTTGAACCCAGGTCTGACTGACTCCTGGGCCCCTGCTCATCATTCCCTGCCATCTACCTTTCATGATATTCAAATCTCAGAAAAATCCATGACCAGGTGGCTCAGCTGGTTGGAGCTTCACCACATACACCAAAAGGTGGAAGGTTTGATTCCCAGTCAGGACACATACCCACGTTGCAGGTTCCAGCCATGGTTGGGGTACATGCAAGAGGCAGCCAATTGATGTTTTCTCCCCCTCCACCCCCACCACTCTCTGTCTCTCTCTCTCAGGAATCAATTAAAAATACGATCTCAAAAAAAAAAGAAGAAACCACAAGAGGAGTTCCCTAGTCGTTGGCGTGCCAAAGAAACTTTGACTTTCTTCCCACCAATAATAATAATAATCCTATATAATAAAAGGGTAAGATGCAAATTGACCCTAATGGCAGAACAACCAGGAACAACTGGTCCCTATGACATGCAATGACAACCAGGGGGCAAACACTCAATGTAGGAGTTACCCTCTGGTGGTCAGTGTGCTCCCAGAGGGGGAGCACAGCTCAGCCAGCAGCCAGCTCATGGCTGGCCAGCACAATGGTGGCAGTGGAGCTACCACCACTGCGGGAGCCTCTACCACCTCTGCACAACGCTATGAATGTCCAACAAATGGTGGCCAGTGGACCTAAGCTGTTAGTTGGACATCCCCCAAGGGTTCCCGAGCTGCCAGAGATGTCTGACTACCAAATAGGCCTGATTCCCTGGGGAACAGGCCTAAACCAGCAGGTAGACATCCCCTAAGGGGTCCCAGACTACAAGAGGACACAGGCCAGGATGAGGGACCCCACCGAGTGCATAAATTTTCATGCACTGGGCCTCTAGTTGATAATAATAATAACTAAATGATCCCATTCTTCATTCAGTCTATTCTTATCCAAATTATCTTAGACCTAAAAACCTAAGGCTTGTATCAGAAACTCCAGGCTCTTATTATTATTTTTTTAAATAAATCTTTATTGCTCAGATTATTACAATAGTTTCTCCTTTTTCTCCCCCATAGCTCCCTTCCACCTGGTTCCCACCCCACCCTCTGCCCTTATCCCCCTTTCCCCCCATTGTCCTAATCCATAGGTTATACAATTTTAATCCAGTCTTTTTCTGCACCCCTACAACCCTTTCACCCTGATAATTATCAATCCACTCCCTTTCTTTGCCCCTGATTCTATTATATTCACCAGTTTATTCTATTTCTCAGATTTTTAATTCACTTGATCTTCTTCCTCTTCTTAAGTAATACCTTTCAGCATTTCATATAATACTGGTTTGGTGGTGATGAACTCCTTTATCTTTTTCTTATCTGTGAAACTCTTTATCTGCCCTTCAATTCTGAATGATAACTTTGCTGGATACAGTAATCTTGGTTGTAGGTTCTTGCTATTCATCATTTTGAATATTTCTTGCCACTCCCTTCTGGCCTGCTTTGTTTCTGTTGAGAAATCAGCTGATAGCCAAATGGGTGCTCCCTTATAGGTAACCAACTGCTTTTCTCTTGCTGCTTGTAAGATCTTCTTTTTGTCTTTTGCCCTTGGCATATTGATGATGATGTGTCTCAGAGTATTTCTTTTTGGATTCCTCTTATTTGGGGTTCTGTACGCTCCTCTACTTATAAGTCTATTTTTTTCACCAAGTTTTCTGATATTATTTCTTCAAATATGTTTTCAGTATTTTGCACTCCCGCTTCTTCTTGCACCCCCATAATTCTGATGTTGGTGTGCTTGAAGTTGTCCCAGAGGCTCCTTACACTATCTTCAACTTTCTGGATTCTCTTTTCTTCTTGCTTCTCCAGAGGAGTGTCTTTTGGCTCTTTGACCTGATTCTTGTGTTCCTCCATTCTGCTGTTGGATCTCTGCATAATATTTTCCAATTTAGTCAGTTTATGTATACTTTTTAGTTGGGTCTCATGAAGTTTATCGACCTTTTCTAGGATATTCTTGCATTACCTTAGAACCATAGTTCTGAACTCAATATCCTCCATCTCTTTCATTTGAGATCTATTTTCTTGTCTCAGCATTTTCGCTGTTTTTCAGAGTTGGTAGGATGGCTTTGTGTGTTTGGTGTCCTATATGGCCCAGTGGGTCAGCCTCCTCAGTTACCTGAGGTAGACACTCTTGGTGCTCCCCTTTGTGGACTGTGTGCACAGCCTTGTTGTAGCTAAGTCTTTATTGTTGTGAATTGACCTTCAGGCCAATTGGATGTGGGTATTAGTTGTGTCTACTCTGGGATAACTTCTGTACTGGAGAGTCTTATAGGATCAGAACTTGAAAAACTGCAGAAACTTCTGCTCAGCTTGGATGGGGCGGAGTCTCAGGGCTGAACTGACAATCTTGGCTTCCACCCTGCCCTTGTGCACTCACCTGAGTTTCCTCCTGACCTCTGCCTTCCGCAGCTTCCCTGAGTTTCCGCCTGACCATCCCAGGTTTCCCGTGCAAGAGCGTGGGTGCCTCAGGGGCTCACCTGGACTTGGGCTGGTCTCTGTAGTCTGGAGCTTCTGATTCCTGCTACGGAGAGGCGGCGGCAGCCTCCGAGGTCAAACTTCTGCGCATACTCACTCGCACGTGCATGCAACTGTAGACCCTGCAGGCTGCAGCTCCTGGCTCCCTGGTCTCCCAGTCTCTGAGTCTCTGGGTGCCTTTCTCTATAGTCCAGACTCCACCCGTATGAGCCTGTGTCCACAGGGTTTCGGCTGGGGTTGGGGTTCAGTACAGTTGGAAAGGGTTCTCTGCAATCGGGAATTCCTCCCCTCCTGCCAGGCAGGCATTCAGGGGCAGCACTTCCTCTCTGCCCGTGAGCATCTGTCTCCCTACCTCAGCGCTTTGCGATTCCCAGTTTGATCTGTGAGCCTCTCTCCTTCTTTCTAGTTGTAGATATCCCACTCCACCAGCTTTCCTGTTATTTTGATGAAGTCCTTTTTTATTTTAGTTGTGTGGTTTTTTTTTAATTGTTGATGAGGCGACAGCTTAGGAGACTGCCTAGGCTGCCATCTTGGTTCTCTCTCCTCTTATTATTATTATTCTTTTTTTTTCTATTGATTTCAGAGAGGAAGGGAGAGGGAGAGATAGAAACACCAATGATGAGAATCACTAATTGGCTGTCTCCTGCATGTCCCACAATGAGGATTGAGCCTGCAACCCAGGCATGTGCCCTGACTGGGAATCGAACTGTGACCTCCTAGTTCATAGGTCGATGCTCAATCACTGAATCATGTCAGCTGGGCTCCAGGTTCTTTGTAATGCTTCTTGCCACCTTGAACTAGGGAAAGGTAAGACATGTACATCTACATGTTTTGGGTAAAGTTAATTAAGGAGGAGGTCTGAGAAGGGAGCTAAGTCCTTGGTCAGTGAAAGAACCCCAGAAACTTAAATCTAGTGTCTCATTTGAAAATTATGGGCACATCATAGGGGATACAAGTGAACAGGACTGGGCAAGCGGTGTGGGCCTTGGGGAGAGTCACGGGGCTGACCACGAGGGCACAGGGAACCAACTTTCTGCATGTACAATGTTGGGGTTGGCTGACTGAAGTGGGGTTTGTGCATTACCAGGAGAGATCTCAAAGAAATAGTTAATTCTAGTGTCTGGTTTTGAAACTTAAAAATGCTTTGGCAAAAAAAATAGAAATGTTTTATTTCTTGATCTGGGTGATTGTTGCATGGATATATTCAGTCGGTGAAATCCATTGAACTGCTCACTTATGTAAATGTGCTTTTCTGAATGTATATTACATTTCCATAAAGAGTTTTTTAAATGAAGGAAAAATACCCCTAATGAAAAACAGAAAGTGTTTTTGGAAAGCCCAAACTGCCTCCTACCCAGGCTTACTGTTTCGATGCTCTTCTAGAGTTGTAAACAAATCCCTCTTAGAAGCCAGAAAGTCTGTTGCTTCTCGTAAAACGAATGGGCTCTCAGCTCACTGGATATCGGCTTACTTCAGTCTCCAGGTTTATGAGGGAATGCCACCTCTGGAAGCATTCATAAACATCATATCCATTCCTTGAAGCTGAAGACCATGGCGCCATGTAAGCAGCCTGGTGGAGTCCCTCATCCTGCCAGCCCAGCAGGCGTGGCTCAGTAGTTGAGCATTGACCTATGAACCAGGAGGTCACACATGCTCAGGTTGTGGACTCGATCCCCAGTGTGTGATGTGCAAGAGGCAGCCAATTAGTGATTCTCTCTCACCATTGATGTTTCTATCTCTCTCTCCCTCTCCCTTCCTCTCTGAAATCAATAAAAAATATAAAATAAAATTTAAAAAGCTTTGTTGCCACAAACACCGGACGCTGAGAGCACTGGTCAGCACCCCCAGTGATGGTGGACCCCTCTTTACTCTCCTTCAACCCCCTCCACATCTCACACATCATCGCTGCTCTCTCTGCTTTCATCCGTGCCTTGACTTCTACACCCTGTTTTCTATTTTCACTGGGGTCTCTCCTACCTGTATGACTAATAGCTCTCACTTATTCTCCTTCTAAATGACCTAAAACCCAACAGCTAGAATGAGCTTTTAAAATGTAAACCAGATTACAACAATTCCCTCAACCTCCACTGATCTTCCCGTCCAAACACAGTTCATGCTTACAGGGCCCATTCAAATTCACATCTGCTTGCTCATCTCCGGAGCAGCCTCTCTCACTCAGCGCCAGTCATGGGGCCAATCTCTATTTCTTAATCACTCTAAACTCATCCCTGACACAAACCTCTCACACACGCTGTTCCTTCTGCCTGCAACACTTTGGTACCTTCTCATCCTTCAGGTCTCAAAGAACGGTTACCTTCTCAGAGAGGCCCTTCCTTGACCACCCACCTAAAGTGTCCCCTGATTATTCTCCATCACACCATCCTATTCTGTCCTGTGTATAGCACTTAATCAGAATCTGCCATCGTCCTTATTTGCAAAATATCTTCTGCCCACACAGGAAGGATCACATTTCAGAGACCCTGTCCATCTAGTTCTGCCATGAGCCCCTGTGCCTGGAACTTGATGAGTGAATACTCCTGGCACTCCCCCAGTGTTACTCTCCAATGGTACCTACAATACAGGTGTATGCCTCTGGCCTATTCTGATAAATGGGACATGAAATAGTGGTTCCTGATCCTTCCAGAGATGCTTCTGCTTCCTTAAGCTCACCCCTTGCACTCAAGTTTCCAAAGCCAACAAACAAGCAAGATCCTTCTTGGCTCAGGCCTGCATCCCTCCTTTCCAAGCTTCAGTGGCACTTGGGCCGAACCACACTCCCCATTGCACTAGGAACCAAGAGGCAGCCAGAGAAATGGAGGATCAAAGAGTCTGGACTCTGGGGTTGGAAGGGCCCAAGGCAAATTCTGGCCACATCATATTCACTAGCTATTGTGTTAGCAATTTCACTGATAAGAATCCTTCTAAGTCTCAGATTGCCCTTTTGTAAAATAACAATGTCTGTCTGCCTCAGGACAGCCTGTGGCATTATGGGGTTGTGTGGAGGTAAACAATTACCACAAGTATTGCATGAGGTCTATCTAGAAAGTGTTTAGTATAGGACAGTGGTCAGCAAACCTCGGATTGCGTGCCATATGCGGCTCTTTGGCCCCTTGAGTGTGGCTCTTCCACAAAATATCACTCGCGCATGTCCAGTGTGATTGAAACTTCGTGGCGCAGAAGTCGGTTTTTGGCCTGAGCGAGTCTATTTTGAAGAAGTGGCATTAGAACACTCAAGAGGCCAAAGAGCCGCATGTGGCTCTCGAGGCACAGTTTGCCGACCACTGGAAAAGGAGATAATACAAAGCACTCAATTACTGTTCTCTATAATTAATAGTAATGTTTCCAGGAAGTCTGCCAATCTCAATTTACATTGTCCTTCCTCTGGGTAGACTCCCTTCCCCCATCATCCTATAAGCCTGACTTTGATGCTCCTCCCACATGCAGCTCTCAAACCCTCTACTCAATGGGTTCAGTGGATCCTGACTCATTCAGAGCAGAGGCCAAGTTCCTATACTGAGACTCTACATGACCAAGCCCCATCATCTCTGTCCCTATTCAGGCAACTCTCTCCCTCACTTGACTCTGCTCTATCACCTTAGCCTCTGGGCTATTCCTCAAACTTTCCCATCACTCTACAGGTTTGCCAATTATTCCCTCTTCTCAGAACTTGCTTCCCCCCAACTTGCATGGGTCCCACCCTCTTCTCCTCAGAAACTTGATCAAAAAGCTCTTCCAGGGGAGACTGGTTTGGCTCAGTGGATAGAGCATCGGCCTGTGGACTGAAAGGTCCCAGGTTCTATTCCCGTCAAGGGCATGTACCTTGGTTGCAGGCACATCCCCAGTAGGAGGTGTGCAAGAGGCAGCTGATTGATGATTCTCTCTCATCGATGATTCTAACTCTCTATCCCTCTCTCTTCCTCTCTGTAAAAAATCAATTAATTTTTTTTTTTTAAAAAAAAAAGCTCTTCCACAAGGTTTTTCTTGGCCACTGTGGTCGTCTGAATAATGGCCCCTTAAAGATGCTCACATCCTAATCCCTGGAACAGAGAATATGTTAAAGTATGTAACAAAAGGAGCTTTGCAAGTGTGATTAATTTGAGTCTTAACATGAGGAGATTGTCCTGGATTATCCATTTGGGACCCATGTAATCACAATGATACTCATAAGAAGAAGGCCAGAGGGTCAGAGTCCGAGAGAGACTGGAAAATGCTAGGACACTGGCTTTGAAGTGGAGAATGGGGCCACGAGCCAAGGGATGCAAGTGACCTCAGAAGCTAGAAAAGGCAAGAAAATTTATTCTCCCCAACTTTCCAGAAATGATGCAGGCCTGCTGATCCATTTCTAAATTTGCTCTCCAGAATTAAAATATAATACACTTGTGTTATTTTAAGCCATAAGTTAATGGTAATTTATTAAGCAGCGATATAGGATACAGCCATCTAATCTAAATTATATCCTCCACCAAATGTGTACATGTGTATATATTTACATAAAACACTTATCTGTGTGTGCATGCAAAACACACACACACACACACACACACACACACACACACACACATACACACTTTTTATGCCCTTTCTTGATTTAGTTTTCACCACACCACTCACCATCTGACAATCAAAATAAATAAGAAAAGTATGGTACCTATCTCCCACTGCAAATACACAGAGAAATAAATATTCTGTGGAATAAAGATCTCATTCGCTATGAAGACAGTGACTTCTACCTATTTTGGTCAATGCTATATCCATTTCACCTAGAAAGAGTTTTGGAATTATTGACTGGATTGACACTAAATTTGTTAACTTCATGCTTCTATCACCTTAGTACTTAATACATTCTGCTCTTATTATTTATATAAAATATATTTCACCCCCTGACATCTAGTCCTTGAGGGCAAGGACCTGTATCTTGTAGTCACTGCTGTTTCATTCATCTCTAGCCCAGAACCTTGCCCCAACCCAGGTGGTCCCCACAAATGTACTGAAACACTAGGCCAAGGCTACCACATTCCATGCCTCTGCGCCCCAGAGTTGTCAGAATTCCAATCCATCAAAAGCCCCCGCATGTTATTTGATGGCAAATACATCTAATTCCCAATTCACTGAAGCAGGAACAAAAAAAAGCAAGCCACTTAAGTCTGTAATTTACAAAGCAAATCTGCCCAGCAGAAATATTCATCTTCAGAAGACAGTGGGATTCAATCATTTGTAAAAAGGGAAGAGCGAGAAACCCACTCCGCTCCTCATGGTTTCCAGTTGTGTTTGTTTGCAAACCTTTTGAAAGCAGTTTGGGGCCAAAGCTAACCATTTTTTCTTCAAAAGGCTCATTCCCTGGGGCTGGTGGTGCTTTGGTCACTGCGGAAGGAACACAGCAGGCAGGAAAGCAGATTGTGGCAGAGGCCTTCTTGGGAAGGATGTATGAAAATTCAGTCAATTCCACTTGGCTTGCTAATTAGAATTCCAGGAGTACAGGGGCTGTGAGCCCCTTTGAAATCCTTGGAACAATCAGGTGAACAGGACTATCTCTAAGAAGGAATGTGCAAGGACATATTTAAATTACATTATTTTCACTTTAAATAGCCAAGTAGAAAGAATTGGTGACTAGAAGTTCAAGCAAGTGGGTTTGGGGATAATAGCAAGTATTAGTTGCTTTTGCTCTTTTATTTCCTCTGTCACCGGCTTATCTCATCATAGCACCCTGTAAAGGATACTTCCTTCTCCATTTCCAGACCCATCTGTGGGCCCCTAAAGGGTAGGACTATGTGTCATTTTTCTTTACATTCCTGGTAGCCATTATAGCACCTGACACCTACTAGACTTTGTGATCAATAATTAAGTACATGAGCAGCGACTGAATGGAGGATGGATGAGCAAAAGTTTTAAAAATCAGTGGCTTCCCAGGCTCCCCACCCCAGAGATTCTAATTCAGTCTTTCTCCATTGGAACCTGGGAATGTTCTTGAATGTTTATCCCAGGTAGCTCTGCTCCTCAGCCAAGCTTATGCGACAGGTGCTGTAACCATCTGCTCGATGCCTCCTTACCTGAAATGTCCTTGTGTTTCCCCATCACAGCGTAATCTGCTCAAGAGGTTTCTCTCGTTCAAATGGAAAGCAGACCCTTTCCACGTCTAGCCACTGTGTATTCGCCCACACCCTGCCACCCCGCTCTTCCAAAAGCAGCAAAGCATCATTTTTGAGCCAAAGGACTATGTGGACTTTTCCTCTCTCGGGCTACTATTAGAACAAGCTACCTTTTGGGCACTGGGAGGCCAGACCTAAGAACTGTAGCTCCCACTGACACCGGGGTGACTGCCCAAACCATCCCCAATGCCTGGGCATCACTTCACCACTCCCTACTCATGTTCTCTGAGCCTTCCAGATAAATTACTTGCACCCAAGTCCTTGTCTCGGAGTCTACTTCTGAGAAAACTTAAACTAAGGCAATACTATTACCATTGACCCCATATTCAGATGGCAAAACTGAGGCACAGGGAGGGTAAGTAAATTGCCCAAGGTCGCATAACTCGGAAGTGGTAGAGTCAGGATTCAAACCCAGGCAGTCTGGCTCTTAACATTAAAGATGATGAGGTTTTTTTCTCTCAGTCTGAACCGGGTAAATAGTAAGAACAGCTGGCCATAACATTCTATGCCCAAGTGCTATGCACCCAGTGGCCAGGTATTCAAATGGTTCTGTGTAATACTGCAGAGACCAACTCTGTTTTTTGTTGTTGTTGTTGTTATTGTTGTTGTTGTTTAATGAAAATGTCATCGGCTCCCCAACACAGCCAGCTGTGATCCATTGAAAGATGTGATTGCGGAAGCCATGCGAGTGGTGTGATCACGTAGCAAGGACTTCTGGGGTGCTTGTAAACCTGAAACCATAATTGCCAAGATGAACCTGTCCCCCACAAATCAGGTCCCCCTGTACTGACAATTTCATCCGGTGATGCAGGGAACGTAATGCCTAAATAATGAAGTCAAAGAACAATGCTGGAGACCAAGCCTGTGAATATACTTGATTGATTCATTCCCCACTCCCATTTAATAACCCACTTAGTCGGTGACGGTTAAGTGCAACAGACTTAGAAAGAACATAACACACCAGAGAGAAAACATTTCACAGATTAATAACTGGATGTGGGTACAAGCTGGCGCTCCCCTAATAGCAGCACGAAAATAGGTTATCGTCAAAAATCTGGATTTAATGTTCCAAAATGGAGATTCGTGCTTTTCTTTTATATGGTTCCATACTTATCACCACAGGCTAATGAAACATAAATCAGAAATCAGGACCTAATAAATGCAGTTCTGGGGGGAGTATATTTTTAAAATTTAATACCTTCCAAGATCGTGATCTTTGCTCAAGATCTTTAATGTGCAAATTACAGTGTGTGAATATGAAGCATGTTCGATTATGACTGAACTCTTCAAAAAGGCTAATTTCTGAACCCTGCAGCCTAACACATGTGCCCCATTTAAAGGAGGAGATGGCCACAGTCCTCCTATATCAATTTCTCCAGGGTACAGATAAACACTCTTAAATTGCCTGTATGAATAAAAGCATGCCCAAGTGTATCTGGCTGGTTTGTTTGATTTGTACAGAGGGGCATACAATTAAATGATACTGACTCGGCGTTCAGAGCAATTTCGGCCGGAATTTTGCTTTGGGGGATGTTATCTTAAGTTTCTTTCTTGTGGTTCCAGTGAAGGAAAGGGGTGGTTAGCTCAAGGAAGGGTGCTCTCTCCGATGGGACAGTGACAAATGGGCTTCCTCTCCAGCCATAACTCTCTGTCTGAGATGATGTCATGATGCCTGTGGGAAAATAGTGTCCCCCAGTGAACTTGGTTTCGAGATGTTAATGCATTATGAGATTTGCTATGTTTTGCCCTGTTTACCATAGAATGCCCAGGCCATTGGGCAGAATGAGAACTGCGTTGTGACTTTCCAGGTGCCCAGCTTGTTCTGCAGCTTACTCACTTTCGCCATAGTATATGCATTCATTTGATTGCTTGGCACAGGGGTTATATGACACTGATTGGGTATAACTGCAACGTAAAACTTAGAACTCAGACATTAGGACAAGACTGGGTAAAATAAAATGTGGAGATAAAAGGCCTTTCATTTATGCCAGGGACGGGAAGCCATCTGATGCGGAGCCCCCTGGCAGTCAAGATGTAAAGGGAAGCTCGCCCCTTAAATGGCTCCCCCAGGAAAGCAGACATTTTCCAGGCCCCTGAGTAAGTATTGCCACTATCCTATAAAGAGCCTCTGGGAAATCACCGGGAGATCTAGTAACCACCTCCCCGAATCCCCTGCAAGCACCCTCACTCACACATGGGTAGGCTCCTCTTGTTGAGCACACTGTCTATTCATTTTAGTCATCAAGGTACCCCTCGCCTGTAGAAGCAGTCCTGGGAAAGGGCAGGCAAGTTGACTGTGCCTTCGTGCAGTGAAGGAGGGTCGCTTCCTCCAGGATAGCACAGCCAGGGAAACTACTCAGCAAGAAAATGCTACCTCCATAGCAGCTACCACATGCTCCATGGCTGGACTGTGCACAAGGACCTGGATTTGATTCTAAAACTTCCATGCAGGGCTTCAAATGGGACCATGGAAAACATTGGATGACCAACCCCCCCATGGGAACACAGTTGGGTTCCCTGAAGCAATGTTTCAGCCTTTGGGGAAAGCCAAGAAGAATGTGTCAAGGAAATTTAAGGAAAGACAATTCTACAGGGGTCAAGATATGTGGCTTTAAAACCCCCGCTGGTCGATTTCAAGACTACCTAGTATGGTAGATGGACTGAATGTGCTTCAGCCAACCCTCAGGAGTCCTCCTTCTCTACCAAGCTCGGGGGGCTTCAGAATAGCTCAGAGGAAGTGGTTAACCATTCGGCTAAGTCATGGTACCAGAGGGGCCATTCATAGAGCAGGGGTAAACCTGCCAGACACTGGGAGAGTTTTCCACCATGGAGTGAGGATGGCAGAATGGAGGGAAGGCTGAGCTATTGGGACAATTTCTATCGCCTCTCTTTTATCTCAATAAATAAGCTCCCTTTTCCTTCTTGAAATCCCCTCTCTTGAGCTACTTGATTTAATGGGCCATTATTCAGGTGGGCTTAAACAGAAACAGGCTATAAATTACGATGGCAGCCCAGAGAGCATTTGGTTGCATGGAGTCAAGGATAACATGGATGGTAGCGGCTTAAAGAGGAACGCCGGAGTTAAGTCCCTTCAGCGCTGAAGGAGGAAAAGAAGGGAACGGAGGGGATGGATTGAAGCTCTGGGACTTGCTGATCTGAAGGAATCCTGCATAATCCCCTGGCATTGAAAAGCCAACCAAAGACACCGACTTGGCATATTGGGCTATTATGTTTTTCTCAAACATGATGCCAGGCAGTGGGAGGGCTCCTTGTATCTATAAATGTTCCTCAAAAGAAGACCCCCTTATGGAAAAGTCACTAGGAACACCCCAATCATGAGGAGAGGTTGATACAATTGATGCTGGCCATCCAGGAAGCAGGAAGCAAATTTTTCTCTGCTCTGATTGGCCAGAGCCTGGCAAGATGGCAACCAATGAGCATTCGGCAGGGTTTTCACTATCAGCCTGGGTCGGAGAATAACTTCACCCTCAGACCCTGAACTCATTAAGCTGGTGGGAAAGGTTTCGCCATTGAATAGGGAGTGCATGAGCTACTGAGGACACCTAGTACTCACTCCAATGAAAGACCAGGCAGAAATTCCTCCCACTGCTCATGCAGAATTTTGTTCATGACCTCACCTATTGTGGTCAACATCTGGAATGAACAACTAATAATTGTAGCAATGCCTTGAGGGGTTTCATCTATTTACATATAAATAGTTCTGACCAGAGCTGGCCACCAACAATGGTTAATTTAATTTACTATCCCCTGGCAAAAGAATAGTCATTGGTTTTCCAGCACTTTTAACCTTGGTAGACCCTTGGGAAATAAAAATTAGATTGAGAGAAAATTACCAGTGGTGGAGAACAGTATAAAAGTGACAGTAACATATATAAACCTCCGGCAGGAGTGGAATAAACTGGCATATTATTGTTCACTGGCTCCCAAAGTTCAATATTTCTTGTGTGATTTATACTTCCGCTGTTGTCTTACCCCCTGGAGTAATTCTGGCCACTACGGGCAGTCTCTCCCAAGATGCATATCCTTGTCACTGTCAGAGAAGGGACAGGTTACCTGGCTAAGCAGGGAGAGATATTTGGACAAAGAGCCATGAGAAACAGAACTCACAAATAGGATTGTAAAGAGATGCCTGGAATGAAACAGGTGAGTGTCTAGAGAAGCTGCGTCTGTGGTTCCAGCTTTCTCTACAGAACTCCACGATTATGTTCTATGTGGGATCTCAGTTCTGGACGGAGGCTCTGGCAAATGCTGCCCTCCCAGCCTCTTTGCTTAGCTCTTTATGCTTTCTCTATATGAAACCTCCTGTGTTTACACACACACACACACACACACACACACACACACACAGAGAGAGAGAGAGAGAGAGAGAGAGAGAGAGAGAGAGAGAGAGCGCTATAACACAATTGTTTTTCTTCCCTGTATCTTTGCTTATGTAGTGCACCCTTTCTTGACCACCCTTTCTCTCCTTACCGGTTTTGCTTTCCTGGTTCCTAACTGCACTTTAAAACTTAGCCAGGCATCACTTCCTCTAGGAAGCTTTCCCCGATTACCTCCAGACCAGATGAATGCCTTCTTTAGTATCATCCATTTGAACTAGCCACTTACATTATTTGTATATATCTATTCATGTCTTTCTACCCCACCTTCAGAACACATAAGTCTGCTTAGACCTCTAAAAAACAGGAAAATTGAAGTACAATTTACTGAGTGTAAACAGATTTAGGTGATAAAATCTCTGTAATCCGTCAACACCCTCATGTTACATGTAATGAGGCAGAGCAAGATTTCATCCACTTACCCAATGGCATGGTAACTTCTCATGGAGAAAGCATTGTACTTGTTTAGGAAATGCTTTGATTAAGAGATTGAAGTAGAGCATGAGCCCCGCAAAAGTCCCAATGGAAGAAACACCAAAGCGCCTTGGATAAATGGTGATCACCATTAACCTTGAGTTTATTTTGCCAAGTACTGTGAGAACTGAATTTGCAAGTTTGGGGCAGAGAAGAATTGCTCTGCTAATAGAGGAGATCTGGAGTACCACACTGGGTGTTGAGGAAGTAAAGCACCAGGTGATGTGATAGTAAGAGAGGGGACCTCAGAATTTGTTTGCTCTGAGCGATGTGATATAAACTCTCTCCTCTGTCTCCCCTTACCGATACCTTCAGCAAATTCTGCTTGGTTCATTAATACTCTGGTGTGAGTAGATTTTTATTTGAGTAGGAGGGTAGAGGACAAGTGAGTAGCTGACATCTGGATGTTAAAAGAATGGGGGAAATTATTCCTAGAGAAACTGGCTGACTTAGCAAAGGACCCTCCACTAACTACAGACTGAACCATTTCATATCCATCAGCTTCTTCTTTCCCTCTCTTGGACATTAAGAATTTCAATGAACCATTAAGCAGGGTATTCAGGGAAAATAGAAGGATGGGTGAGTTCATTTTGATGAGTTAGTATCAAGATTGATTGATATCGAATACATGTCAAACAGTTTACATGGATTCTCATTTAAATTCCACATAATCTCTATGGAGATGGTGTTATTTCCATTTTAGAGATGAAGAATGAGGAAATTCGAACTACGGAGGTAAATTATCCCTAGCCTTGCAGTCAGCAGGTGTTAGAGCCTGGATGTGAATCATGTGTCTTTCTACCATATTACACTATCTCTTTAAAAGGGCTGGATGATGGCTGAGGAAGGGAAAGGGGTGGAGTTGGGAGATAATGCCACCAATTCAGGTTTCCAGGAAAGAAGCTGCTACCATGGAGTACTTTAGTGCTCTTGGAAAGCCAAAGAGGTATGCTGCTGAGGTAGATAACCAGGGGCCTGGGAATCACGGGACTTGTGTTTGCATAATCAAGGGAAGAAGAGAGCACGGAGCTAATAATGCAGGCTATGGAATCGGCAGATCCTGGTTCTAACTATGGCTTTGATTTATTATCTAAAAGAGTTCAATTCTCAAATTCTCTTTAGAAATAATCATCATAAACATAAATTTAACAACTAGTCAGAAGAAGAACAACTCTTCTCAATCAGGGAACAACTGTAGCCAGAGAATAAGAGCCCTAAATCTCTGCCGATTCATAATAGCCTCCAGTTAACAAAGCATGAGAGCTCAACCTTGTAATTGCCTTAACTCCTAAAAATAAATTGAAGCCCGTTACCTATGGGGTGAATCTTAATTTACAGAGGAGATAATGTTGATAGTGGTGATTATTTCATGATGATGGGTGGATTACTTCACTTCTTTGAGACTCGGGTCTGTTGACCATAAAATGACGATAATCATGTGCAAAAGTTGGTTTTTGTAGATGATGTGAGGTAATGTGTGTGAAGTGTTGAGCACAGTGCCTGGAACAGAGCAAGCACTCATTTAAAGGGAGTGGTAATGGAGATGATAAGGATGATGATGCCAACAATGACAATGACAATGATGCAAAACTGACTACATTGAGACAATGATGTGGCCAAATCACACCCTCCATGTCATCATTAATGAGATGGGATTGAAGCCTTTCCAAGACTTACAAGAATATAAAATGGACAAATAAGATCCTATAAGCAAATGTGCTCTGAGCTCTCTGGAGTACTATGAATACCTTAATTTTCCAATAATTAGGAAAAGTGAAATTATCCCAATGATTAAAAGTATGACTTTTAACAGTTAATCTCTCTGAATCTCTAAATAGTGAGATAGTGTTTATACATCAGCACCTACCACATAAGATAGTAACAAGCCTTAATTAAGATAATCTATACAAAGAGTTCAACAGTGTCTTTCTGTGGTACCCTCTGCAACATTAGCTGGCGTTAGAAAAACCAAGAAAATAAAACAAAATAAAGTCCTAGCCAGTTTTGGTCAGTGGATAGAGCATTAACCTGTGGATTGAAGGGTCCCAGGTTCAATTCCAGTCAAGGGTGCATGCCTGGGTTGTGGGTTTGATTCCCAGTAGGAGGTGTGCAAGAGGCAGTTGATCAATGGTTCTCTCTTATCATTGATGTTTCTATCTCTCTGTCCCTCTCCCTTATTTCTCTATCCTTCTTCCTTATCTCTCTGTCTTTCTTCCTTCCTCTCTGAAGTCAATAAAAAATATTTTTAAAAGAAAAGAAAACAAATATACCACAATACTGATCTGATTATGGGAATCCCCTGTTTAACTTTCCATGACTTCCTCACAGTTCTAAGGATGGAGTCCAAATGCTTAGCATGGCTGACAAAGCCCTGTGTAACCTAGATCCTGCCTCTCTCACAGACTAAAATTTCCTAACCTGCATCCATACCTTCCAAGTTTCAAGCTAACATGCTTCCATCTTGCTGCTGACCTTTCTAGAGCACTCAGCCCTCAGGCTCTAAGGAGCTGTCTTCCTCCAGGAGCTCACAACCCTTTGATCTCCCAGATCACAGCATGGTCATGTAACTTCCTGGTGGTATATCTGTTTCCACAACTACTTGGGATGGAGATGGTAAACTGTTGATCTCCACCATCTAGCACAGCACCTGGCATAGAGTAGAGCCCAATAAACGCTTGCTGCGTGAAAAAATGAGTACATGAGTATGGGGATTGTTGTCAGCACAGGGCAGAGGGGAGGAGCAAGGGGGTTGGAGGGTAAGGGAAGCCTGATGGAGAGTGATACCTAAGCTAGATCTTGATGGACAGGCAGGATTTACCCAGCAGATAAATGAGCAAGAGTATTCCAGAAAGAAAGGACAGCATGGGCAAAGCATAGGTGCATGACGGAGCATGGTGCATTGGGAAAACTTCACATAACTATGCAGCACTGAAACATAGAACTCCAGAACAGGGTGGTGTGAGATAATGCTGGGATGAGTGTGCAGCCAAGGAGCCTGGCTTTGTGCTGTCAACACTGGGCAGCCCCTGAAGAAGTCAGAGCTGAGGAGTGATCTGGTCAGACTGTAGCAGGAGATTAGTGACTGGGACCTACTATCTCTCTTTGATTATTTCCCATTCTTTCTTCCCTCCCACCTCCTTTTCTCTATATTCTCAAATATATTATTTCTTTTTCAAAAGTGTCTATTTGCATGGCTTTTTTTTAACCCAGGATGTTATAGAATCATCAATTTAACTAGGTGGTCCTAATAGCATCAATTGGGATACTTGAGGATAAAATTCCATTCTGAAATGGCTCAAAACACTAAGAGACACTTCTCCACAATGTGAGGGCTCTATAAATGGCCTAAAAAATAGGCAGCAATGAAATATTTATCTTGATATAAAGAGAACATGTTTGTCACTTGCTTAAAATAATTATTTACCCAAGAATGCCCCCACGATCAATGCACTTCTTTGTGAATTTTAAATATACAACTCATCTCATTCTTCCTCATTGGTGGAGCTTCTGAACTAACCTCTTTCAATGCAGAATACCCCAAAAATCCCAATGAGTAGCATGGTTTAAAGAAGTTATTCTAAGGCAATGATTATCAAACTCAAAGTCATAGACTTCTTTGGGGATTACAGTTAAGGTCAAGATTTAGAGGTAAGGAGTGTGAGTTAGATTTTTGTCCATTGTAACCAGAAAGTCCTGATTGCTATGCAAGGATGCAGGAAGTCAGAAACAAGAAAAAAGTCAGGTCTCATCCCAAATCTTCTGACTCCCAGAGCTCTCTCGCTGCAACAAGCATCAGGCCAAGATGAAAGCCCTAGTTGAGATATCTTCTGTTCCATCCAAAGACCTGTGTGGCCAGTGTGAGCTGGATGCTGCTCCAAGAAAACCCTGCTTCTGAGAGAATCATGAAAGGAATCTACATGCCTAAGAAATGTTGCCCGTGGATGTAGAAAGTTGACAGAACAGCTCTGGAGGGCCAGATGGATCCCAGGCAGCTGCGACTTGATGGAGGCGCTCCATTTGGCAGGATCAGGGAGAACCCAGCATGACCCACATCAATTAGCAACCTCTTCCGAGAGAGGATGGTTACAGCACATGGCTGCACTCCAGAGTCATGCAGCCACTAGAAATAATGGTTATGTCTCCATAGCAACAGGCAGACATGTTTGATGTCATTTAAAAAAGAATACACCAGAAGTATCATTCATTACTGAAGGGATTATGATTTGGCACATACTCTCTAAAAAGTAATTTTGCAATATGCATCAAAAACCTTTAAAATAAAATAAATCATGACTTTTGATTCCGCACTTATCCTCATCTCCTGAAAGAGTCTACCCTGAGCAAGAAATGCAAACATAAATTCTCTAAACAAGAATGTTCATCACAGCATTATTTATAATAATAGTGATAAAAGAAAGTAGTTCCCAAATGCCAATGTAGAAAATCAATTAAGTATATTATGATGTATAGACCATGGAATGGAGAACTATGATAGTCATCAAAGATATGTTTAGGAAGTCCAATTGGCATGGCTCAGTGGTTGAGCGTCGACCTATGAACCAAGAGGTCACAGTTCAATTCTTGGTCAAGGCACATGCCAGAGTTGCAGGCTCGATTATCAATGTGGGATATGCAAGAAGCAGCCAATCAATGATTCTCTCTCATCATTGATGTTTCTCTCTCCCTTCCTCTTTGAACTCAATAAAAAATATTTTTAATATGATTAGGAAGAATCTTAAAATATTCACACTTTGGTAGGTTAAAAAGCAGACCACAAATTGCATATACAATACGATAACCAGTAAATAATACATGGTGTGCATTTTAATTTTTACTTACCTGAATATGGTAATGAAGCTTGAGTTGTGGACTCACAGTTCCTTTTATGGGTTTATTTGCATGGGGTGTGCTCTTCTGCAGCTAACAAGTAAACAAGGAGTTCCTAGAGAGACGAAAGCAAGGACAGGTAAAGCACAGTGTACAATGTAACAGCATCTGATCCCAAACATTGAAATTTATTAGGCTCCCACTGAGGAGTTCTAGGCAGAATTGAAAAATCTCAAATGTACTTCATCAGGGAAGTCTTCCCCCACACAAGGTCCCATGCTGCTGACACATGCTCTCAAAGCACTTTATGTTTCTCCTTCAATGCACATAATCAATGTTGTCATCATACTAGTATATATAGATGACAGGCAATTCCCACTCACCAGCCCTGCCTCATTGAATATGGCAGCCACTAGTTTTAAATAGTACATCATCATTAAAATCTAAGCGTAAATTAAATCAAGTAAAACAAAACAAAAGGCCGTTTCTCAGTCTCACCAGTAAGGAGATGTTTTCATTAATAAGAGGTCCTTGATAAAAATAAAATCACACCTGCCCCTTAGAGTTGTCCCTTTGTCTAACAACCTGCACCTTCAAGATCTAGTTATGAGTACATTTTGTAAAGAACTAACAGGAAAAAATGATGATAAATGAGCTCTGAACTCTATCAAGCCATCCAAGGGAGTGGCATCAGCCCTTGAGAGCAAGGATGGCACAATCGTGTCCAACTGCTCAGGACTAAATCCATATTGGAAGTAGCAGATCTCTGTCATTGGGGCCAGGATTTGGGATGACAGAGCTGAGGAACTGACTGGCCCGTTCTCTCTTAATCACTGATATTTTTCCCTGATAGCTGAAGGACAGGAAGTTTAACATCTTGGGTCTGAGCATGACCATGAATGCTATAAACTTGGGAAGCTCTAGAAGACCCAAGCTATTCAACCTCTGTTTGCTGCTCCCTCACAACAGAAAAAAAAAAAAAGCAACATTTAAGAACCTCAATGTAAACCTGCAAGAAACTGCTCTCGAGCACACTTCCTTGTCTGCAGGAGGTGCTCGGATAAATGTTGAGTCAACAGATAACGCTCAGTGTTTGAGAGCTGGTACCTGGTCAGTACCGTCCACTCATTCAATCAACAGGTATTCACTGGGTGACAGGCAGTTTTTAGGCACTTGGAGATACACCATTGAACAAAACAGACATAGACAAAGATATTTGCCTTCATGAAGCTTCCCTCCCAGGCTGGTTGTCAGCCTTGGCTGAATATTAGACGCCACTGGGAAGTTTTGAAACATCCCAATGCTTAGGGCACACATCCCAAACATTCTGATTAAAGTAATCCAAGATGAAGACTAGAAACAGGTTTTTAAAAACTTCCCAGGTGAGTCAATAAACAGTCACCTGAGGAAGCTGAGAACCACTGCTCTAAACCACTGGTTCTCAGGGAGTGAATGGTCCCCAGGCCAGCAGCACCAGCAGCAACGGGAAACTTGTTAGGAAGACAAGTTCCAGGCTTCTTCCACCACGTACAGACTCAGGAACTCCAGGAGTGTGGCCCAGCAAGCTGTGTTTTAGCAAAGTCTTAAAGTGACTCAAAAGTCATTCAAAAGTTTGAGAGCCTCTGCTCTAAGCAAAATGGGCTGGGGAGCTGAGTTTTTAAAGACAGAAGAATCCTGTTATCTATCTTTTCCCACAAGTCATTAGCCCTGGACAGGCATCTGAGACTGCCTCCCAGAGTTGGTACCTGACTATCATGCTGCTGGGTTTGTAGAGGTTCTCACCAGCCACGCCAGGCATGACCTTGCTAACTGGGGCTCCTCTCCCCCCTCAGTTCCTCAACTAGCAATTCTTCCCCAAGTGCCATTAAGCCTGGAATAGACACCCTCCAAAGGACTTCATTATAATAAAATGCAAGTCTGATTGGCCCCCATGGCCATCAGATGTCCTGATCTCGCTCCTATAGGGCTGACAGGAAAGTGCATGCACTCATACAGACACATGACCAACTGTGGCACACACAGATAGAGCCTCATTTTATAAAATTCATTCTAACTCTAATCATCCATGTAAATGTCAAAAACACACAAGTACGCATTGTTAACTGTCAAACACACATTCACATCCACTTACATTGTCTAGACACACACACAATACACATACATGCACACACACACATCACATTTTACCAGTGGTTCTCAATTTATCTGCACATTGGCCTTACTTAGGGGCTTAAAAACATTCTGATTTTTTAAATTAAATTAAATCTGGATCTGTGGAGTTGGGACCCAGCTACCCAAGTAGTTCCAATGTGCAGCCAAGGTTGAGAACTACTGCTCCACACCATGCCCCATGGCTAAGAAAACAAGAAACAAGATGGTCTCAGCTTCTTTCAGAAAGGAAGAGACGAGAGCGATGGAGGAAACTGGAATGCAAAGACTTCCAAGGTCTCTTGTGGCACCCCCTGATCCACAATTACCTGGACCATCCATCTTTTGTAGTTGTTTATATTTCAATTATTTTATTTACAGTATTTTTTTAGCTTTCAGGTGTGCAATCCAGTGACTGGACATTTATATAACTTACAAAGTGATCACCTTGGTAAATCTAGTACCCATCTGGTTAACTAATCCTATGCTGAACTTTACATCCCCATGACTATTTGGTAACTACAATTTGTACTTCTTAATATTGTCATCTCTTTCCTCATACCCCCAACCTTCTTCCCCTCCAGCAACTATCAAAATATTCTCTGTATCTGTGAGTTTGTTTCTGGTCTCCTTAAACTATGCTCTTTTTTTAATTCTTTTTGTTGCTGTTGTTGCTGTTGTTGTTGTTCTGATTGGGTGTTTTCTGCTTCCTTATTTTCCAATTTGTTAATTTGGTTTTCTGCTTCATCTACTCTACTGTAGATTCCCTATAATGTATTCTTCATTTCAGTTAGCGTATTCTTCATTTCTGACTGGTTCTTTTTTCATGTTTTCTACCCCAATCTTTATATTCCCTATCTCTGTGTTGAAATTCTCACTAGGTTCATCTACTGTTCCCTCAATTCATGGAGCATCCTCATGACCAGTGATTTGAACTCTGCATATGGTAGATTGTTTGTCTCTATTTTATTTAGTTCTTTTTCAAGAGTTCTTTTATTTGGAACCTGTTTCTTTGTCTCCTCGCTTTGGCAGCTTCTCTGTGTTTTTTGAATTAGGTAGAGTTGTTACATCTCTCCATCTTAGTAGAATGGCCTTATATAGTAAGTGTCTTGTAAAGCCCCGGGGCACAGCTTCCCTAGTCATCTGAGATGAGCACTGTAGGCTCCCCACCGTATGAACTATGTGTATCCTCTTGGCATAGTTGAGCTTTGATTGCTTTTGGCACATCAATGGGAGGGATTTATCCCCTAGGCCAATTGGCTAGGAGGACTGGCCACCACGACAGCAGAGGAGCTGCTATGCAAGGGCTGACCCCATGGAACAGGACTCACTTCAATGGGGCTCTGGTACCCGATGAGTCCACCCCTTGAATATGTCACTTACTGAGGTGGTTGGGTGGTGCACCAGCATTGTCTAAAACTGACCACCAGATGCACTGGCTCTGGGGCCTTCTGGGTGGTCCAGGCCAAGATCAGGTACCCAGGGCCACCCAGCATGAGCTACAGAGCTGTCTACCCCACTGGGTTTCCCGTGGGAATAAAATGAGACAATTCTGAAGCCACAAGGAACTGGCAAAACAGCAGCTTCTCAAGAAATGCACATAGGGTAGGTAATTGCCATGGAGAGGTGATTGGTATTAGCAGCACTTTGCTCGTGCACAGTAAAGAACAACTGATGTAAGGGACCTCTGAAGACTCCAGAGTAGGTCCAAGAAGTTGAATGACAGTGGGACTCCAACCCCTTGGGTCCCCCTTCAGCTCTTAGAAACAGGCTTCAAAGGCAAGTGACCTGATTTTGCTTAGAATGTCACACTGTAACATTCTTAGAGTGCTCACTATGTGCAAAGCATTGTGATACAGAAATGGGAGGAAAAAAACACTCAGTTTCTTCCTAAAGATGTGCCTCACCTACTAGAAGAGAGACACAAGCAAAACAGCTTTAGAAGCTCTTGCCCAGCTGGAGTGGCTCCACTGGATGAGTGTTGTCCTATGCACCAAAAGGCTGCCAGTTCAATTCCAGGTCAGGCCACACATCTGGATTGTGGGTTCTATCCCCAGCCAGGGAGCCTACAAAAGGCAATCAATCAGTGTTTTACATCGATGTTTCTCTCTCTCTCTCTCTCTCTCTCTCTCTCTCTCTCTCTCTCTCTCTCTCTCCCCACTTCCTCTCTCTAATCATGTCCCCAAGTGAGAATTTTTTAAAGAAAAGAATAAAGTATAATAGAAGCTCTTACAAGGTACAGCATAGCATAGAGCAGAGAGAAGTTCATTTTTTCAGGGACTGGAGAAGAAGTGACCAGGAGATGATAGGAAAAACTACACAAAAAGGGTAATGCTTCAACTGGGTTTATGAAAGATGAATAGGAGTTTGCCAGGCAGATAGAGAAGGAAGAGTCAGAGGAAAGTGATTCCTAGCAAAGGGGGCAACAGCTACGAAGATAAAAGAGCATGAAATGCTTGGATGTATTCTGGAATCTTGAAACCCACTCATAAGGGAGTCATACTAAGGGGTATAAGACTGCCATGTCTACTGGTATACTGTTTACTTGTCAATAGAAGCAGCAATGAATGAACTCCATAGTTGCTATTATCAGAAATTTTAAACACCGTGAGAGAATGCCAACCACAGAGCAAAATGTGTATATGTAGGGGTTTGCCTTAGCATTAATACTACATTATCTTTTCTTGTCCCATATTTATAACTCTTTGAAATGAATTACATGGATAACTAATTTCAATGTTCAAAACCAGGTTTTAAAAAAACAATAACAACAACACAAAAACTGCACAAATTTGAAGCCTTTTAAAAAAAAGTAGTTTATTCATTCCTTAGTTGTTAGCTGTTGTCTGCCTTCAATATCTTATTCAGGAAGGGGATGACCCAAGGGCACAAGCTTCCCTCCTCAGCCTTGTTTGAGTTTGGCTTCCAGAAAGTCAAGTTTGGTTAGTTATTTGTAAGATAACAGGCCACCAGAGAGCCCTTGCTTTTGTAGTGGAGACTTGAAAGCTAATTCTAAGACTAGCTGCCAAGAGAGCTTTGGGCTTCACAGACCATATGAGCAAACTTCCCCTGGGTGGCCAAAACTGAACTTGATCTACCTGGCAAACGGAAAGGCCAAAAAGTGAGTAGTTTTCAGCCTAATGTTTAAAGAGAGAAGAGGGGATTAGGACGGGTAAACAGGACGTGAGGTCAGTACATACAGTTCAGAGGAGTGGGAAACACCCTCTGGCTGCCTCATGCTAAATCTGCCCCACAGCCCCCAGCTAATCAACCACCCCCGCCACCTAGCACATTAGTCATGTCTGGGGCTGGCCAGCCTTGAGATACATGGGTCCCACTAGGTGAACGGGAGACAGTGCCCACTGACAGAATGTGAGTCAGGGAATGATGGGGACACAGAGCCTCAATGCATATAAAGAGTCCACATGAAACTATCCTGTTCCCCGAAAATAAGACAGTGTCTTATATTAATTTTTGCTCCCAAAGATGTTCTAGGTCTTATTTTCAGAAGATGTCTTATTTTTCCATGAAGAAGAATACGGTACATATTTATTGTTAAATGAAAATAAAGGAAATGTATTACCTGTATACGGTATGGTAGTATGGTAGTTGTCAACACAAACCAGACAAACTGTGAATCCTACAGTATCAAGAATTTACTCATTTATTCAAAGACAATCATGTCATCATCTTCTGGAACATCATCAGAACAATACAATTCCTGAATTTCCTGGTGAATTTCTTGTGGCTCCTTTCTTTCAGAATCAGTGGACCAAATCTCTCATGTTTAGCAATAGCACTGTCTTTAAATGAGTACTTCTTGTCAAGGTAGCCTGCTTGCAGTGCATTTGCAATGCAACTGTCAGTGATTTTCTCCTATGAATTCTTCACCTAAGTCACAACTTCTTGCAGTTTAGGTTTCACAAAGTTTCCATGCTGATTTCTCTCCATTCACACAGCTGTGACGTCAGGACTCCGCGTAAGGTCACTGGTTGCTAGACGCCAGTCAGGGCGGCCCTAGCAACCAGTTTACGGTAAATTAATTTCATTCTGAGACAGAACCTGGGGGCCTTATTTTCGGGGGATGCCTTATATTTCACTCAGAAGAAAACCTGTAAGTAGGTCTTATTTTCGGAGGATGTTTTATTTTCAGGGAAACACGGTATTTCATAATATGGGAGCATGAGGAAAAACCATGTTCTAGAATAACCCATTGTTTTATATACAAATTGACACTGATGTATTAACTAAATAAATTAAGTAGACATTTGATTTTCTTATTTGCATCTCTGGAAATGTATGTATTTAAGTTGGTGTATTTATGTATTTAAGCATCTCATTAAAAAATAGTGTCACCGTATATTCAAGGGATACAGAATAATATGTTATTGAGTGCTATGAGAGAAGACCAGAGATTTGTTAGAATTAAGAAGGAACCTTGGAGTTGCCATATCTTTAAGCCAGTGGCCCTGTCCTCAGGTACCACCTACAAGGGGCACTGCACCCACTTGGAGAGTTCACATTCCTGGTCTGAACTTCTCCCCATGACCTCTCCTCCATCTCTTTCCACTCTGCCTTTGACATTCCCAGGTATTGACCTCACTTCCTGTTTACCTGTTGTCATCCCCTCTTCTCTCTTTAAACCTTAGGCTGAAAACTACTTTCTTGACCCTGGCCTTACTTATTTTTTCTTTTTAAAATTATGCCTCCCTGATGCACATCAGCATCAGGAAGGCATAATTTATGTACAATAAAATGTATCCACCATACTTGTACAGCTTGATGAATTTCAACAAATGTTTAAACCCATATATCTACCCCCCATTCAAATAAAAACCCAAGGAATGCCCTCACGCCCCTTCATGGTCAGTCCTTTCTGTCACCGCCAGTTCCAAGATCTAATATGAATGGAATCAGATAGTATGTGTTCCTCTCTGTCTGGATCCTTTCACTCAGAGTGATGTTTCTGAGGCTTATCCATGTTGTTCATGTACTGGTAATTTATTCTTTTTTGTGGCCAAGGAAGATTCCATTGTATGAATCTAGACTACTCACTTATCCATTGAATATGACACCTAAAGTATCTGTGAACATCAAAGTCCTGCAAGGTATTTGTCCAATGTTGGGAAACAATTATTCATGTACTGTGTCCAGTTGTCTAACTGTTTACAGTGGCTGCATTATGACCAGGAGTGAGATGGAAGCATCTTTCAGATCTGCTATCCCCATCTTCTTCAAGAATGTGCTGTTTGGTTCAACACTAAGACCCTTCTACCCACCAACCCCAAAGCATTCCTACCATTTATACCCGTGCCCTGAAAACGGGAGACACTTAGTTAAAACTCAGACTCTGGTGACCAGGTTACCTTCACCAGTGACAAGTCATGGTAGCATGTCCTCCCCACTCCCCCACCCTGCCCAACATGACAGAATCAGAAGGGGACTTAGCTCTGTTCATCCTTCCCTAAACCCTTAACCCCAGTCTCATCAAAAGAAGCCAAAATTGAGGCACAGTCTACAAAACACCTGACCAGTACCCTTCAAAACTCTCCAAGTCATGAAAAACAGAGACAAGAAACTGTCACACCTAAGAGAAGACTAAAGGGACACAATATCTAAATGTCATGTGGGCCCTAGCTGATTTGGCTCAGTGGATAGAGTGTTGGCCTGCGGACTGAAGGGTCCCAGGTTTGATTCCGGTCAAGAGCACATGCCCAGTTTGGGGGCTCGATCCCCAGAAGGGGGCATGCAGGAGGCAACCAATCAATGATTCTCTTTCATAATTAATGTTTCTATCTCTCTCTTCTTTCCTCTCTAAAATCAATCAATCAATCAATCAATAAATAAATAAATAAATAAATAAATAAATATGTTCTCCTGGGAACAAAAAAAGGACAGGTAGTGGAAAGACTGATGATGTCTAAATTAAGTCTGAAGTTTGATTATGCACCCAAGTTGGTTTTTAAGTTTTGATAAATGCACCATGACAACATAGGATGTCAACAACAGAGGACCTACATAAGGGGTATACAGGGATGATCTGTACCACATTTGCAAATACTCAACAAATATGAAATCATTGCAAACTTTTAAAAAATAATTTTTAAGTGTCTAACTTGAACATTCTGAGCACATAAGAGCCAATGAAATGATTAACCAGAGCCTGTACTTTTGGGGAAAGGCAGGATAACCCCTTGATTATTTGCACATCTGATTCTACTCTTTATTTCCCCTTTGTATAGATCTGCCTAGGATTTGTTATTATTAGACTAGAGGCCCGGTGCATGAAAATGTGTGCACTTGGGGGGGGGGGATCCCTCAGCCTGACCTGTGCCCTCTCACAGTCCAGGAGCCCTCAGGGTATTTCCAACCAATGGCTTAGGCTCACTCCTGACCTCTCTCTGTGGGAGGTGACTGGGTGGGCCGATCAGGGGATGGCACTGGCTGCTTGCTATCACCCCCCATCACCCCATCGCTCCTGCACTGCTGATCGTCACTGCCCCACAATCACCATCCCTTCCCTCTGCCCATTGGCATGTGCCTTGGTTGGTCTAGAGCTGCCAGCTTGCCGGCCCCACCCTCACTGGCCCTGCCCCCCATCAGCCCCACCCCCTGCCAACTGGTCATTTCACAGTTTGGTCAATTTGCATATTATGCTTTTGTTATATAGGATTGCTGCCCTGTTGACAGAACCAGAAATCCTTCTTGTGGCCTTTCTGCACAGCTTGGCCAATAAACTGGCCCAAACCAAGGAGAGAGAGGCATGTCTGAGCATAGAAAAGATGTACGGTATTTCAACACACACCAAATCCCGACTAGCTGCAGGAGGAGGAAGACAAAGCTAGGAGGGCACATATTGTCCAAGCTCTTTGGGTCTCAATACAACACCTAATGCCCTACCCTTTCCATCATTTTCTCTTTTCTGCTGGGAAGCAAAGCTCTCTGGTGTGGGTGAGGAGAACGTTTTACAAGCCCTGCACTGGGCTCTAGTTTTATTTCCTGAGGTTAACCATCTAAATAAATCTGCTCTGCCTTACCTCTGCTAAACTGCTGGAGAAATGATGCCTTGCAATCAACCCAGGTCAGATCTGTACTTTCTCCCTCTGAAAGCTCTATCTAATGAACCAATATTAGCTTAACTACATGTTAATCACAAGCTGAGTCTATGCAAACTTTTTTGCATGGGGGGAGGACGGCGGGGAGGGGAATGACTGGGGGAAAGAAAAAGAATATTGTACTTGCAAAGTTCCTGAAACAGATAGTAGTTTTAGAATTTATGTTCCTCTTAATGGATGTGGTAAAAATATCTTTCAAGGGTATCTTACCCTTAGGGCTCTTATCTCCTTCCCAGTAAGATCTGACCACAGATAACTCTCAGTGCCCAGGTCTTTCAGCTTCCATGGCTGGGAGAAAACCTTTCACCTGAGGGTTCAATCTTTTTCCCTTTCAATACCAAACTATTTTCTTGACAAGTCAACATGAATTGTGTGCACAAGCAAACAAAAGCCACATCTCTTGGTGGCTCCAGCTAAAGATTTAGGGAAGTGTGTTCATGTGGGTTCCTCCAGAAATAAACCCTGAAATAAGGATTCAAGTCAAGTAATTTATCAGGAGGTGATCCAGGGGCAGGTGAATAGAGAGAAGACAGTGAGGCAGGAAAGGAAAAGAAACCTATATAAAGGGTGTCATGAGATAAGTCCCTACTGTGGGCCACTGGGGCTTAGCCACACTGTCCCACTCTGGGACAAGCGCCAAATATGCACTTTGGGTTCACCCAGCAGAGAAACCCATTTGGCAATCATCAGAAGTTGGTGGCTACTCCTGGGAGTGTTACGTTCCCAGGACTTCAAGCCTTCCATGAGCATGGGCAAAGTGGGCTTGAGTGGCCACAGAGAGCTTTCAAGCAAGAGACACAAGAGTTAGCAGCTAAAAGTTAGGTTGACTTCCACGGAAATGGTGAGAGCTGAAAGGGATGTGGGTGGGGCACCTGCAGGAACAGTGGGTCAGAGCAGAGATGTTGATGGAGCCCAGCCTTCAAACTGTGTTGGGTAAACCCCATCTTTTTCTTTGGCAGCAAGAGAAGAAAATATGGTGTGGTAGTTAGTCTGGCTCCAGGTGCCTGCTGGGGAACTCGGGGTGCAGTGCCCCAGCTTTCCCTCCTCTTCCCTATGGTCCTCGGAAATGGCACAGTAGACAGATGACTGAACCACCAGGGCAGGTTCTGCCACTGATGGTGACCTTAGAAAAGGCTCTCACCCTCTCTGGACTCACTTCCGTCCATCTGCAGGGTGTGAATGGTAAGAGCTATCTCATTAATACTTATCCTACCTAATAAAGAGGGAATATGCTAACTGACCATCATGCCCTCACAAGAAGGGGATGGCCAGTCCCCTCAGCCCCATCTCATCCAGCCGGAGTCCCCCAGTCACCTCAGCCTCACAGGGGAAGGTAGTTGGAGACTATTGGGTTGGCAGGGGAGGGCAGTTGGGGACAATCATGTTGGCAGGGGAGCAGTTAGGCATCAATCAGGCCTGCAGGGGAAGGGTTAGAGGGCTATCAGGCTGGCAGGCAGAGTGGTTGGTTAGGGGCAATCAAGCAGGCATGCATGTAGGTGAGAGGTTAGGAGCCAGCAGTCCTGGATTGTGAGAGAGATGTCTCAGTTTGGAGAGGGTGCAGGCTGGGCTGAGGGACAGCCTCCCTCCCCCCCATGCATGAATTTCATGCACCAGGCCTCTAGTCTTGAATAAAAGCTAATATTACCTCGAGTCTGTAATTGAGGAAACTGAGGTGCTCAATGTTGCTGGGAAAAATCAAATGAGACAATATACTCTTAAGGAAATAGCATCCGACAAAGATAAACTAGTATTAATGAGACCACCAGGAGAGAAGCCTTTTCACGACAATATTTTGGAGCCAAGTTGGTAAAAATATAGCCATTATTAAGAATGTTGTAATAGCCCTAACTGGTTTTCTCAGTGGATAGAGCATCAGCCTGTAGACTGAAGAGTCCCGGGTTCAATTCCAGTCAAGGACACAGGCCCAGGTTGCAAACTCAATCCCCAGTGGAGGGCATGTAGGAGGCAGCCGATCAATGATTCTCATCATTGCTGTTTCTATCTCTCCCTCTCCCTTCCTCACTGAAATCAATAAAAATAAAAAATAAAAAGAATATTGCAATTGATGTATGAAAATGGACAACAGTTTTAAAGATTAGAAGACACATAAAAACCAAATGCAACCCATTATTCTTGTTTGGATCCTGGCTTCAAAATAAGAATGAGACAAATGGAGAAATCTGGATATGGACTAATTAGATGATATTAAGAAATTATTGTTAATTTTTGTTGTGTGTAACAAATGTATGGTGATTATGTAGAAAAATAATCTTATTCTTTGGGAATGCCAATTTGCATACTTAGGTGTGGAGTGTATGTGTCTGTATTTACTATTAAATGAGTGAAACCTATTACACTATGAGCTATGAAAAATTCCACTAGTACAGTAACATCATTAAAAGTTTGCACAATACCTGGGGCGGGGGCTTATTTTCAGTTTAAGTGGTTTCTGTTTGTGCTGCCTTGCGATTACTTGGAAAAGGACATACCCGGGGGTTGGGGATTGCAGACAGAGTCAGCCCATGACTAACATAAAGCACATCATGCTATATTCTCTGCCTTGGACCTGGTCTTCATTCCTCCCCTGGGCTAGAGCCCTGCCCCGACAGGGTCCTGCCAGCCATAACACAACTGTCATATCATAACCAGGACATGGATAGTAAAAAAAAATCTATTGATCTTATTCAGATTTCCCCATTTATATCTATGCCCATTTTGTGTGTATTTTTAGTTGTATACAATTTTCTCACATGTGTAGGTACATGGGTCAACTATCACATCAAGCTACACAATATTTTTTAAATATATTTTTATTGATTTCAGAAAGGAAGAGAGAGGAGAAAGAGAGAGAGAGAGAGAGAGAGAGAGAGAGAGAGAGAGAGAGAGAGAGAGACACCAGTGATGAGAATCATTTATTGGCTGTCTCCTGCATGCCTCCTACTGGGGATTGAGCCAGCAATCTGGGTGTGTGCCCTGACTTGGAATCAAACCATGATCTCCTGGCTCATAGGTCAACAATCAACTACTGAGCAACACCGGCCAGTCGAGCTACACAATAATTTCATGACCACAAGTATCCTGTTGGCCTTTTATATAATTGCACCCACCTCGTTCTCCACCTGCACCCGTCCCCATCTCTAAACCTTGGCTCATCTCTTTCTAAAACTATATTATAAGAGTCATATTGCATGTAACCTAAAAAGTCAGCATGCCATGACAGGTAAGATGAGACTAGGAACCGGAAGACCTATGTTTGAGCCCACGTTCGCTGATGTAGAAAATTTCTGAGCATGGGAGGACCTGGACCATGGTAAATCTATCCCCACAATACAGGCCCCTGTCAATTAAAACTCTCCTGATCACACCCTGACTTGACTGCTAACTTCTTTTACATTTCAGCAGATGGTCTGACCTTCTCAGAGTCTGCCTTACACTCATAAAAACAGGCTGTGCAACTATTAGAATCCCGCACCACCAGAAGAGGACTGATACCGCAGCAAGAGGGTGCTTCTGCCCTCTTAGCGTCTAAGTCGTGACACATGCACCTGTCTTCAGCCAAAGCGGCTCCAACATTGCTCAATTTATGTCCAATTATTTATTACGCGGTAATGTCTTCTCCAATTACTAATAGATAATTGCATAAGAGGAAATGAAACCCAGCATGCCGGGCTAATGTGACATCATTTTATAGGCCCATTCCTGCCTTCGAAACACTTGCTGAAATGGGGCCCAAGTGATTTAGTACAGTGAGTGCAGGTAGACAGGGCCCCCCTTTAATTAGTTTCTGAACTTATTTAATGAGGCATTGTGAGTCCTGAAAGCTGTT
Organism: Vespertilio murinus; assembly: GCA_963924515.1. NCBI lineage: Eukaryota > Metazoa > Chordata > Mammalia > Chiroptera > Vespertilionidae > Vespertilio > Vespertilio murinus. Next base: position 85,289,839 of record OZ004705.1, read on the forward strand.
ATTGCTTAAGAATTCAATGTGCCATACAATTCAGGGAAAGGAGCCTAGGACGGAAAAAAGGCAAACTGCTGACTGATGGCTCAAGTTCCTCGTGTGACTGGCTCAGCACCACAGGCATTCATCTAGGGTAAAAGTCAGATCCAAAACCGATGGGCAAGAAATGCGATTATTTTTCTAAAACTGAACTTATTTTGCATTTCCAGAGCTCCCATCACAGGGAGGGTAGAAACATAGTCCCAGTGGCTGTGGGGTTGGTCTCCGCTGGGGATTACCTGACTACCGTTAAGCAAGTATAGCCTCACCTCTCTATGCATTGCCAACCTGATTCCGGTCCCTGCTTTTCTGGGGGAGGCCTGGGGTGAAATACAGCCCTCCCATTAGCCTGAGCATCGATTCTCGGTAAGTGGCACCTGGATTCAGGGGTCTCCCTTTCTCCTTTCTCCAGCAATGTCCCAGTCAGTTTCCCCTGTCTAAGCTCAGCTGCATAAGAGGAAATGTGTTTCTCCTCTTGTGTTTCTCCTCTCACTCAAGTTATGCACCTTTTGTGGCCTTTTCCACAGGAGCCAAGCACTGGGGATCACAGATCAGAAAGTTTGAGAGCTGGCAGAGAACTCATAAATAACTTAATATGATGCCCTCTACAAGGAGGTCAGGCGGGAGTGGGGGTGGAGTAGGACTTTAAAACAACAGGATGAGAGAATTGTCTGGCATGATAGAACTTGCCGTGTCCCGATGTTGGTTGTGGTTATATGACTATATAACTGTGTTAGAGTATACAGAACTAGACACACACAAAAAAACACTTTTACTATATGATAACTTAATGGAAATTTAACTTAAAAAAACCAACAACCTATAAGCAGCATGGTTGAGGGTTGGGATCCAAATCTTGAACTGTATAAAACTACTTCCTAAAACAATACAACTTGGTTGACAAAGCATATATACTTATATGTGTCCCTGAAATCTTGACTTGTTAAATACCTATATCCTGTCCATGCCTATCCATCTACCTATCTATAAGCATATAGGTAGGTAGGTAGGTAATTAGATGATAGATAGATAGATAGATAGATAGATAGATAGATAGATAGATAGCAGAAAGATGGAGATGGAGAGATATATTCTTCTCCCAAGAGCTTAGCATAATGTCTGGTACATTGTAAGTGCTCAAAAAAAATTTGCTGAATGGAAATAAATTAGCAATCTGCACAAGAAAACACCATGAAAGAATACCAGTGAGGGACCAGGTACACAGTGGGGATAGCTTGAACTTTTGGCCTCCCAAAAGTTCTGTTTGCTTACTTGCTCAAAGCCCTACCAGGTGGGGACTCCTCTAATCATCTGTTCTAATAAAAAGTCAGTGCTAACAGCAGCTGTCACGTTCTGTCGTCAGCTGAGAGACTTTCAAGTGACCCGCAATGGTTTTTACTCCGACCTGTCTCTTAAGCTCCCGGCTCATATTGACCTGCAGTTTCAACAGCCCAATTTCAATGATTTCTAGTCACCGTGAACTCCGCAAAACCCAAACAGAACTGTTGAATTCCTACTCCCTAGATAAAACTCCAAGCAAAGCCAAATTGAGTCTTTCCCGTTTCAGTAAATGACACTACCAGGCACCCATTTGCTCCAGCCAAAACAAAAATGTCACTCTCGATTCCTGCCTTCCCCTCAGCCATCCCAATGCCAGTCCTTCCACTGCATCGGATCCTCGTCCTCTCTCCATCCTCACTCCACCCCTCTCATCCTGGTCGTCATCTCTCACTTGGGAAACTGCTAGTCTTCACGCTGACCTCCAGCTTCCAGGCCTGCCCTGCTGCAGGGCATCCTCTGCAGAACGCACTGGTCTTTTAAATGAAAATCACATCTTGCCAAGAAAAGCTTATAGGGCTTCCTTTCATGCACAGAATACAATCCATCGCCGGGCCCTCTGTGAGTTGACCCTTGCCCCTCTCTCCAATTTCATCTCTTTGTACTGTCCCTCCTGCTCATACTTCAGCCACTTTTGCCTTTTTTTTACTGTGGATCAAATAACACCAATCTCATTCTTAGGACCCCTCTCCTTATTTTCCTTGCCCTGGACTGTGGCTGGATGCTTCTTTTCATGAAGGTCTCGCTTCAGGTTTGAACTCTTCCGATGAGACTTCTTTGACCACCCAACCCAAAAGAGCCTCTTTCACATGAAAGAGTATTTGTTCTTTTCATCACAGAACCTGATATTTTTATTTATAAAAATAAGTTGCATATTGTCCTCCTCTGGAACAGAAGTCTCCTACGTGTAAAGTTCTTTCTACCTTATTCTCTGCTACAGGTGCAAGCCAAGAACAGTGCACCTCGTTGGGAGGCAGCAAATACTTGATGAATGAATTAATGGGAGAGGAATCGCAGGCACTGCATGCAAGGAAAATAATGGGTTATCCTTGGAGAAACTCTGAAAACTGCCCAAATGGGCTGATATATTCCAGAACACGTTTATAGGAACCATCTCTCAAGTACCAAAGAGTTCAATGGGGAAAAAAAAAAAAAAAACTACAGCCCAGGGGCAAGAATGTCCTTCTCTTTGTGTTAAAATAAATGGTGACACTTCCACACTCAGGAAAGTCTTCCCTCAGCCAGAAGGGCACTTTCTCCAGGGTAAAGAGCATGGCCGGTGTTCAGAGCATGAATTAGTATGTTTGTTGGGCCACATCCCCAGAGACAGGCCACTTGTCTCCTCAAAGGTACAGCTGTCTCCGAAACATGGTAAAGCTCTCCCATCGGCAATTTATATGGGCAAACTTAACAGATTGTACGATGTTGATTTATGGTGACAATTAGGAACGTATTACCAAAGTCTATTTCACCATTAACATCCCTGGGGATGGGATATATTTTAAATCTTCAGGCTGCTTCTCCCCTAAAGGCTGGGATCTTGGCTAAGGACTTAGAGATTATAAATTTAACAAAGGATGAAAACTGCAAAAAGAGAGTCTTGATCAGCAAATAATGAGTTTAACCAGCATTGCAAGTTCTCGGCAAGATTTACAACGCCTCCTTGCCTAAGGCCAAGGAATCTTTCATTTTGAAGTTTATAGGCACTATCACTTACTGTGTTCACTCCAGATGTGAGAGTCTGGCCCTTGGATGGCATTCTTTATAGAAGCCTGTGGTCATTGTCTCAGCAAAACTTCCCTTCTGAGGACCTTTCTGAAGGATAGTATAGTGACCAGGCACCCGTAGCTGTCATTTCCAAAGACCAAAGGGGGCATCTATGGCTTGAACAAGATGCTTAAAATACAGACCATTGGTTGCATACTCATCTGATCAGAAAGCCCAATGGGTAGTCTTCTACCACTCTAGTTTGAAAGAACCCTGGGGCTAACAGAGGTTCGATTCTCACCTCTGGTGGGGCTAGGCCACCTTTGAAATCTCCAATCACAGCAAAAGAACATTAGCAAAAACCAATCACTCTCTACTTGTGGTTGATCTGACAGAGTCTGAAAGTCAACCGTACTTATTGAAGTCAATTTTTCCCAAAATGCAATCCAAAGGTCACCTCCATCGGAATCACCTGAGGTGCTTTTAAAAAAAAAGTAAAAGTCCCCAGAGAAGAAAATACCACACCTACAGAACCAGAACCTTTGGGGTTGAGGTCTAGAAATCTTTAGATTATTCTTATACACGCTAAATTCTGGAGAACTCTGATCAAGCTTTTTGGCGATAGATGACAGCTATCCTGGAGAAATCCCAGGCAAGCACTCACAGTAAGTTTTGCTTGCCTTTGTTTATTTTTCTCTGAAAATGCAAACATCATCAGGGCCTTGTGTGGAGGAAAGGAAGAAGATTCCTGAGGAACATCCACCTCTTCTGAGACATTTGCCCTTCACTGGACCACCCACTAGCATGACAATATTTCTATATAATACTGCTCACTTGTCACTTGAAATATGAATCTACGATATACTTGGCACTTCAATAGGAACTAGAATATTTTAAAGGCTAAAAAAAACTTGAATACTCAAGTGATGACTCTCCAATAGATGAATTTCAGGAAGCATGAAGGGTAATGGGAAAAAATATTTTAACTATGACTATAGTCAATACTACCTTATTTCTACCCTCACTCCCAACCAAGAGAGCCATATAAAGTTTGGCTCCCTCAATCATATATTGGAGACTGGAACCTAGAGCCATTTAGGAGTCCAAATTCCCAATGTTGTTTGGTCCTGATGCTTTCAAATCATGGCATTTTTATTTATTTTTTTCTTTTTCAAATCATGGCATTTTAAAAGGGAGAATCATCCATCAAATGCACACACACACACACACACACACACACACACACACACTCCTAAAAAATATATTGTTCTGCTTGGCAGAGAATGGTGACTCAGTGAGTATAAAGTTTACCTATTCTTGTCACCAGAATCTTAACTACAATAATCGAAAAGTATCCAGAAATACCAGATAGCCATCTATAATAAATAAATATTTCTCTCATAGAATACATTTTCATAACACGAAGTGAATATGATATGGCCTAGTAGGAAGATAACTGTGATAACCAGCATTTGTTAGGAACTCACTTTGTGCTTAAGAATTTTACATGCATGAGAACTGGAATGCATACAGACTTACGCCAAGAGCAACTTTTCTACAAAACTCTAAATAGTAAATGCTTTAGGCTTTGCAAGCCATATGGTCTTTGTCGAAGCTCCTGAACTCTGCCACTGTGGCATGAAAGCAGCCATCAGACAATAGGTGGGTTATGCAAATGAGCATGACTGTGTGAGAATAAAACTTTATTTATGGGCACAGAAATTTGAATTTTCTACAGCTTTCATACATTGTAATATATATATTTTTTTCTCCAACCATCTAAAAATGTGAAGTTTTGTTATCAGATGGTTTATACAAAAATGGGTGATGAGCTGGATTCAGCCGGCAAGCTGTAGTCTGCAGACCCCTGATCTACACCTCTTTCAGCTTCCTCACTCTTAGTCACTAGGCTATGACACCTTTATTGACAGTGTGCAGTCATCATTTGCCCATTCAGAAGTTCTTGTTTTCATTTAACAAATATGTATGGAACCACACACTGGGCTAGATGCTAACAATGCCAGATTCAGTCCCTGCCTTCACTAAGCTTATATCTCAATGGGAGGAATAATAGACAGACAGGCAAGTGTTCTATTCTGTGACAAGTGTCTGAGGGCAATACACAGAGTGCTCTGGGATAACTAGCTCAAGAAAGAGCTGCTCAGAATGTCTCAACTTGTCATGGGAAACATAGAGACTTTTTGGACGTAGGGAGTCCCATTCTAGAAGGAGTCCTCAGCTCATATTTTTACTTGCCCTTCTTGGGTTTGGCCCTTGGAAGACTGATGAATTGTCTTAATCATAGAATCTAGTCCATTGCTCTAATTCCTCCACAAAAGATGTGTGTGTGTTTTTAATTTCTGTGTAACAAATTACTATACAGTTAGTAGCTTAACATCAAATGCATTTATTATCTCACAGTTTCCATGGGTCAGGCATCTGGACATGGCTTAGCTGGCCCCTCTGCTCAGGGTCTCACTAGGCTGCAATTAAAGTATCAGCTCAGCTACATTCTCATCTAGAGGTTTGAATGGAAAAGAATCAGCTTCCAAGCATATTCCTATTACTGGCAGAATTTATTTTTGTAAACTGTAGAACTTGTGGTAGCTTGCTTCTTCAAGGATAGCAGAAAAATGACATTGTCTTCTCAGAATCATAGAAATGTAAACATTTACAAGTGCATAAATAATAACATAATGAAGGGAGTTGCCAGGGTGTTTCTCAGCATCTAGAAGGGTTCAGGAATCTGGAAAAGGGGCTTCATGTAAATTAATAAAGAGACTAGACAAGAAATATAAATTGGAAGGCATTTTGGGGAGCCAGAAGAGACCTCGCTTCAATAACCAAATTCTCTCAATCTCTGGACCCCTAGCTTTTTATTAACACAAATTGCCCTAAGGCAAAGCAGATATACATATCAAAGGTTAAGGTTTGGTATACAGTAGGCATTGTCAGGCTGGGGGAATGGACCTGGGTTGCTCCAGTAGCAAACAGTGATATACGCAGATTTTCAGGTTTAGGGAAATACTTTAGGCCATTTCAGCAGGCAACAACATATTCAGCCCTGCTGAATATAGAAGCCCATCAACCTTTTTGAGGACTTCTTGCATTTATTATGACATGCTGGAGTTAGCTTCCAGCAGGGAGTGACATCACCCTTGCCACACAACATAGCTTTATCAGAGATGTGACACTCCACCCTTCACTTCTGCTATATTCTATTGGCTGGAAGCACTTCACAGTACCAGTAAAGGGAGAAGGATCATCCACAACATTGTACCAGAGATCCTGGGATCATATAGCATTCTGCTGCCACAAAAGACGTCATCTGAAACATAGGGCTGACAGTAGTGCTTGAGTTATGGGGTTGTCTGTATAGTTAAAGAGCTTACAACACTGCCTGGCACACACACACAAAAAAAGGCTCATTATCATTATCCTTATCATTATTTGCCACTGTCATTATCAAGAAGGTCCCAACCATATTTCATGTAGCTCAGAGCATCACTCAATCACTTCCAGGTGACCTGGGATATTACTATGCAGAGAGCAATGTCTCTTCTTTATCTCCAGGGACTTCCATCCCGAGTCCACATTCCCTTTGACGTCTCGGCATCTTCGAGCTGGACCTAATGGCTCTGTGCCATCTCATTTTCTAGGTAGAAATGCTTCTGTCAGAGATGGGTTATGTCAACTTTTGTCCATAACCTCTGAGCTCCCGGATTCCAAATTCTAATTTGCTTTGATTCAACGAATTCATCTCGCAGTCTATTATTGCATGCCTTCTGAATGCCAAGCATCATGCTTTCTCCTCAGTGGCTTTGCTCCAACTCATATCCCCAGAACTTTCTCATTTTGCCTGTTTTAATTTGGATTCAGTGTCACTTTTTCTTCCATTCTATTTAAGATTGAGCCAGTTTTTAAAAGCAATATCTACAGCTTTGAAATACTGCACCGCACTGACCCTCTCTTATACTGCATAGCAATGCATTAACTAAGCTTTTTTTCTCTGCCTCTCTTTTCCTACACCTTTTCCTATTGAGATTCAAAATTGCTCCTTGCCTCCTCAAAAAAAATGTTTTTACCCTCTGGTACTTTAATTGACTGCCCTTTATTTTCTTTCTTTATTCTTCCCCCCTACCCCCAACCCCTGATTTCCTAGGAGTCCTTTCTGAAAGATTTCCGAAATCTTTCAAAATAAAAGATCCAAGTGGTTATTACTATATCATTAGTAATAATAATAATGTTATTAATAACAACTAAGATTGATAAAGCCCTAATTATATTCCAGACTCTGTTCTAAAAGTAGCCCATTAAACCCTCACCTCAGAAGTCAGAACACTAAAGCACAAAGAACTTAAGTAACTTGCCAAAGGTCACACAGCACATAAGTGGCAGCAGGATTCATGCCCAGGCTGTCTAATTTCAAACTCTACACTTTTAACTGGTATGCTATTCTGCCCCTCTGCAGAGACTATGGGGAAATTTTTGCAGAAATGGAATTCCATTTTCCAGAAATAAACTTGGACTACAAATGAGAGGCTGAGTTGGTAAGAAAACAAGAGGGGTAGGAGAGCACTCCTATGAAATGTGAGTGAGGGTCAGTGAGGTAGGCCCTTTCTTTAACACCTCAAAGCTCTAGAGATTGCTTTTAAAAAATCAGTTCAAATGAAATCGAATGGGACAAAAGGTCATACTGAATCCAGATTAAAACGATGAGAGAAGGCTAAGATACAGTGGGAAAAGTGTTTAGGGATGAATTCCAGCATAACTGGTTCAAACCCTGGCTTGAGACTTAATATCCAGCTGAATGTTGGAGGACAAGAAGGTCAGCCCCAAAACTGTTTGATTCAATAAATGTTTATTCTTTAAAGCAAGCTTGTAATCAAAAGTGAATTCCTTGATAGACATTAAAACATCCATTCCTGCATATTCCAGAAAGTGGCATTTAATTACCTTAGTCCTATTGCTTTTACTTTTCAAGACAACAGAATAGAAATATATAGAGCCATAAATAATATTTGATCATTAAATCTATATATATAAAAGACTAAGTGTCCATCTGACCAGTAGCTATGATGCACACTGACCACCAGGGCGCAGATGCTCAACACATAAGCTGCCATGATATGCACTGGCCATTCTATATAATAAAGAGGTAATGTGCAAATTGACCATCACTCCAACATACAAGATGGCCACCCCATGTGGACACAAGATGGCCACCACAAGATGGCCAGCAGGGAAGCGCAGTTATGGGCGATCAGACCAGCAGAGGAGGGCAGTTGGGGGTGACCATACCAGCAGGGGAGGGCAGGTAGGGGCAAACAGACCTGCAGGGGAGGGCAGTTGGGGGGAGGACCAGGCCTGCAGGGGAGCTCAGTTAGAGGTGACCAGGCCAACAGGGGAGGGCAGTTAGGGGCAATCGAGCCAGCAGAGGAGCAGTTAGGCATAGATTAGGCTGGGAGGAAAGTGGTTAGGGGGTGATCTGGCTGGCATGCAGAAGCAGTTAGGGGCAATCAAGTAGGCAGGCAGGTGAGAGGTTAGGAGCCAGCAGTCCTGGATTGTGAGAGGGATGTCCCTCGAGGGGTCCCAGATTGGAGAGGGTGCAGGCTGGGCTGAGGGACACTCACCTTCCCTCTGTGCACAAATTTCACTGCACTGGGCCTCTAGTTTAAAAATAAACAGCACTTAGGACCTTGACAAACCAAGTGGGACACAGCCCCCGCCACCATCCCGACCACAAAGAGTTGAAGCTATTTTCTGTGATCCTGGAAAGTTTTTACTCATTGCTTTACAGCACTTAACTCACTTGACACTCTGAGGTGGACACTGTGATAATCCCTACCTTATAGATGGGTCAGCAGTTAATTAGAAAGGAGTCAGTCAGTCTAAAGGCCCTCAATAAATAAGTGGTGGATCCTGGACTTGAACCAAGGTAGCATGATTCCAGATTCTGTCCTGCCCTAGCTAGTTTGGCTCAGTGGACAGAGCATCAGTCTGTAGACTGTAGACTGAAGCATCATGGGTTGAATTTGGGTCAAGGGCACATACCTTGGTTGCAGGCTTGATCCTCAGCCACAGTTAGAGAGCATACAGGAGGCAACCAATCAATGTGTCTCTCTCATATCAATGTTTCTAGATACTCTTTCTGACCCTCACCCTCCCTTCCACTCTCTTTAAAAATCAATGGGAAAATATCCCGGAGTGAGGATTAACAGAATCTGTCTTGTGAGCACTAGTATTAATTAGTGCTCTTGGTATTAACTTCCAAGTTACAAACAACAAAAATGGACTCTATCTAATTAAGCAGAAAAGGGATTATCCAAAAAGTCCTCAACAGCCTACAGGGTCAAAGAAGAAACTGAAAATTAGACTATGAAAATGGGAAAAATTCAAGGGAACCTATATGGTAAAAATTATAGCTAACTTCTCTCCCCAAGAAGAGTCCTCTTAAGAGTGCCTGTGCCTCCTCCATAGCCCACGTCTTTGTGTCAGTAGCTCTCCATTCAAGGTTCTAGGAAGGAGAATGGGATTGGCTCCACTTTGGTCTAGAGCTCATACTCTCTGAACTCTGGGAGTCGTGGAAAACACATATCTAGCCTTTGGCTTCTGTAGCAGAAGCAGTGACCAGGCACATCTCTGAGATAGCCTGCAGCTGATGCTCAGCCAGGGGGAAGTACCGCCTTCACATTGTCCTATCAGTGCATCCCATGCCCTATTTACTTAACAATTCTCTTCAAACTGACTCTGCATCTTATTTATGTTAAAGGGAAACTTTATATAATGCTGAGAATATAGTTCTGTGTGCTAGCTATATTTTGTCTCCTAAGAGTCATGCAAATAAACAGAAAACCCTAAGTTTCTTAAGGTCACCCAGGAACCACCCAAGAGCACCCTGCATTCCTAGCGATGCTGCTCTAACATAAGCACCATCTCTCACTTGGCATGCGGTTGAGATGATAGAAAAGAAGTGAGGATGTCTTGAGAGACCACAGGAGGCTCACTGTGTGTCACTAGAATTCAGAGCTGGGACCTCTGGGAAATCCACCTTGGCCATCTCTCTTCTTTCTTATTTGACTGTAATAATGGAGCCCCTCTGCACCACTGCTTCTTGGCCCACTCAACCCTGGCACTGAGTGAGGAAGAAGAATGCAAGCACAGCTCCTCCTTGGGTGGCAGATGTGAGTGCCCTTCTCTGCATTTCCTAAAATGCTACTTAGGCTTAATATTTACTTTCTTTTAAGAAACAGAATTCAGCACCATATATATATAAAACGGGAAAATCATTTTATCTTAGACCCTCTCTATTTCCTCTTTCCCAGGCCAACACACTGACCAAATAAACAGCAAACATGAACTGTACCAAAAGGGGGGGAGAGGGGATGGGAGATAGAGGCAACTTTGTTCAGGGAATAGATACTCTTTAGCTTGCAGATAAAGTGATGAGCAAATTTATTTACACGACATATATCCATCCACCGAGGACTACCCTCACACCACAAGAATATAAATGCTGCATAAAAACTACCTTCCCTCTGCACAGAGAGTCCTGTATACAGACCTGCTGTGAATGCAAAGCAGGCCACCCAGGTGGAAGGAGAAAGGCCTTCAGAGGAATCTGAGGAGGAGACTACATATCCCTATACATGCTGTCTCTTTTCTTTCTTTCTTTCTTTCTTTCTTTCTTTCTTTCTTTCTTTCTTTCTTTCTCTCTCTCTCTCTCTCCCTCTCTCTTCCTCCTCCTCCTTCTTCTTTCTCTCTCCTCTCTTCCTATCCCTCCTCTTCCTCCTCCTTCTGCTCCCCCCATCCCTTCCCTCCCTTTCTCCCCACCTCCCCTAGATGAGGCAGATGAGCTGGTGGCCTGGAGAATCCTGGACAGAGAGCCAGAGGGGTCAGCTTTGGAAGTAGAGCTGCCTGGCTGGCTTCCCTGCACAGAGGGAGCTGTTCTCAGCATCTCTACTCTTCCTCCCAGGAAGCCGGCAGGCCACAGGAACTTATCTCAGAGCAGTTAGTCAGGAATCCTCCTTCTTAATATAGTTGATGGAATTAGAAAATCAACTAATTAATAAGTCACGCTGCTCTAGACTAATACCTATGCTAACACAGCAAGACACTGGAAAAGCACGAGGGAAACGAAGAAAGCGCAAAGGTTTCCCCTGCAGACAGGAGTATTTACTCTGAGAGCGGCATCAGTTCAGCAAACATCTGTTTATTCAGAATATGAGCAACCAGGGAACTCAGCATAAGCAAAAAGGTTTCTTGGAAATTTAAAAGAACAGTAGGCTCTTAACTCAAATATGCTCAGGCCTTGTAAGATCTCAACGTGCTCTCTGAACCAAAAGGAGATATTTTCCCCTCTAGAGTTTTATTATAAAACTAGTGGCCCAGTGCACAGATTCGTGCACATTGGAAGGAAATTAATTAGAAGAACCACAGCTTGGCAGTAAACCAGATTCAGGGCCCATAGTGCCCCAACAATAACATAACCCATGGTCAAAGGTGCAATCAATCACACAGCCCCACGAGGGATCAGGCTCCCTCCTCTCTGGTTCCAGGATGCATCACCCAAGAACTACTGCTGCCAAGTCACCACAGCTCAGCAGCTCCTGTGTTGAGCATCTGCCCCCTGGTGGTCAGTGTGCATCATATGTACCAACAGGTCCTCGGGTCACTTAGCCTTATATAGATGTGTTCCAACTTTCTGAAAATTAGCTGTCCGTGTATTTTCTCAGGGCAGTTCTCAGTTAGTGTGGATATTCTGTCCACCAAGTGATCTACTTTGCAACGATTCCAGGGGTTGGGGGCAGGAGGGGGAGGGAAAAAGGATGTAAACTATGTCTTGGGTTTATACCAGGAAGGTTGTTACTATTTAAAGAACACTGAGCCAAAACGGGTTTGGCTCAATGGTAGAGTGATGGTCTGCGGACTGAAAGGTCCCGGGTTCAATTCCTGTCAAGGGCATGTACACTGGTTGCGGGCACATCCCCAGTAGGGGGTGTGCAAGAGGCAGCTGGTCGATGTTTCTCTCTCATTGACGTTTCTAGCTCTTTATCTCTCTCTCCCTTCCTCTCTGTAAAATATCAATAAAATATATTTTAAAATAATAATAATAAAGAACACTGAACTTGGAGTCTAGAAAACCTGGTTCTTCAGTTTATTGGAAGTGTCACTATGAGGGCATGAGCCTCAGCTTCCCCATCTGTGTAATGGGAAAATCATTTCATCTTCCCCAAAGTGGCTAAATATGAAATAAGAAAGAGTGTGTGTGCATGCTCCACATGTTATAAGCATATTCAAACGCAAGGAATAATGATTGTCATTTATAACTGCAGACTCTCACATTTGAATTATTCCCTCATTCTTTCTCTTTCCTTCCCTCCCACTCTCCCTCCTAGGGAGCATAATGATATTTGTGATAACTACTGCTCATGGAAATTACATCTCTCCATTACTTCTTCCCACAGAATAAATTTCATCGAAATCCATTAAAATATTTTAGTCAATATGCCTGCTTTAAAAGTGTGATTAATCACTATTTTATTTCAAGATGTTGGTCTAAGAACAAAAAGGCTAGACTTTAGACATTTTGTGGTGCAGTTTGATAGAATAGAAATGGGTTTAGACTTGGCCACTCCTTTTAAATTGTCAACAAACAGAAAGACAGAGGGAGAGAAAGTTGGACAACCATGAACCATCCAGCAACTAAGCCAATGTCATGATCTCCAATGTGCTTGTAAAGACTGTAATAAGTTAAGAAGAGAATGTTTTGCCTACAAACTCGGTATCCAAACAAATGACAAATTTATGGTCTGCTTAATGTCAAGGAATGGAAATGTTTTTAAACAATTTCCTATTATTCCTTGAGTCCTTATGAATTGGCATTGGAGAGATGATTGATAGGTAGAAGATGATAGATAGATAGATAGATAGATAGACAGACAGATGGACAGATGCAGAGATGGATTCCACTCAGATTCTTTCTTCTGTACATGAGGAGACACAAGGCAAAGGGACATAAAAAGAAAAATATGTAATATGGCTGACTTAGAAGGATCCTAAAAAATAACCTTCAGCCCACCTTTTAATTTGTAAAAAGTAAGACACACAATAGGTGCATGAAAAGGTGCTCAACATCACTAATCATCAGAGAAATACAAGTCAAAGCCACAAGGAGATATCATCTCACACCTGGCAGATGGCTATTGTCAAAAAGGCAAAACATAACAAAAGCAGATGCAGATGTGGAGAAAAGGAACCCCTGGTGCACTGAGGATGAGAATGTAAACTGGGAGACCCACCATGGTAAACGGTATTGAGATTTCTCAAGAGATTAACATTAGAACTACCCTATGACCCAGCAATTCTACTTCTGTATATAGGCCCAGAGGAAATGAAGCCATTACTTCAAAGCGATATCTGCATTCCCATATTCATTACAGCATTATTCGCAATAGCCAATGTTCAGAAACAGCCTGTCAGTGGGTGCATGGGTAAAGAAAGTGTGGTATATACATACAATGGAAAACTATTGAGCCTTTAAAAAGGAAATCTTGTCATTTGTGACAACATGAATGAACCTGGAGGGTATTCTGCAGAGTGAAATAAGCCAGACAAAGAAAAGTAAATGTTGCATATCACTTATATGTGAAATCTTAAAAAAAGAGAAAAAAAAAGAAAGTCAAACTCACAGAAATAGAAAGTGGTTGCCAGGGGCTGGGGAGTGGGTGAATAGGGAGAGGATGGCAAAAGGGTACAAACTTTCAGTTATAAGAATAAGATGTGAGATCTACTATAAAAGATGAATATGAGATGATAGGGGTGTTAATTCAATGGGGGATTCTTTCACAATGTATATCAAGTCAAGTTGTACACTTTAACTATCTTATAAACTTTTCAATTATGCCTCAATAAAGCTAGGGGGGGAAAATCTAAAAAATGAGAAGGAATTCATTTCTTCCAGATCACAAAGCCAGTAGTCCTGCAACTGTGATTAATAATAGCTAGCGTTCCTTGGCACCTACCACATGCCAGCTTTTGCACTAAGCTCTCCATGTGTGATATCTCATTTAATATTCCCAGGACAATCAGAATGACAAGGACCCTGAGGCTCAGGAAGGGAAAGCAACTCACTCAAGGTCACTCAGCTAAGCGGGCGCAGAGACAGGGTTGGAATCTGAGCTACACAGAACTCAAGGCTCCTGGTTTCCAATCTAGGACAAGTTCCCTTTATGTAGCTTAATCTGAAATTTTAATTTAAAGTGTTTCTTTCATCCCAGTGGTAACTGGAAAATTCCCTTTTTAAATGAACATATGGAAAAACAATCATTTCCTCAAATTGCACATTCCCCCTTTTCGAGTAACGTCTACGGCAAACACTGAAGGCTGGGTCAGCTGGGGCCAGCTGCCCATAAATAAGGCATGCCCTGGTTGAGTCTGTGTGGCTGTCACTGTAAATATAACAGAGGAGTCAGTGTCAGGAGCAGCCAGCACTCACCTCCATGAGCACCTGTTTCCAAATTGCCCTTGACAGGCTCTGAGCAGAGTGCTTCGAAGGGAGACATTAAATACTGACACAGATGCCCCGAGAGTCTGCCCTGCCACATCCTGGGGCGGGCACTTTGATTTCTTCCAGTTCCATTAGGTTTTGCCTGCACCACCTGAAGGAAGGAAGCCAGGAGCAGCTCCTAGAGCCGCTGGTCTGGCTGCAGGGCTACTCTCCTGGCCTCTGAATAGGAGAACAGAACTGTGAGTTGATAAAATACATGGTCTCCAAGGCTGAGATGTGGGTTTGAATCCCACCTCTACCATGTAACCATTTACCAGCCACCTTGGCCCTAGGCAACTTCCTGAGGGTAGCACGTTTTCAACTACGGAATGGTTGCAGTAAGGATCACATAAGTGTGTTAATAATAGCTAATGTTTCTTCAGTACACACTATATTTGCTATATTCCAGGATCTTCAATAAATACTGAACATGCATGCTTTACTCATACTCCAAGAAGCAGGCAATGTTATTACCCCGTGTCACAGATGAGGAAACCGAGGCATTGAGGTCATATAATCAGCCCATTGTCTCACATCAGGCTTTGCACCAGGCCACCTGGCTCCAAGCTAAAATCCTTCATCGAACACACTGTTCACAGGGTGCCTGGCACATAGAAACTGCTCAATAGATTGCCCTTATATTTTACCACTGAGCTACCTTCTAATCGCTCATCTATTCATCAGTGTCATGAGGTAAGAACCAAGGAATTATCATTCATATGCCACAGGTCTGTGCCAGAGGCTTTGCTGATATTTTCTTATTTAATCATCACAGACTACTACATGCTAAGTCCTATTATCCCCACTGAATGTATGGGGAAGCCATGGATCTACAAGGCCAAGATTCTTCCAAGGCAAATTGGGGCACTGGGGTCCAAGTCCAAGTCTGTCTAACTCTGAGTCCACACCACCCTGGCAAGCCCTTGTAGCATACACCATATAAATCGAGCAGATCCTGTTCACCTCCCTACTACAACCTGGTCTCCTAAGACAGCGCTTCTCAGGTACACTATTGCACGATACCACCTGGAGACCTTGTTAAATGCAGGTTCTGATTCATCTGGTCTGGAGTGGGAACGGAGACTCTGTATCTCTAACAAGCACCCAGGTGATGCCATTGTTCTTGGTGTATGGACAACTCTGAATGCCAAGGTGGCAAGAGAGCCCTTCAGCTCCTCCATGTTTTCTCTCTCCTTGCCACTGGAGACTCAAGAGGCTTCTAAGGTTGTAGAAGTGCGACAGATCATTAGTTTTGCCTTCCTTAGCTCTACAGAGTCAGATTTTCCAAACCACCCATGCCAGCCTCACCACCATCACTATAATGCACATAAATATACACACACTCTCTTAATTCTTTTAAATGTATATGTTTTTTGTCTCATGGTTACTGTATACATTTCACATGAAACCATGCCAATGTCAAATGAGAACTCAAATTGTTCCTGGGAATATTTAACTCCAAAAGGAGAATTCCACCATAAGGTAAAGGCAGCAGCACCAGCAATTTACAAGTAAATAATGACATCAGTGAGGATAATGAGCCTAATGACATTTGGTTGTACTACATGGTTAAACCTCCCACAAAAGACTCCCTTTCCCATCCTCAGAGTTAAACCCAGGAGAAGTATTTAAGGGGTTCTTCATAAAGTAGCCACCCTTGCTGGCCCATGATTTCATAGCTTGCGGTCCTTCTGGTCCAGCCTTATTTCCCTATATGTTTCCTAAGATCCCTTTGCCCAGCTGTGCAGCTCTTTCAGATCCTTCATTGCCATACTTCAGGGCCTCTGATTCTTTCTAAATTCTCTTCTCCCATCTGTAATCCCCTGGGGTTCCCCTCTGTCTCCAAGTCCAGACTTTCCCTCCAGAGGGCAAAGTCTGTGTTCAGGACACACTCACTGACCCCTCTCCTCATTTCAAGAGGTTGACTTCATAATCTCTCTAGGAAGAGTAACCCTTTTTGGTGACCTGACAAGAAGCAAGGAAAGCAAGCAAATAGAGGTGATAGAATGCCCAAATGGCTAGTAACCCTGGCCAACTCAGAACAGCCACTAAATGACCTCCGTCATCACTTAGTCAAGGATTTATTTCCTTCATGAGTCAATGCCAAGGGGTAGGGTGAGTGAAACCATGTGAACTCACAAGCATTGCATTCGTATATGCTGGTGGCAATGATTCCAGGGGAAGAAATAATAGACTGGCGCCACCACCAAGAAGACCTGGCACATGACATTCAATGCATCCCCTTTTGGTCACAGTCAGACCTATTGGATGATCTCCATATTGTCCTTTTAAGAAACTTCTCCTAGATTCCCTTCAATGGTTTTCTCTTTCCTGTGATTGTGACAATGTCAAAACTGTGACACCACTGACCCTTCATCGTGCCCGAGTCTCCAAGTTTCTCTCTGACAAAGATTTAGTCTAGCTGACCAGACTGTGTTTGCCTAATTCTACTGATTCAATACATGTTATTTATAGTAACAAAATTAAATAACCCCTAGCACATAGAATCTCTCCCAGTTATAATTTACTGAAGTCCCAGTGCACGAAATTCATGCACTGGGCAGGGGGGGGTGCCCCTCAGCCCAGCCTGCACCCTCTCCAATCTGGGACCCCTTGGGGGAATGTCTGACTGTTGGGATCATGCTAAATCGGCAGTCGGACATCCCTCTCACAATCCAAAACTGCTGGCTCCTAACAACTCACCTGCCTGCCTGCCAGCCTGATCATACATTAACTGCTCCCCTGCTGGCCTGATTGACGCCTAAATGCTCACCTGCCAACATGATTGACACCTAATTGGCTCTCCTTCTAGCCTGATTGCCCCCAACTGCCCTCCCCTGCAGGTCTGGTCACCCCCAACTGCCCTACCCTGCCAGCCATCTTGTGACAATGTGGAGGCTGCCATCTTGTGACAACATGGGGTGGCCACCTTGTGGTGACATGGGGGTGGCCATCTGGTGATAGGAGGACATGAGGGTCAATTTCCATATTACTTCTTTATTACATAGGATTTCCCAATCATAATTATTATAAACAAACACTATGTGGCAGGTGCTGATCTAAGCACTTTACATAGACTAAGCCATTGAACAAAATAACTCACATTACAAATTAAGAAGTGGAGACACAAACAGGTGAAGCGATTCGCCCAATGTCACACAGACAAGAAGTGTTTGAATATGAGCGCCAGCTGTCTGGTTCCCACACTCTTAGACCGCTACACAAGGCTATTGTTGTTTACAGGATACATATCCACACTTACTGCTTAACCTAATAAATTCTCCTTATTTTCATTCATTTCCCTCTCGGACAGCACATTCTGTCATAAATAATTTCAAACACCATGGAAATCTGAAGAAAACCGGACAGTGTGCTGTGAGAAAGAGAAACAGCGGGAATCTCATTTCAATCAGGAGAGCAAAGGAGGCGCTAACTAGAGAATAAAACTTGAACTGGGACCTGAAAGATGAGAAGAGACCAAAAAGGCAAGACCTGGGGGGTGAAGAATGTTCTCAGAACACTGCCAAACCCCAAAGGCAGGAAAGTGACTGGTGCCTTCAAAGAACCAAATTAAAAACCTGTGGGGTTGGAATAGCATAAGAGGAAAGTGGTGGGTGGGTGGTGTGTGGGCAACTATTTCAACAAATGTGAGAGTGAACAAGGACAGAAGCCAGGAATCGGAGGGACGTGGCATCAGAAACCATTGGGAATGGGGGGGGGCATCTACATGTTTAAGGGGTGACTGCATGGGGAAGGGACTTAGATGAAGACCGGAGAAGGAAGTGGGGTAGTAGTGAGAGCTCCCAGGTGACTCCATTGCCTGTGCTTCGGAGGTGAAATGAGTCCTGGCTGGTGGGATCCTCAGGAACACCCAATGAATGATGGAATGTTAGAATGAAAGGCAGGATACTGGAGAGCAAAAGAAAAGAAGGAAAATGAGGAATCCCTCAACTCTAACACCAAACCTGTTTTCTCTCCAGATCCTCTTCCCACCTTTTCCTTCCCTCCCTCATCAGGGAAGTCCACTGAATGACAGAACCACAGATAACAAAGCTGCTCATCTGACATTGGAGGAACTCAGGAGCAGAATGGCTGAGTCACCAGCCAGACGGCTACATGGTTGGCTGTCCCTGCCCCTACACCCCTACAGAGCCACCCCTAGGAAACGCTGAAGGGGTGTGTGGCAGAGAAACATCACCAATTCAGCCACGGGCCTCAGCTCCCACGATCCCTTAAACAGGTCTTACTCGGGCCACCTCGTAAAGCTGCAGAATATAGCTCCTCTTTCTTTTATACTGGAAGTGTCAGGAGTCTCTCGAGCCATTTACTTGATGGAGAGGTTGCTAAATGTTACGGCAAACGGCCACATCAATCTGGGTAATAGCTGAGTGTTGGTGTTTGCTGAACCCTAAGACCTCACCAACCTGCAAGGAAAAGCTTTCCTGACCTCCAGACCATGGTCTGCATAAAGTCAGGAACAGCAAGGCCACAAGGCACAATAGGCCCTGGCCTGGAGGTAAGGGGTGTTCTAGTCCTGATGCTGCTGCCAACTTGTGTGGGCTGGAAGAAATCACTTGTTCTCTGGGGAAGCTTTTACTAGAAGGGAAAAGAGCCTAACATAAACAGCCCCAAACATGGGCTTTAGAAGCAAGTGCGTCCTTTCAGAATTGGGTAATGCCAGTGCATTCCTTCACTACTCTAGCAGCTAACAGTGGCTACCATCCTGCTTATTTCGATGTAACAACCACAAAATCCCAGGGGCACGTAGCAATAAGAATCTACACGGCGTGTACATCTGCAATGCCACTCATGTAGGCTCCGCTGTGCTGGCTGATTTAATCTGGGCTTGGCTGGGGAAGCTGGCTCTGCTCCATGGATATCTCATCATCTCCTGGCTCCAGCAGACCAGCCCAGGTGTCTGCTTCTCGTGGTGATGGCAGAGATGCAAGAGAGCAGGCAGAAACGTTTACACGAGGTCTCATAAGGCTTAGGTTCAGAACTAGCACGTTGAGATCTTCACATTATTCTGTTGGTCAAAGCAGTTGTCTGTGTGGCCAAACCCAAAGTTAAGGGGCAGGGGAAGAGACTCCATTCCTTTAATGCAAGGAGCTACAAAGTCATGTGGGACAGAGCATGCTCAGAGGAAGGAGCCAATGAATTGCTCCACTTGCCTAACCCAACCCAACCTCCAGGCCACTGTTCTCCCAACTACAGTGTGCCCCCACCTGGAATGAGCCACCATCCACCTATCTAAACTCTACCTATTCTACAAGCCCCAGACCCACACCCTCCACCCGGAAGCCTTCTCCAGCCCCACAGTTGGCCACTTGAGCACGTTCATCCTTAGGTTTTAGGTCCCTGCTTCCCATCCCTCTAGCCAGCGGGTGACTGCCTTCTAAAAGACCATGCGAAATGTGTCTGCCGAAGATGCTAGCCCCACACCTGGAGCTCACCCATGAGGTGCTGGTTGGTAGGTTAGGCTTGTGTGAAGGGGATGCTGTGTTGGTTCTTACTTTCCTAAGATGGGGAGGAAATGCTGATTGTCTCTGCTATAACCACCTTACCTGAAACCCTTGGAGAGCAAAATGGTGTGATTCTCCTCTGGCCTCACTGAGTGGGAACCAACCTGTGGTTCACCTGAAGAGGGCGCTGTGCTTCCTCGTGTGCCCCATGGCAGAACTGCTTGTGCTATGGTTGTCACCAGGCCCCTTTCAGCTTGCACAGAGAACCTTCATCCTCTGGAGCCCGACCTGGCCTGAGCAGTAGGGCTGAGCAGCAGACCATATAGGGCCCCTCTCGGGGATCCTGAGTGTCTCGTGTCAACCACAGTACCTAAATTTTTCTCGTTGAAAACACTTTGCTCCACAAAACCAACTGCTGCACAAAGACACTGCGGGTTATAAACCCACACACTCAGACCTCAATTTAGAGTATACAATCCATACTCAACTACAAATTTAATTTTGTAAAAGTGAGAAAATTCGGCAGAAGAGAAATCAAATGTAGGACAAAGCAAAACAAGATGAAGCCAAGAGCATGAAAAACAATCAATTACATTGCATCCTTAGTAACACCTAGCTTCAAGGTGCTAAGAGGAGTCGGTGATAAAACATGTGTGGTGAGATCAGTCCAGTTTCTGCCATGTAGCCCAATGAATGAGCTCCTTTCTCATATTTTTTTCATTAAATATATTTTATTGATTTTTTTTTTTTACAGAGAGGAAAGGAGAGGGATAGAGAGTTAGAAACATCAATGAGAGAGAAACATTGACCAGCTGCCTCCTGCACACCCCCTCCTGGGGATGTTCCTGCAACCAAGGTACATGCCCTTGATTGGAATCGAACCTGGGACTCTTGAGTCTGCAGGCCGACTCTCTATCCACTGAGCCAAACCAGTTAGAGCTCCCAGTCTTTTCATCTTCCTTATCAGGCTCCTTCATTCTATTTTTTAAAAGTTTTTATTTTTTTTAATTTCCTTGTTGATTATGGTGTAGCATATGTGTCCTTATTCCCCCATTATCCCCCCTCCCCTCCCCTCATGCCCTCACCCCCCTCCTGTTGTGTGTGTCCATTGGTTATATTATATGCATGTATACAAGTCCTTTGGTTGATCTCTCCCCCTTACCTCCACCCTCCCCTACCGACCATCAAACCTCAGAGGGAAGATAGGTTCCTTCATTCTAAAGATTTCCCTCACCTCTGGCTATAGGACCGTGCCCGGTGGGTCTCAAAATAAAGACAGTCTGCCCTAGCCAGTTTTTCGAAGTGGACAGAGTGTCACCCCATGTACTTAAGGGTCCCAGGTTCAATTCCAGGCCAGAGCACGTACCTAGGTTGCAGGCTCCATCCCCAGCCCTGGTCGGGGCACGTGTGGGAGGCAACCAATCCATATGTCCCTCTCACATCGATGTTTCTGTCTCTCCTTCTCCCTTCCACTCTTTCTAAATATCAACGGGAAAATATCTTTGGGTGAGGATAAAAATAAATAAATAAATACAGTCTGATCCCCACACAGATGCCTTCTCATCCTCAAGGGCCACCCAAAGTTCTGTTTTGCAAAGTCAGTGGGAGCTTCACCCCCTGCACACCAGACCGAAGATCCTTCCTCCTCTCCTACCTAAGTGCCTGGGGACTGTTCTACACACACCTCTCAGCAGCAGCTGTAGACATGCGAACAGAATTCATTAGCTCCATAACTGGTCCTGGTGCTCCCCCTCCCCAGCACTCCTGCTTCACCAGACATCTGTGGACTCTGGCAGAGGAAAGAGAGAGCGAATCCCACATCCCCCGATGCCCCGTGGCGTCTCCGTGGTCACCTGGAGCACACCGAAGTGGCTTCCTGCTTTTGCAGGCACAAACCTGAGCCTGGCAGCGGCCCTTTAAGCCTGGCCGTGCCGCTCTGCTCAGAGTACAATTTAGCACATGTTTTCCACACTGTTCTGGAAAGTGGGGACCTAAAGAGATTAGGTAATTGGCATCCCAAGTCCTAGCAAGCCCTGATTCCCACAGAGCGCCTTGTTACTCTAATTGCTCGGAGACCCATTTTCATATCCCAAGACCAGGAGTCAGACTGTAATAACCTGAAGGCAACATATACTACACTTTCTCCTTGCCTCTGCGCTGGCCAGAATGAAGTTTCTGTTTTAGCTGTGGTGGTAGGGCCGGACCATTCTAGGGACACTTGTGACCCAAGAAGGACCCTTTGATCAGGGTCCATAGGAGGAAGGGATTCATCAGGGTTATCCCAAAGTGGAATAGGCTGGATTTGGGAGGTTGTGGGCACTCAAGGGTCCAAACTGACCCCTTGGACAAGCTAGAAACCTGGGCATTATGTATACTTCTTCCTCTCATCCTCACAGACTCATCAGATCTGCAAATGCTGACTATGGTAACCTGCTAAATTCCTCTTGAATCTCACCCATCCTCTCTATTTCCCTTACCACAGCCTCAGCTCATCTCTTTCCTAGACTACTATCTACACTCACACCCCCTGCTACACACACACACACACACACACACACACACACACACACACCACCCGATTTGAGTCTCCAGCCCTCTACCCAGGGATCAGCAAACTACAGCTCATGGATCAAATTGGACCTGCCATCTATTTCAGTAACTAAAGTTTTATTGGAATGCAGCCATGCCCATTTGCTTACATATTGTCTTTGACTGTTTTCAGGCTATAGAGTTGCGTAGTTGCAAGAGACCATGTGGCCCACAAAGTAAAAAATATTTACTATGTGGCCCTTTAAGAAAAAGCCTGCCAAGCCTGCCCTAAACCACCACCAGTGTAAATTCAAGTCACTTCATCGAGATTCACCAACTGTTCGCCCTGCCAAATAGGAAAAAATGTAAATTCCTTGGCATACATAACAGCATCTTTTATGAATCAGTCCTTAGTTAGCTCAGGAATTATAAATTGGCAGCCCACAGCCTTCTTCTAGGATATATATATATAATGGCCCACACAAAGTTTAAAATATTACATTAATTGCCAACTTTTTAACGATTATACATAAAATTATACATAAAAACACAGATTCTGACTTATCTTGAAAAATAGGGAACTCTGGCAACAATTGAACCCCATTTCCAAATGGCACCGATCAGCCAAAATCAATGGTCATCTGCCCCCATTGGATGGTGCCTGTGCTATGGAGTTCTCCAGACTCCACCACTCCCAACTGCCCTACATGAGGCCTGCTACATACACAAAGGCATGAATCTCACAGCCCCTGACCTTCCTTCGTTCTTTACCAACCATCCCTCTTTCTAGAACTATTTCCTGTAGTTACACTAAAAGACTGAGTTCCCAAAGGAGCCATGCTCTCTCCCACCAGCACACTTTTGCACGTGCCATCCCCTTGCATTAATCTTCTAAGGCTGCCATAACTAAGGACCACAGACTGGGTGATGTAAACAATAGACATTTGTTTTCTCACAGTTCTGGAGGTTGCTTAAGGTGGCAACAGGTTGCTTCCTTCTGAGGCCTCTCTCCTTGGCTTGTAGATGGACATTTTCTCCCCACATTTTCATGTGGTCTTCCCTGTGTGTGTCCTGACCTCCTCTTCTTATAAAACTGCTTCTAACAATTTTTAGTAGGTTTTAATAGATTTTCAATTAAGAAATGCCTTTGCCTATCATTTTATGTAATGATTCTTTTGCCATGTTCTTGCCAATATTTATCCTTAGTTCATTTTTTCCCATCACTGTATTGGAAAGCAATCCAAAGAGCTTGTAAGTTGCATCAGGACCCACCGATGTCCTCATTTATACTTAATTGCCTTTTAAGGACCCTATCTCCAAATACAGTCACATTCTTAGTTACTGAGGCTTAGGACTTAAATATATGAATGGGGGTGGGGTGGGCATGATTCAAGCCATAATCTGTCTCCTCCAGGAATGCCCTACCCTACTTCCGTCATCTAACAAACACTCCCTCTTTAAGAATCTGATCAAGCACCCATCTTATTATTTCTCTGCGACTTGTGCACACGTTCACTAGAGGACTATCACCTTACTCTGTGATGATTAAACCCTCTTCTCCCCAGTGAAGGGTGAGCTTCTAGGGGTAGTAACTATTCTTTTTCACCTCTATTCACTCAATAAACATCTACTGGGGCCTCGCCACATGGCAGGCACTACTCAGCCCTGAACAAGAGGAACAGAGTCCCTGCCTGCATGGAGTCTGTTAGTGAGGGAAAAGAACAACAAATAAGTGTATGAACAAAAGTGGCAAATCTCCAAGCTTATCTCATGTAGAAGTTCAAAAAGCATTCAAATGAATACCATGGCAGGGCGGCAGGGTGGGGGAGGAGGACGTACGAACAAGGGGTCTGGATATCTTAGAGCAATTCCAGATATGGAATTCTGTGATTTTTTTTTACTCTGAGTTGCTGAGGCAGTTAACATGTAGAATGTTAGGTGGCCTACCCCTTGTCCTGAAAGCTAGTGTCACTAGGTAGGTCACTGCATCCCACTATCCCTCCTTAAATTATGGGACCCAAAACCATCCCTAGGAAGAGACATGCGACAAAGCCCACCGACATTTCCCACGGCCCCTGACTCAAAATCAAGAGCCAAGGTCTGGTTGCCGGTTGTCTGACCCAGAGATGGACTCTGGTTTCCTGTGTGCAACTTTTGGGTAGATTTGTGAAGAAAATGGAAGCAGGGCAGGTGACTAGGCCTAAGAAGACTCTCTCCAAGTAAATGATACTCATTTTAGGTGCATCACGGACTTTCTCAGCTTGTAAAGAAGTGATGGGCAATTTCTAGAAATTCTCTAGTAATATATGAGAAGTGGTACAAGCCACACAGGGATCCCCACTTTGATAAAAGCACAAAGCCAGTGGGAACTCAGTATGGCAACCCATAATGTCCACTCCCTTCCTATTCTCTATGATATTTTTTTTTGAAAATGCTATTTGGATATTATGGAACAACTTAAGTAGATTAGAATGTGGGCACAAAATTTACCCATGGAACTCTGGGTCCTCAGATATTCATTCAGGCATAAAAATTAGAATCATTTCTGTCCCATGAAAATTCGTTAAATTTACAGATTAATGTTAAATGTATAGGTTAGTAGGAATTGGCTTAAAATTTGGGGCATTCCATTCTAGAATATACCTGGTGGCCTTTTACAGTATTTAGAACATTTTATAAGTATATTCCAATATGTCCTGCATGTCAATTACCTGTTGCTAGGTGTTTTATATTGCTGGTGGCCACTCTCAATGAAATCTTTTTAAATTATTTTCTACTAGATTATTGTTGGTAAAGAGAAGGGGAAATTCACACAAACTAATGAATTCTCTTATTGCTTCTAACAGTTTTTAGTAGGTTTTATTAGATTTTCCATGGAGACATGCCTTTGCCTATCATTTTATGTAATGATTCTTTTGCCATGTTCTTGCCAATATTTATCCTTAGTTCATTTTTTCCCATCACTGTATTGGAAAGCAATCCAATGAGCTTGTAAATAATGACACAGAGAGTAGTTTCTTCCATATTCAGTGGGAATGCCTTTAGTATCTCTCTGCACTAACAGCCATAATGTTGGCTGGTTGTTGGTTTGGTACAGATGATGTTTTGATTTTGGTTTTGGTTTTTGGGTGTGTGTTGGGGTTTTTTTGGGGGGGACAGGGGGAAAGAGTGGGGAGAGTTATGTTTTAAATATGCATTTTCAGATTCCAACTGTCCTATATCAGTAATAGACATCAGGCTTTATCAAATAATTTTAGGGATCTACCAAGACGATCTTAAGACTTATATGGTACTCTCTTCCATGCTATAGATTTCCACAATCCTTTCTTTTCTGAAGTTGCAGGCCCAGCAGTGGAATTATTGGCTCAGTGATACAAACATTTGAAGGCTCCTCATGCATCTTGTTAAACTGTATTCCCAAAGGATGGAGCCAATTGACACTCCAGCAGTGGATGAAAATGCCCGTTACACTAAACTCTCACCAGCACTGTGTTTTATCAACTATAATATCTGTCAACTCATACAACTATTTAATGTTGGCTATAAGATACACACTCTCCTACTGCAACTACTGGAAAGGCCCTTAAGAAATGCCTAATGCAATGACTGAGAAACATTTAGAGGTCACAAAACTATAATTATCTGAAAAAGTTATATACCCTCTTCTCTCCCCCAACCCCCAAAAAAGATGTGAGCCTCACTTTTGGCATCTGCAAAATAGGGAATGGCATTGTAGGTGTGGCTGTGTGTGTGTGTGTGTGTGTGTGTGTGTGTGTGTGTGTGTCTTGAAGGTTGCACATATGTGTGTGTTTTCAGTTATGTTGGGGAGGGGTAGGTTGCATGGGAGGGAGTTGTGGGTTGTTTGTGATTCTGAACTCGGGTTGGGTGTAGGAGCTGTGTGTTTGTGCTGGAAATGAAGCTCAAGGCCAGGCTGAGCCAACTGTGGATGGAATAGCAGAGACTGTTGTTGCCCCAATGGTAGCCCTTCTTCAATGGAAGACACCAGGCCTCCAAATGCCAGCACGGGTGCCACTTTGCCTGCGGAAATTCTCTGGAGCTAAGTCCCCCTGTGGCCCCTCCCTCAGCAGGCTAGCAGTTCCCCATCTTCAGAGGTCCCCAATCAATGACTGATGAGGGTCTGGAGTAAATATCCTGCTCCCTTACCCTGGGGAAGATGACTGCGAAGTTTGTGTTCGGTGCCCTCCCTCCAGCTCCCAGCAAGGTCACCCTCCAGTTGCCTGTGGTGCTAACTCATGTGCCTAACAATGACCCTTTGTTGGCTGCTTTCCCCTCTTTGAATCACTCTCATGTCCTTATGAGGCTGCTCCAACAAATGACCCGTTCTCACTTCCATGACCTCATTGGTCCATGTCTGGGCAAACCCAAGCTAACGTGCTGGACCTGGCACTGTGGACATCACACAATCTAGAACGTGTTTGAAAATTTAAATAAATGAGACCAACAGCTCCAGCAACATTTTAGAACCCACGATTCATACCCCAAGGGAGGTGCATAAAGCCCCCCAAACAAGGAAGGGCATCTGCCTCCCCTCCAAGCAGGGGTGGACACCCCCCAGTGGTCCTTGAGATTCAGAGCATGTAGGTGATTCATCCCCCCACCCTCTGACAGGCAGCTGCAGATGGACCTGCTTTAAAGGCGGGAATCTAGGCCATTCCCAGCCTTGGTCCTGCTGGGGTGGTTTTCCTGGGGCGGGTGAGGCCCAGGAACTGTCGCCTGCTAAGTGTGCTGGACAACACCACCTTACTGCCTGAGACAGCTTTGAGATTGTTCTGTGTCAGTCTTGTCCTTCAGCATGAATGAGAAAGGACAGAGCTGGGCCCCAGGATGCCAGGAGGAGGGCCTCAGAGCAGCGTGTGCACAGGTGGGAAGGAAGGAAATTGAACGAGAAGCCTAGGCTCACACGATGGATGGGACCCACCCTCTGCTGCTGTTGGGCCCTCGGTCTCTCCAAGGAGCCTGCTTCCTGCAGATCCTGGCAGGCTGGCATCGCCAACATAACATGGGGCTAATAATACCTTTCTCATGGCATTGCTGAGAGGGTTAAATGAGACAATGAAAATCTGAACACGATTCCTAACACATTCTGTTAATTACAGACACTCCTCAACTTATGATGGGGTGTTATACCAATAAACCCATCATAAGTGGAAACTATCAGAAGTCAGAAATGGATTTAATACACCTAACCTACTGAACATCATAGCTAAGCCTCGCCTACCTTAAAAGTGCTTAGAACACTTACATTAGCCTCCCGTTGGGCAAAATCACCTAACATAAAGCATATTTTATAATGAGATGTTGAATATCCCGTGTAATTTATTATGTGTATCGTTTTTTGCACAATCATAAAGTCGAAAAATTGTAAGTTAAACCATCCTAAGTCGGGGACTGGTTGTATTCTTTTCCTTCCCCGTAATAATAACTAGCACTTGGGGAATACTTACAACAAGCCAGGCTCTGTTGAGTGGACGCTGTAAATGTTATCCCCTTTAGCCCTCCACAACCCTAAAAAGAAGATCCTACAATTCATCCCATTCTGTGGATTAGCAAACTGAGCCAGAGAGGTGATGTTAAGTGCCATGAGTTCCCACACTTGCAGGGGCGGCACCAAGGTTGGAACCCAGCAGCTGTGGTTCCAGAGCCCAAGCTCTTCACCCTCCCACGTTTTCTCTGCTTACAGGAGGGCCGCTTTCCCATGAAGAACGCTGTATCATTAGGCATTGTATCGATCATACTACTTTCTTGTGTACGCTAGCTTCAAGACACAAATAAGGCCACAGAAGTGTCATTGGTGTTATATTTCATAACTCTGGCTTTAAAATCAAACAAGCCAAAATAACAATGCTGAGCAGCAGCATCCTTACTCGGGAACTTGTTGGAATGCAAATTTTTGGGTCCCAGCCCAGACCTGCTGGATCAGAAGCTCTGAGGGTGGAGCCCAGGCACCTGCCTGGTACGAAGCCCTGCAGATGCTGGTAGACCCTGAAGTCCGAGCACCACATGAAGATGTAAATATACAAAGAAGCAAACAAATCATCACTCTGGCTTCTAGTTTCCTGTTGATTCCTACTATTGAAGCTCTCCTCTCTTTATTCCGAGCTCAGCAACATTTCTTTCCTCTTGCCTGGACTTTCTCTGTAATTAAAGAGAAGCAGTAAGAGTGGATTTGCCACATCAACTCCATTCACTCTGGTTACTTTTCAGTCTCCCAGGTCTGCATTAGGTTGCACTGCAGTGCACTTCCTGAGTCTCGTGGGCTCCACATCGGAACCGGAACCACAGGTGAATGTCATCTCACGGGGATCTCTGCTCAAACACGTTCAGCATCTTCCTACTAACCTGCACAGGCCACTCGGGCACAAGCGTTCTGCTTGCTCACCGGTATTCCCACACCTAACCCAGCCCGTGACATGTAACAGGTGCTCAGTAAATATTTTTGAGTGGATAAATGTGTTCATTGTTAACCTTCATCCAATCCTCCTGGTACAAGACGAATTGCACCGTTCATTTTTTAAAGATGAGGAAACCGAGGATCAGGGTGTTCGTTAGCTCAATGAGGATGGATCAGAAAGTGAGCTGCAGATTTTGGATTCAAAATCAGGACTGCTGGGTCCCAAAGACCTCTCTTCTCCGTGCCTTATACCGCCGCTTCAAGACCCCGGGAAGTCCAGAGGGCGAGGTTTTGTAGGTGATGCAGCTGGAAGGAAAATGGCACTGCTGCTTTCTGAGCTAGGTCAGGAAGGCGTTGGCATGGCTGGGAATGGAGGGTGTAGCCCAGGGGCAGAAAAAGCAACGAGATTGCTAACAGAATGGGGTAAGGCCACTATCCCTGCACTGTGGCAACTGACAGGTGATGCTGTCATCCTAACAACAAAGGTTAATCCCTCCTAAAGATCACATCACACCTGCCCTGAAATATAAGGATCTTCCAGGAGAAAAGTCAGCTCAGAAGGCCCTCATACTCCCGGAAGTGGGAGCAGGGCTCTGAGACCCTCAAAGCCGGCTCTTAGGGACCAAACTGTCACCAAGAAAATCACAGGGAGAGACTTAGCTTTCAGTTCCCTTGGCTTTCAGGCCGGGTGACTCCCCTTCACTCTGTGGGACCTTCAGAATGTGGAAACCCTAGCGGATCTGAAATAGTGGTTATTACCTCAACGTCATAAAAGTCGGGTGAAGAAAAGCTGGGCATAAATTGCATTTCACATTGATTTTGACCTTGGTTAAAAGCCAAATAAAAATAGGTGCAGCATGAAAAAGGCAAGCCACTAAAAGTTGCAGGGGTAGGACTCAAAGTGGTTTCTTTCCCTTCATTTTCTCTTTTGTCCTAATTTTTCTCTAAGGAACCTATCTCTTTTGAATAAAACAAAGTTCCACTTTAAAGGACTGTAATGATGCCTGCTGAGTGCTTGTTAGTGGCCTATTTTGTTGCATTTCACATAGCCTGAGTGAATCTCCTTCCATAGGGGCAGGCATGAGGCTCTGCTGGGCTAACCTGACAAAGCTGTAGCTGGTACATGCAAAGCCAAGGTTTAAAAATAAAGAGGAACTACCCAACCTTGACTGCACGTTAGCATCGTATGGGAAGCTTTTAAAAATCCTGATGTCCAGGCCACACCCCTTAAATCCAAATCATTCTGTACAGGACCCAGGCATCCGCACTCTCACAATGTGATTACAACGCCTAGCAGATTAAGAACTTCTAGTATTACTCTCAAGGCTGTTGAGTTTAACCAGCACGCTCCATACTTGCTCCGTCTATGGGAACATCTGTCTCCAACAAATGAGAAATATCAACAGCATTTTAGGAACCCTCAGTATCAACAAATATTGCCGAGCACCCTGTGGATTTCAGAGCCCTGTCCACGTGACCCTGTCAATGCATGGAAAGATCTAGTCATCCAACAGCAGCGACGCTCACCAAGCTGAGTGGGGACGGTGATGACAATGAGAAGGGGCTCCTGAAGGTGGGGCCGTTTTAAATGGTTTGCTGGTGGACCAGACCCTGGAAAGAAGGGGAGGACTTAAGCAACAAGAGAGTCGAAGACTAAAGGGAAGTTCCAATGAACCAAGACCAGAGTGAATTCAGGTCAACAGCACCTACCATTTAAAGGCTAACATGATGCCCTAACCAGTTTTGCTCCATGGATAGAGTGTTGGCCTGTGGACTGGAGGGTCCCAGGTTCGATTCCGGTCAAGGGCATGTACCTTGGTTTCAGGCACATCCCCAGTGGGGGTGTGCAGGAGGCAGCTGATCAATGTTTCTCTCTCATTGATGTTTCTAACTCTCTATCCCTCTCCCTTCCTCTCTGTAAAAAATAATTAATTAATTAATTTAAAATCAATAAAATATATTTTAAATAAGTAAATAAAGCTAACATGAGCCCTGGTGGGTGGCTTAGTTGCATAGAGCTTTATCCTGTACACCCAAAGGTTGTGGGTTTGATTTTGATCAGGGTACCTACCTAGGTTGTGGGTTTGACCCCAGTTGGGGTGTGTATGGGAGGCAACCAATCGATGTTTCTCACATGGATGTTTCTCTCTCTCTTCCTTCCTTTGTCTCTAAAATCAATAAACATATTCTCAAGTGAAGATAATTTTTTTAAAAAGGCTAACATGTACTCCTATAGGGTAGTGATACTGTTATCATAGATAGCTAAATATTAATAGAAAGAGAGCAAAGGGAATCACATTACTGTTTCACCAGGAAGCTATAGCTTCATACACTCCAATGGGTCACAGCATTGCCCACCAAGGATTAACACCCCTGTTCCCCCTCTCATCACAACTCAATTAATCACAGCTCAGACAGTGTGGCTCTTGGTTAAGTGTTGGCCCATGAATTAGGAGGTTTCCATTTGATTCCCAGTTAGGGCACATGCCTGGGTTGCAGGCTCTATCCCCAACAGGGGGCATGCAGAAGGCAGCCGACTGATGTTTCTCTCACATTGATGTTTCTGTCTCTCTACCTCTCTTCTGCCCTCTATCTAAAATCACTAAAAATATATATATTTTTTAAATTATCATAGAAACTTACTGTGGTATGCCACTAAAATTCTGTGGGTATTTGTTATATGGTGTTATTGCAGCAAGAGCTGACTGAGACACATGATTATCTCATTTCATCCTCTTACAACCCAGATAGGTAAGCATTGCCACTGCCCCCACTCTATAGAGACAGGAACAGAGTTTTCAGCAGGGTCAGTCACTTGTCTGAGAGCAGTAGGTGACAGATCTGGGTTTCTAATTTAGGTCCCCCTTTAAAGACCATGCTTCAACCACTATGCCATGACACCCCCTTGAACATTCGGGGCAAGAGAGCCAAGGGCTGCCCCAGCAGGGACACTTTCCCAGAGCTATCATCGAAGTCTGAGTCCTTGTCCGAGCAGGTGCAATTTCAAGGCCAGAGAACAGAAGCCATCAGGCGGTCACAGTGGCATTGCTCTGGAAAGGACAGCGTGGGCCTTAGGGTTATGTTATAAACGGTCAAGATTTAAAGAGGGACTTCCTCTGGTCCACAGAGGAAGAGAGCCGTGGAATAGAGCTGGGCCAACCCACAACGTTGGCGGCATTTCCGAAACTCTTAATAGTAACATTCTATCTTCATGGGAGCATTAACATCTCTGGAAGAATGAGGGTGTAGGGTCTCAGGAAAAATGAGCACCCTCTAATACAGGGTTTCTCAACCTTAGTTCTGTTGATACGGCTTTACAATTATCTGTTAAGGTGGCCTGTCCTATGCACTGTCGGGTGTTCAGCAGCATCCCTGGCCTCTACAAATTAGATGCCAATAGTATTGCCCAGATGTGAAAATGAAAAATATCTCCAGATATTGCCAAATATTCCCTGGGGGACAAAATCATCCTCTCCTTGGGATCTTTGGTGTGTCAGGCAACCTCCACACTCTTGACTCCTGCAGGAAAAATTGGAAGACACACAGTGTAGGTGAAATTTATTAAAGCCTGGGACAGTGAGGTGAAGGAAGGGCCCCTGGAGAGAGGATGGAGGTAAGCTCCATTGCTCCCCTGGGTGCAGGTCTTGATGGGACCTTTAGAGCTTAGGATAGAAGAAGCAAAGTACACGCCTAAGGAAAGGGGATGCAGGTGTGCTCAAAGAGGATCCCTGCTGGAGTCCTTTGTCCTGAGGGTTTATCAATTTTTTATAGGCAGGAATTTTAGGGGAGGTCCCAGGGGAGGATCTCAACAGAATGCTCATTAGATTTCTGGGTGTGTTGTTCAGTATGCCAAAGTATTAAAATGATCGTATAAGAGGTCTGGGGTCATTTTCTGATTAGTTTTACTTAATCTTAGATTAGTCTGACTCTAATTGTGTGTTTTGCTTTTTGTTTTTGTTTGTTTGTTTGTTTGTTTGTTTTTAAATCTATCTCCCTGACTACGGTGATTTACTAGTAAACCACCTGCTCTTAGGTATCTTTGGTTAAGGGGGTAGAGAATTGTGATTTATCAGCTGGCTGTTAATTGCTCAGCCATTCTGGCCCATTTGTTCAACCATGTGTGTCAGTTTCCTCATTCCACTTGCCAAGGAATTTTCCTAGTTTCTTACTAACCTGCCTCATTTCCCACTCTTCCTCCCTCAAAAAATCCATGCTACTATGTCCCTTCTCTGAACATACGTAGCTTCTGGTGATCCTCAGTGCACGGCTGTGATCTCAGTATGTCATCCTGATGTGTCCTATCTCAACAGCTCCACGGTAGACTTCCCCTGGGCAGGTCTTGGTCATCTTCACTGGGCTGGGCACTTAGGAGGCGAGAAGTGAAAAATGAGTCCTATGGAATTCAACAATCCAACAGATGCCAAATCAATGCCGGGTCACAGGAACAGGGGAACCTGGGCAATGGAGCCAGGAGTGGGCTCCAGGCAGCCAAATTCTGCTAGGTAGAAAGACACACTGAGTCTGTCTGGTAATTTGCATACCGATGACAATCTACAAAATGCAGGTGCCTGCCTTTTCACCATGGAGGCCAATTAAATGCTTTACGTTTTAGTAGCAGACTCTTTAAGAAATGCCTATGAGAACAATTAAGAACACAAAACACAGTAAATGAAACTGGAAGTTATCAAAAGCTACTGAACAAAGTTGAGGAAAATGGCCTGTGGCCAAGTGGGAGGAATGGAGTCCAGGGGATCAGATTACAGACCACGGAAGCCAATAGTCAAAGGTCCCAGTCCCTGCAGAGCCCCTCTGGGGCCAACAGTAAAATAGCGATAATAATAGTACTTGCCTCAGAGGGGGGTTGTTAAGTTGAATGTATTAATATATGTAAAAGTAATTAAAACTGTGCCTAGCACTTAAGTGTTCCATGACTGTTGGCTGCTATGATTATAATGATTATTAATATAGTATTATGTATGCTCCAAAATAGCAGGGACCTTTTCCACCTTGTTTTCCCAGCACCCCCCACTTCTGGCATTCAAGAGGAAACTCGATAAATGTTTGTTGGATGGTTGAATTAAATGGCAAGCTTAGCTGGTGACAAATTATGATCCTGAGCAGCCTACAGACTGCTGCCAAAGTGCTTTTCACCGTGCCTTCCTTCCCACGCAAAGTCTCAGGAGCCCTTTATTACTTCCCACCCTGGTGTGACAGACTCAGGGACCCCCCTCCCAGCTCACCCACTCAAATCTCTCCTGGCCGAGGATCCATCTCCTTCACAACAGATCTGGCCCTGCATGTTGCCCAGCCCCCTTTCAACCTGCACATTCTGGCCCTCCCAGGGCTCCCAGCTGGGATTCTGGAATCTTACAGGCCTGGGTTGAAATCCTGACATTCAAGAGTACTCCTGCTGGAGCAGAGCTAAATGCCTGGTATGCTAAATATCAGAGGAATTCTGCTTGAGGATTGAGTTTTTGTAAGAAAGTGCCTCTCCAGAAAATATGTACAAAATAATGACTGTTTATGAAATATATGCAGGAATCTATATGCAAGCCAGACTCCCATCAGCAGTGGTCAATGACCAGGAACAAAGAGCTTTAGAGATGTAGAAATTTAAATCTGCCTTTCCTTGAACCTCTGTTGGCACCCAGAGGTCTTTGGTAATCGATCGCCTGATCTCTCTTAAAGAAGCCTGAATTCTGGGCTGTGGGAGGATGGGTTTGAGGAACCTCTAAGGCCCTCACCTTCTTAAGCTGGCCCCCTTCTCAATCAACAAACCTTTCCTTACTCCAAACTCCGACATTTTGAATATCGGCCTTTTGAAGCATTGGGCACATTGACTTTGAACCAGTAACATTGCTAACCCGTATCCTTGGGCCATTTGTCATCTCTCTGACTTCAGTCTCTTCACCTGAAAAGTGAAATAACAATACCCGCTATGGATGTAAATACCTGTAACAAGCCCCAGCACACCATCTGCACACAAAAGGGATGGCCCAATGTGAATGCCTTCCTGGCCTGCTACTTCCACAATATGGTGAGATCTCTAGAGCCCCATAAAAACACTAGATGAGCCATTTGGCCAGCGAGAGCCTGGTGATTGAAATCGCGGGCATCAAGTCTATTTCTCTAAGAGAGAGCAAAACTTTGTAATAAAACTGAGTTGTGGTGGAATGCTAGGAAAAGCTGTTTGCTGCAGCCTTAACGGGCAAGATATAAAGGGCACATCCTCAGAGGCCAGGGGACAGGTTTATTAATAGGATTAAAGCCTGGGGAAGCTGCTGGAGAGTCAGGGTGGCTTATCAGAGTGAAAAAGTATGTCCTCCCAGATAAGATCACCCACAGAGCAGCCAAGAGGCCACTTCAGAAATAAAAAATAAAAAATAAAAAATGTAATGGGCTACTGGGGTAGGAAATGCCAGTGGTCCCCCACGCACTGGTCCATGATCTTCTTCTGCAAAGTTGGCTACATTGGGATCACCAGGGGAGGTATCCCAATATAGAATCCAGACCCCATCCCTCGTAGTTTCTATTATAGTGACTGTATGTGGCCCCTGGGAATCTGTTAGCAATTGTTAAAAGGTTCCCAGGTGATGATGCTGAAGAGGCAGCCAAATTTGGATTGAGTTCCCATGCGAGGATTGGTTTAGTAGCAATCCAGACACCTGGATTTATCCATTTATCTATTTAATAAATACTCAATGTTTTTGCTAAGAAAGAAACCAGAAAAAAGAATGGTCCCATTCCGCATTGAGCTTACAGTTCACCAGTGGAGATATTGATCAAAGAACCCAACATTTAATCATTCATTCATTCAAAAATTAAGTACCATGATGTGCTAGGTGTAGAGGGCCCCCTGGGAAGGCACATGGACATTCTTTAAATTGTCAGCTGAGCCCAAGGCACTGGCAGAGTCCATGTCCCCGGTTACACACTCCCCCTCCCCACAAGAAGGCGGGGGGGGGGGGGGTGGAGGTGGTGCGCGTGGGAGGTGGGGGGGTGTTCTTCAGTTTCTGACTTACCTTTGTCCAGGTATCAGCAGGGGCAGGTCTAGATATGTAAATCCAGTAATGCTAGGGCCTAGTTAAGAATGCAAATAAACTTCTTTAATCCTAAATTTTGGTGTTACTTCCTGGTATTTTGGGATATAAAAAATAAACCTGCTGTGTGGCTCTGGTGCTCACTGCCTCTCCAACAGAGAGAATGGCGCCCACCTAGCTCCCAGCCTTATGAACCTATTTCTGCCTCTTGGTCTCTTTATTTCTTTAATTTCTTAATCCCCATCTTCTCCACTCAGGAACCTGACTGTTTTCTTTTCCGTGTTGGAGATGGACTCGGAAAAGAGAGAAACACCCCCCACAGCGAGGCTCGGTGCTAAGATTTTGACTGGGCCCTACAACTTGGTCCTAAAGCCACCAGAAACTTGGGAGAAAGTCATATTTTAGATTACAACCTACCCAAGGGATTATCACTGTTTCTTTTTCAGAATTATGTCCTGAGAGAGTAGAAGAATATTTCTTAAAAATTCAGAGGAAAAAATCTGTTTCCTAGATCACAGTCCCTGGGCTTGGTAGAGAGGGTTGCATAATGGAAAGACTGGCAGTAGGTTCTCAAATAATACTAATGAGGCAGAAAAAAAAGTGAGTAGAATAAGAGAAAATAATAATAATAGCAGCAGTAATAACATCTAACATATTAAGCACTTATTATGTGCCAGGCACTGATCTCGGTGCCAAACAAACATTAAGCACACACACATACATGGCGTTTTCATTTGCAACAGGAAGGAACAGCAAAGGTGGCCATCCTTTGGCAAAGTAATTCCACAATGGCACCAGGGGCTGTAAAAAGCATTCCTGCCATTTGACCCTTTTCTTTCTTTTCAGACAGAGCATCCTTTGGAACTAGCACAAAAGCT
This sequence comes from Vespertilio murinus, assembly GCA_963924515.1. Lineage (NCBI taxonomy): Eukaryota > Metazoa > Chordata > Mammalia > Chiroptera > Vespertilionidae > Vespertilio > Vespertilio murinus. The sequence goes on from OZ004705.1 coordinate 85,326,786, forward strand.
TCGTGCACAAAGACGTGCAGCACTGGCTTACAATGGCTCAAAAACTGCAAACAAACTAAGCGCCCCACAAAAGGGGTTTGCTTCATGATCTCTGGTGCATCCACATCACAGAGGAAGGAGTCGGCTCTCTTTGAACTGATGGAGAAACCTTTCCAAGACTAACCACTGAGTGGAAAATGCAAGGTGCAGTAGAGCACACAGTATCTTTTACATCTTATGTCATGTGCATGTATTAACTTTGCAAAAACAATCTGAAGCAATATGCCAAACTATTTGTAGAGTGTAATCCAATCATCTGTGCAAGGGCAAGGAAAGTTGGGGAAGAATTTGGGGAAAATGTTAACTAGTTTGGGTCGGATAGGACACCACTGAGGTTTTTTTTTTTTTTTTCCCTCACATTTTTCTATATTTCTAAATTTAGATTTTTGGCAAAATGAAATATTTTAACACATACACACATTAAAAAAAGATTTTTAAGAAGAGAAATCATGGGTCCAGGCTAAAGATTTGCTTAGCTTTTTTAAACCTTACAGCATATATAAGAAGGGACTCATGATCAGGAAACAAACATCAGCCCCGGTATGGCTCCATGATTAAGTGTTGATCTACAAACCAGGAGGTCCTGGTTCCATTCCCAATTAGGACATACGCCCAGGTTGTGAGCTTGATCCCCTGGTAGGGAGAATTCAGGAGGCAGCTGGTCAATGTTTCGCTCTCATCATTGATTGTTTCTATCTCTCTCTTCCTCTCCCTTCTTCTCTAAAATCAATAAAAAACATTCTTTTAAGTAAATAAACATCAGAGAATAGCAGAAAATGTCAAGGATATGAATCAGAACGGCATAAACCCTTAAATAATCTATCCAAAACCAAACCCCAAGAGCCCTTCAAAATTAAGTTATAAAGCATCATTCAGAGGTTTTTTTGTTTTAGAGTTTAACATGGTTAAACTCTGTTATTGGTTAGGACTCTTTTTGTTGCAATTGATGGGAACTTCAACTCAAAATGGATTAAGGGAAAAAATGAGATTTATTTGCTTAAAGATTTTTGAAATAGTTTGGTTCTGGAACTCACTTGTATCTTATATATTTTTTATGGATTGATTTTTAGAGAGGGGGAGTGCTCATAGCTTGTGGCTGCTCTATGAGTTGTTCGCATTATCCCAGAAAAAGCCCAGCGTGGCCAGCAGCCCTGCCTAGTCTCTGCAGCAAGTATGTGGCACTGCTGTGAACTCCTCTCAGCAACCACACTTACTGCCCCTTTCATGTATTCCTCTACTAGTCAACAAGTGTTTAACTGTACTATGCGCCAGCTGCCATGCTAGGTGCTCAGAATACACCTGTGAACCAGAGAGACACACAGTGCCCTTCCTGGAAACAAAACCTGGGCTACGAGGATGGTGGGTCTAACGCAGTTCCAGGAATGCATTTGCCAAGCACCTTCTGTGCACCAGCCCTTGTGGAGGGTGAGGATTGTCACAGGGAAATGAGTCACGGCTCCTGCTCAGAAGTTCTCATGGACTAGTAGGAGAGACATGTCAAAAAATGAGATATGTTATTTTTACTCTTTTATTAGATTTTTAAATATATATATTTTATTGATTTTTTTACAGAGAGGAAGAGAGAGGGATAGAGAGTTAGAAACATCAATGAGAGAGAAACATCGATCAGCTGCCTCCTGCACTTCCCGCCCACTGGGAATGTGCCCAGAACCAAGACACATGTCCTTGACCAGAATTGAACCTGGGACCTTTCAGTCCACAGGCCGATGCTCTATCCGCTGAGCCAAACTGGTTTTGGCTCTTTTATTAGATATTTATTATTAACTGAATTTATGGAGCACTTATATGTGTCAGGCACTACACTAAGCATGAGACAGGCATTAACTCATTTAATCCTCACAAAAACACCCTTTGAGGTAGGTACACTGACTCTCCCCATTTCACAGCTGGTGAGTGACGGGGCTGTGGCGCAGGCACGCATGCCCAAAGTTCTCTGTCTCTAAGACTCTTTCCTTTTATTCGCCATGCTGCTGCATTCTACAGCATCCACTTCTCCCTCACCAGCAGACTGTTCCAGACCCCACAGGACCCTACTCTGTTCTCATCAATTTGTGCCTGAGTCTCCAAACGTTGGGGAAAACCCTGACTTGAACTACAGTCTATCAATAGCTTCATGGACTGAAAACTGTGTCACGTACAACAAAGAGTATCAGTTCCCTGGACACCCGGTAAGACGGAAACGGGTCTTGTATTCCCCATTCCACTTGGAAGGTTAATATGCAGGGTCAAATTCCCCAAGCTTAAACCCAGGGGCATCAAAGTAATAAGGGGTGAGAGTACTCTAGGAGCTTTGGACTAATGACTAGTGAGCTCTTGTTCAGCCCTGAGCTCCTGTGATTTTGGTCAAAAGAAGTCATGATCATTTAATGGAAAAGGCCAACTGGTCAATATCCCACTATCAATTTATTTTTAGACCAAGCTAAGTCATAGTTCTACCCATTATTTTATCCCGGCCCCTCCCTGTCCCTGTCACACACCCAGTCACTGTCAGCCCTCCCTGGAATGTAAATCTTATGCAAATGTCTCCCTGCCCTGTAAGATTTCCCTAGACAGTTTTGCCTGGACTGCAGATGTGTCAGTATCTATCTCCACAAAAAGGTCTTTCTGCTTACTGAGCTGACAGCAAGGTGGCTCCAGCAGGATCCCTCCTTTCCCTATGCCATCCCTTCCCCCCACACTCCTGCTCTCCAACCAGACCCTTCAACTCACCTCAACAATCTTCTCCTGAGCCTCTACTCTGGGCGAGGCACGGGCTAGGCTGGAATAGGAAGGTGAATGGGACCCAGCCCTTGCATAAGATCCATATACTCACAGTCAAAAAGAAAAGTTAAAAGGACTTATACCCAAATCCAAAATAAAATCATTAATGTGTTTCCCATACAGTGATATAAAGAAAAACAAGATAAAGAGGAAGGTTTTTTGTTAATATTCTCTGTGAGGTAAGTAGGAGATGACAAAAAGAAGTTTTCACAGATGAGGATTTTAAAGGCTGAATGGAAGTTTTCCAGGAAAAAAAAAGAAAAAGAGAAAACAAATGTAAGAAATTGTGAAAAGGCATGTTGGTGAGTTGGGGGAATGGGAAGAAGAGAAGAGGGTTACACATAATTCGGTGAAGCTTTAGTGTTGAACAGCAGAGAGCAGAGTTGTGAGAAATGAGCGTGAAAAATTGTGGTGGCCCCCAACCACTTTGCTGGCTTCATTTTGTAAAATGTTTAGGTTTTGAAATAATTTCACACTAACGGGAAAGTTGTAAGATGCATATAAAGAACCCTCATATACCTTTTCATCTAGTTCCCCAAAACAGTTAAGATTTTCCCACACAAGCTGTATCATATCTCTCTCTCTCTCTCTCTCTCTCTCTCTCTCTCTCTCTCTCTCTCTCTCATATTTTTTTCTTAGCCACTTGAGAGTGAGTTGAGGTCATGATATTCCTTTACACCTAAAAACTTCGTTGTCTATTTCCTAAGACCAAAGTCATTTCCTAGGATAACTACTACATGAATTCAGAAAAATTTTAATTCTATTATCTAATCCACAATATTATCCATATTTCACCAATTTTTCCAATAATTTCCTTTGTAAGAACAAAAATGTTGACCACCCTATTTTATTACTCTATTAAATTTTTAAATTACAATTGACATTCAATATTATCTTACATTAGGTTCAGGTGGACAGCATAGTAGATATACAATCATATACTTTACAAAGTGTTTCCCCTGATATTTCCAACACCCCCTCCACCTCATATAGAGTTATTGAATATTTTGACTATATTCCCTATGCTATACTTTACATCCCCTTGACTATTTTGTAACTACCAATTTGTACTTCTAAATCTGTCCTCTTTTTCACTCAATCCCTCAACACCCCCCCTCCCATCTGGCAACCCTCAGTTTTTTCTCTGTACTTATAAGTATGTTTTTGTTTTATGTGTTTATTTTGTTCTTTAGATTCCACATATAAGTGAAATCATAATATTTGTCTTTCTCTGTCTGATTTATTTTACATAGCATAATATCCTCTGGGGCTATCCAATTTATCACAAGTGGTAGGATTTTTTTCTTTCTTATGGCTGAACAATATTCCATTGTATATATATACCAAATCTTCTTTATCCAATCATCTTTTGCTGAGCACTTAGATTGCTTTCATATGTTGGCAATTATGAATAATGGGGCAATGAACAGGGGTGCATCTACTAGTATCTTTTCAAATTAGTATTTTGCATTTCTTCAGGCAAATGTGCAGAAGTGGAATTGCCAGGTCACAGGTAGTTCTATTTTTAATTTTTTGAGAAACCTTCATAGGGGCTGCACCCATTTGCAGTCCCACCTACAGTGTGTGTGAGTTCCCTTTTCTCCACATCCTCACCAATACTTATTGTTTATTGTTTTATTGATGATAGCCATTCTGACAGATGTGAGGTGCATCCCTCTCATGATTAGTGATATTGAGCATCTTTTCATATATCTTTTGGCCATCAGTGTGCCCTTTCTGAAGAAATGTCTACTTAGGTCTTCTGTCCATTTTTAAAAATGGATTGTTCTGTGGGTTATTGTGGGGGTTTTTTGTGGTTAGTTGTTTGTTGTTTTTGGTGTTCAGATATATGCATTCTTTATAAATTTTGGATATTAACCCTTATCTAACCATCCTATTTTAAATTGGAACCCCACTACTCCCAACATCCCCTGGCCCTGTTTTTTTTTTCTTTTTTAAAATAATTATTATTGTTGAAAGCAATACATATGTCCCCCTTTTTCCCCCATTAATCCCCTCCAGCCTACCCCATTTTATTTTTCTTCACAGCTCTTCCCACCATCTAATAAATAACATAATTTTCTTATTTTTAAATTGTCTCTTCTTCCCAGCATCCCACTAGAATATAAGCCTGTAAGGTCAAAATTTTTATCTATGTTGTTCACTGTCCTATCCTCAACACCCAAAATAGTGTCTGGCACATGATAGTTGTTGGATAAATTTCTTCCCACAACTGAATGGCCAAATCACTGCTCTTCCTCCCTTAAAGTACTTTGGCTTCTTCATGCTTGTATATGTATGCAATATACACTGCCAGGGAAAGGGCTATGCCAGAACAGTTAGGGCTTCTCTGAAGGTTAGCCCAACTCACCTGAATCTCCATGGAGCTGTTTATATAGATGCAAGTCTTTGAGGTACAACAGTATCTACTCCTCTGAAAACAGAGTTAGCATCTTTAGATCTAATGGAAAGATTAAAAGAAAACTCCCCAACTGAAAGGTCAATTTATAGATTCAACAGTTAAATCAAGCCATCTCCTTAAGCACATAGGACACAAACCTTGTATTAAATCAAAGACTTAATCTGAGTTAAGCCACCCTGGCTGGGAACCTGAGCTGGAGGCGTGTAATATCCACCAGTCAGCACCTGCTGCTTCAGCTGACCGTGGCCAGACTGGGCAACCTTGGACAGTTATCAGGGGGCTTTGGGGATGCTCACCTTCAATGTGCAGAGATGGTGGGTTTCTCTCTGCCAGACCTCATCTCCTAAGTCTCACTCTGGGCTCATGACACTCCAGCCCCGCCAGCCTCTTGGTGCTTCTGAAACATGTCAAGGATGCTTCAAGGTCATTTATACCTGATCTCCACCCAATTACCCTTTGGACTTTGCTAAATGTCACCTTCTTGGTGAGGACCTCTCTCCTGCCCTATTTAATTCTATGAACATCTATTCTCTCTGCTATCCCCCAGTACCCTTTCCTGCTTTATCCTTTCCCACAGCACATATCATCTAACATACTGCACATTTTATTTAAACATTTACTCTCTTGCCTGCAGTGATATGCAAGATCTATGATGGCAACATCTTGCTTTTTCATTCAATGCTGCCTCCCCAATCACCTAGAACAGTGTGTGATATATATTAGGAACTCAATACCAAATTATTGAACTAATTGTATAGTTATATGGTATATTGAGTGATTAAGTAATTAAGTGGTTAGTTAATTAACTCCATTCCTGTGGCTGGCCTGGTGCGATCACCTGGCTAATAAACTCCATCAAAGCCTGTGGTCGGTACTTGGGTTACCAAGTCAAATAAGATCCACACAGAAAAGCCCTAACCCCAGATGACTCCAATATCCCACCTGAGTCATTTATGCAGATTAGTACCCTTAGTATAAAGGTCAAATTCTCTGTCCCTAGAGTCCTTATCTCCTGGACCCCCATCCTCTACCACCCCCAATAGTTCCTCTATTCTCCAAAGATCTAGTTCTTTCTGCTCCTCAAAGTCATTAGGTTCTTCTCGCATGCAATGTCTCTCTTCGGAGAACAATCCTCTTCATCATCCCCTACTCTTCCAGCCTGGCCAAGTCCTACTCACCAGGTTCACCTCCCATCACAGCACTCATCACATTCTATGGGCATTGTCTCCTTGCAGGTCAGCCAATCTGACTAGACTATGGGTCCCATTAAGCCAGACCTTTGCCTTCTTCCTGCACACTGTGTCCAATGTCTAGGACACTGCCCAACTCAAAGTTGAATATTTGCTAATTTAGACAAGTTATCATCCATTTAACAGATGGAGTTTAAGTATAGTATAATGATAAGACCATGACCTTGAAGACATGACCTCTGAGTTCAAATCCCAGCTCTCCATTTAATTAATGTGTAACCTTAAGGAAGTTTCTTAAGCTCTACAAATTTGTTTATCCAATAAATGATGAACATGGTAAATTCATAACCCATGTAGCACTGTTCTCATGGCTGGGAAAATGGCAGTAAACAATAGGTCTGTAATGATAGCTAACCCAAGTCCTAAGTGATCAGAAGGATCTGACTATCTTGAGAACTAGAGGAAGAACATCTGAGGCAAAATAAACATAATGTGCCACAGCACTGAGGCAGGAACGACCTCATAATGTTCAGGGAAGAGAAAAGAAGGCGAGTGGGGCAACTGGCATTCACAACAGCAAGCCTCCCAGACCCTTAAGAAGTGCAGGGCCACTTTTCCGGCCCATTTCAGGCCGCTCACTCAAGGTTTCCATCCACCCAGCTTTGCACTCTGAGGCCATCATGGGCTCTGGTAGAGGGCACTGCTTCTCCACCCACAGCTTTCTCATCACTCCTCAACCGCAACTGGAATCTCCCTCTGGCTGTTTACCCTGTTACTTCCCACTAACCTGGCCTCAGTTCCCTACATCAGTGTCCCCTGGGGGTCACTATTCACCGGGTTGGCCTGGTTCTTGGGCTGAAAATCTCTAAAGCAAAATCAATGGGCACTGGGAAATAAGTAGAAAGTGGGGGACAGCAACCCCAGATCTTGATGCCACTGAAATCTAGCTAGGTCAGAGAATGGAACGATTCCATATCCCCATAACCAGATTTCCATCCGCCTCTAACTCTGAATGCTCAACTCTGTGGCCTATGTCTTTGGATATTTTACATTTAATTAGTGTCTGCTTCACTCTGGTCCCTTTACAGCACTGATTCTCAACTGGGGGTACTTTTGCTCCCCAGAGGACAATGGTCAATGTCTACAAACACCTTTGGTTATCACAACTAGGGGGAAGGTGCTACTGCTATATAGGGGGTAGAGGCCAGGGATGGTGCTGAAGATCCTACAATGACCAGGACAGCCTGGCCACCACACAAATAAGTCAAAAGTGTCAAGGTTAAGAAACCCTGATTTAATGGAACCTATGGTTCATACACATAAACATTAAATATATATAAAGAGATGCTAAAATGTATTTTGTATGCAAAGAAATGCAAATTAAAATATTAATGAGATATTTACACCTACTATGCTGACAAAGTTCAAAAAGGACAAGTATTTGCAGGAATGTGGGATGCAGAACCTTCAGGAACAGCTGGTGGGAGTGGTCATTTGTATTGCTATTTATCAGAATAAGAGGCACAGACCCAATGACCAGCAGTTTTGCAAGAAATTCTCACCAGACTCCTTACAAGGACATTTACGAAGATAATCACTCATCGTTACTTGTGGTTACAGGAAGTCTGAGGCACCACTGGGAAAGAAGGCAAGTAAAGGTGGACGAATGAACACTATGGAATATTAGAAGTGACATTTTTGATACACAGCCATAGAAATGGTGGACCTACAACTATAATGGGAGGGGGAAGGGTAAATGAAAAACAATATACGGTCATTAGTACAATTTCACACAAATCAATTTCTTAAGTGTACACAGTAGGAGAGTACATTGATACAAGCACTTTGGAATATTGTTTGGTAGTATATACTAAAGCCAAATATAAAAACCATGGCCCAGCAATGCCATTCCTAGAAGTATATTCAAGAGAAATGAGTCAACAAGACACATGTACAAGACATGAGTCGACAAGACAGATGTACAAGTATATTCACAGCAGTTTAATTCATAATATCCCCCCAAATATGCAACAGCCAGTTGTTAACAAATAGAGTCATATCCATATAGTGGGATACTTATAGCAATGAAGATGGAAAAACCACAACTATATGCCACGTGGACGACCTCTTAGACAAAATGTTCAGCAAAAGAAACCAGAAACAAAGAGAGCATACTATGTGGTTTCTTTAATGAAGTTCAAAATCAGACAGAAGTAATCAATAGTTTTGGAGATCATTACAGTAGTTCCCTCTGAGGATGACAGACTTTAAGAATCCACAAGGAAGATTTCTACAGTGCTGGAAATGTTCTTCATCTTCATCTCGGTGGTGATTAAGCAGGGATCTGCACATATATCAAGCTGTCCTTGTGAGATTTGTGCTCTTTATATTATGACTAAAAATAAAACTTGGAGGGGGCACCCTCAAGACACAGGCTCCCCTGACAACACTCAGCGCTGGCAAACATGCAGCGCAATTAGAAATTCTCACACATTGCTGATGGGAATGAAGAATGGCTCAGCCACTCTGTAAAATAGTGTGGCAATTTCTTATAAAATTAAACATACATTTACGATATGGCCCAGTAATCCCACTCCTGAGTGTTCTAAAGAAATGAAAACTTATGTCACACAAAAACCTATATACAGAAATGTGTATAGCAGTGTCATTCATAATCACCAAAAACTGGAGACAATCCAAATATCCTTCAGTGAGAGAGTGGATAAACAAACATCCCTTCTACAGAATACTACTCAGCAAAAAAAAAAGAAAAAAGAAAAAAACAGCTGACATAGGCAACAACCTGGATGGATCTCAAATGTGTTGTCCTGAGTGAAAGAAGCCAGTCGCAAATAATACCATATGAACCCATTTATATGACATTCAAAAAAAAAATTATAGTTGGGAAGACAAATCAAAGGTTGCCAGGGTTTATGAGTTGGAGAGAGTGTAACAATAAAGGAAGAACGAACACAAAGAAATTCTTTGGGGTGATGAAAGTGTTCAGTATCCTGATTGTGCCAGTAATAGTTACATGAATCTACAATGTTTTAAAATTCATAGTTCCATATACCAAAACAAAAAGAGACAGACAATTGTACTGTATGATAATTTAAGATATAGAATAAGTAAGATATTGATTCAAAGTTGTATTCCGTCCTATATAATAAAAGCCTAATATGCTAAATGCCTGGTCATCCATTTAATCAATCAAAGCATAATGTGCTAATGATATGCTAAGGCCGCTCATCTACTTGCTATGACATACACTGACCACCAGGGGGCAGACGCTCAATACAGGAGCTTCCCCAGTGGTCAGTGCACTCCCACAAGGGGAGCACCGCTCAGTAGATTGGTATGAGCGGCTGCTCCTGCAATGGGCCAATCCCCACAGGCCACGCCCCCGACCAGTGCACAAATCCCATGCACTGGATCTCTAATATCTATGCTAATTAGACCAGACATCTTCCCGACTACCTTCTGGACATCCTTCCAGACAAAGCCACAGTAACAGGGGAGAGGTAGAGGTGGTTAAGGGTGATCAGGCTTGCAAGGGAGAACAGTTATAGGGTTCAGGCCAGCAGAAGAGAGTAGTTAGGAGGATCAGGGTGGCAGGGGAGAGCAGTTAGAGGTATCAGGCAGGCAGGCAGTGTTGTTAGGGGCAATCAGGCAGGCAGGCAGGTGAGCAGTTAGGAGCCAGTGGTCCTGGATTGTGAGAGGGATGTCCGACTGCTGCTTTAGGCCCTAAACAAGCAGTTGGACATCCCCCAAATTGGAGAGGATGCAGACTGGGCTAAGGGACCCCCACATGCACGAATTTTGTGCACTGGGCCTCTAATATATATACGAAATGGTAATTATGTGACATGATAGAGGTGTAAATTAACACCTTGGTAGTAATAATTTTGTAATATGTAAATACATCAAATTGATGTGCCTACCTTACCTTACACAATGTTATGTGCCAAATATATCTCAACTAGAGGCCCAGTGCATGAATTCGTGCACCAATGGGGTTCCTCGGCCTGGCCTGCGGGATGGGGCCGAAACTGGCTCCCAACATTCCCTGAGAGGTCTTGGATTGCAAGAGGGCACAGGCCAGGTTGAGGGACCCCACTAGTGGATGATTAAGTCCTGAGAGGTTGGCTAGCCAGGGAGTAATTGCAGGAGGGCTCCAAGGTGTGTCGGGCCCATCTCACTCAGTTCCAATAGGCTGGACCCTAGCACCAAGCTAGCCAATTGGTCAGAGCATCTGCCCCCTGGTGGTCAGTGCACATCATAGTGAGCAGTTGAGCAGCCTTAGTATATCATTAACATATTATGCTTTGATTGTTTAAACGGGTGGTCAGACACTTAGCATATTAGGATTTTATTATATAGGATAGGCTAGAAAAAAAAAAATATATATATATATATTACACCCAAAAAATTACACATGCTGCAAGAGCATACACAAACAAAATATATGTTAAGCACAAAATGGTGGCCCCTTCAGTGAATAGGAATGAATGGCAGTGAGGTGTGGGGATAAAAGGAGATGAAACTCACAACAAATAAATAAAACAGACAGTCAGTGATGTGCTAGGAAGACCAGCACCTGAGACTGAGAGGCAACTGTACTCATTGTAGTTTATGACAAGGACCAGCAAGAGGGAAAGAGCGCACCAGCCATGATCGGAGGAATCCATGCACAGGCTCACAACATTCTCCTGCTCTATCTCTGGGGATCACGCTGAACATGCTCTTCCTCCAACAAAACTCAGCAACGTGTGTGCGGTGCTTCTGCCAGGGAAGCTCACTTCAGACTCACAGTGCAGAGGTTTTATTGTGAACTCGTTATGTATGCACAACAACCAGGTGTAACTTTTGAAATTCCAGGCTCCTAAAAAGGAAGCCAGTATTCAATGCCTGCTATGTCAACTCTTTCTTGCACTGGAGCCCTGCATAGACCAATGTTGATGTTTGATATGCCTAACAGTTCAAAAGAAAAAGTAAAATAAAATTGACACTGTGTGAGCCAAACAAAAGGATGGTTTGATCAGATATAGCCATGGCACCTGCTGTGTCTCTGCTCTCAGGGCTGCAACCACAGGGAAAGAAGCCCCAGGAGGCAGATTACAGCTACCAGTGACTTGAGGTAGAATAGAACCCCCTCCCCATTTCTTACCTTAAACCAGCACTGCCCTTGGCAAATGATCTGAAAATATTTTTCTCTTGCTTTGCCTCATTGAGTGACAACCAAAAGTCCACACACACACACACACACACACACACACACACACACCCCTCAGCAAACATTTAAAAATGGAGAAGTGTTCAGGGCAGAAGACAACTCACAGATCTCCTCAGGATGACATAAAGATGGAATGAACCTTACCTTCCTGAGATGGCCCTCCCAGCCCCCCAACTCTAAAGCAGCTCAGATTAAAATAAGAAATTCCCTAATGTTCACAGTTTCCACTTTATAAAGCTCCAGGCATGAAAGAGATTTTGCTCCCTAATGCTACCTCTCAGATGTAGCAGGACCTGGGCTCTGTCTAGCTGAGGAATTGCTTTTATGTTCACCACAGACCTCCCTCACCTCAAAGATAAACTCTCAGCAAAAATGAGGAGCCTGAAAAGCCACAGATACTCTGATATTAATTGATCTGCTCCGAGTTGTCAGTTCTTCTGGTCATTATTTAAGCCATACTATGTGTTAAACGGGCAGGCTAACTAGATTGATGGACAGGTAGATGGATGAATGAGTGGGTGGATGGATGAATGAGTGGGTGGATGGATGAATGAGTGGGTGGATGGATGAATGAGTGGGTGGATGGATGGATGAGTGGGTGGATGGATGGATAGGTGGGTGGGTGAGTGGATGGATGGATGGATGGATGGATGGATGGATGGATGGATGGATGATTGGAGAGATGAATAGATAGATGGCTAGGTGGATGGATGAATAGATGAATGGATGAGTGGGTAGATGGAAGGATGGATGGATGAGTGGGTGGATGGATAGATAGATCAATGGTTGGGTGGGTAGATGGATGAGTGGGTGCATGTATGCATGCATGCATGAGTGGATGCATGGATGAATGCCTGGATGGAGGTAGGTCGATATAGACAAAATAGTGATAAGTATGAATAGTTCAAAACAGACAGAAGTGATTTATCCATTCATCTAATATATATTTGTTGAGTCATCTACTATATGTCAGGCATTGTTCTGGATGCTGAGTCTATAACAGTAACCCAAACAGACAAACACTCCCTACTTTCATGGAGCTTGCATTGTAGAAGAAAAGAAACAAACTATAAGCAAGTACAACATATAGAATGCTAGTTGGAGTTACATACTATGGAGAGAAAAAATAAAAAGAGGGGACTGAAACTGGCTGGGAGGAGTTTAAATTTTAAAGAGTAGGATTAGGGAAGGACTCACTAAGAAAATGATTTTTGAATAAAGATCTAAAGGAGATTAGCGTACTCAGGTTTAATAATGCTTTTTAAATAGATAGACCTAATTACCTGCAGAAAAGCCAGCTAATACCAAAAATACTAAGACATTGAAAAATCACAGAAGCTGGTGTAACACCAATAGGATCTACAGGAGATCACAAATTGTAAATATTTAGTTGTTTGCCAGATTTAGGTTGGAAATGCACAGTATGACTTGGGCACAGCTGGAAGAAAACCAAGGGACTATCACGAAGAATGGCCTGCCTAGGACTAAAGTAACCAGGAACTCTATGACACTTGTGTCATAATAATGTAGTAACACAGAAAGATGGAGAGAGGCATAGAAATAGGTAGAAGCATAGAAGCAACCAGGGCTGATGCAGACACCCTTGGGACATACCAGCTGGGTCAAAAGACGGAACAAGGACAACGAGGAGGCTGACGTTCTATCTATGCATTATGAAAATGCAAATGAGAGGCATCTGAGAATCTCAGGGGGTTTTGCACACCTGTGGCTTCTCCCACTGACCCATCACTAGCCACATAAATAAGCCCATACAGACAAAGTCATTCTTCACACTGTCGCCTGTTCTACACAATAGACTAGAAATGACTGCCAATGACTGCCAATGGACTAGAAAGTAGCAATGATCAGCCTTGTGAGTACTTGTAAGTCAAGTACGAATGACAGTGATTCATCCCACCCTGACATGCACACCCCTTTCTAATCGGACTGCTATTCTTCCTAGTAAGGAGTCTATTTCTCCACCCTCTTGAATCTGAGATGGCCATGTAATTGGGTCTGTCCAATACAATCTCAAGGAAGTGATATTCCAGGAGTTTGAGCCTAAGCTTCAATAGGCCTGCAGTCCTTGCCTTCCCTGTCTTGAAATGCTCCCCTGCAGGGTGAGTGCAACTTCCATTTTGCATCCCAGGTGCCTGCTTGCCTCAGCACTGCCCCGCCCTGCACCTGCCCCTCCATCGCCCTGAAAGGCAGCAGGGAGAATCCTGAGGAGGAGGATGGCCCAGTCCTCTGGATGGGCAGCATGATCGGCGCCATCCGTCCGTTCCTGTGCAGGTGGGCTGACTAATGGCACAGTTAAAGAGAGCCAGCTGCTGCCTTCAGCTCCCTCCTGCAGAGATCCTTAATTACTGGGCTTCACCTGTTGAGTCTCCTTAAGCGACATGTGTGTTTTTTAGTTGGCAAACAATTCATTAGGAAGTGCCGGCATCTTAGAGGAGGGAGAGCCCCCAATTAAGTTCAGAACCTCACTGCTTCCGCTGGGTAAGAGCAGGCCAAGGAAGCGCTGCTTTTATCTGAATGGCCACCCAGCCTAAAAAAGACCTTCAGCAGATGGCAGGGACTCAGAAGCTCATGGGCAGGGGCCGTGAGGTCAGGCCACGTCCTTCTTAGTCTGCCTCCATCCTTGAGCATCCTCCCGAGTCCCCCCTTTAGCTCAGCAGCCTTGTAATCACAGCACTGTACAGGCATTCAGGGGCTGCCCCCACGGGGCCAAAACTGCTCGAGCATTATGTTAAATAAACAAAAGCCTTGCAAAAGGCTAGCCTAAAGTTATGAATAGATATCATGGCCTTAAAAATCTCTTAAGGTGCCGAAACCGGTTTGGCTCAGTGGTAGAGCGTCGGTCTGCGGACTGAAAGGTCCCGGGTTCGATTCCGGTTAAGGGCATGTACATTGGTTGCGGGCACATCCCCAGTAGGGGGTGTGCAAGAGGCAGCTGGTCGATGTTTTTCTCTCATCGACGTTTCTAGCTCTCTATCTCTCTCCATACCCCTCTGTAAAATATCAATAAAAATATATATTTTTAAAAAATCTCAAGGTATTAGAACACAGGTCCTCAGACACTGTTCTCAACCCTCACATTAGGAAAGATTCTTTTTAAGCTCAGGTGCCCAGATTCAGATTTAGTTGGTCTGGGTGTGTCTCCTAGCCCTCACCCCCTTTCCCCAGCATCAGGATTTGTGTAAAGCTCCTGTGGAAACTCTGATGTGCAGCCAGGATTGAAAACCACGCCAGCAGTTTGTATTGCACTTTGATAGATTACAAAGTACTTTCTAAAGCAGTGTTTCCCAAACTTTTGACATATGTGTACCCCTTCAATAATTTTTGTAGCGCTGAGTAACCCTCATCAAAAAAAAAAGGATGTATTTTTATTTATTTTTATTTTTTTGGTACATACACAAAATAATAATAAACGAAAAATAAAATTATTCATAATAAAATATAAATAAAAGTTATATTATAAATAACATCCATTTGCATACCGGACCATCTCACGCCTCACAAGACTGTCTTGACTTGACTCATGAGAACGTAGAATTAGGCGCAGCTAAGCACAGTGCAGTGTATATCCCCACCAAACTCCAGTGCAATGTGTACCCCCACCAAACTCTTCCCATATCCCTGGGGGTACGCGCACACTTTGGGAAACACTGCTCTAAAGGATGGGCCCTGGATCTCATCAGTGCATCACCCATGCCAAGCACAGTGCCTGGCACAGAATTTGTCTCCAATACATGTTATGTGAATAAAAATGACATCAGTTGATTATCTTATGGGGTTTTTTCATTTATTTAAGTTGCACATGTGTCCATGCACATGTTAATCTACATATACAAGGCTAATATGCTGTGTCCCTCCTACCGTGAGACTAGTAGTTGCTATGATGCACATTGACCACCAGGGTGCAGACGCTCAATACAGTGACTTGCAACATTGGTTCTCTGGTGACACACCTGAAACCAGAGAGGAGGGAGCCCAATTCCTCACAGGGCTTCGAAATTCCACCTTCAGCCATGGGTTATGTTGTTGCTGGAGCACTGTCCACCCGGAATCTGGTTTACTACGCACTTGTGTTTGAATTCCACACCCAACATTGAAGAGTGCACTCTCACACTCCAGGATCCCTCGGGGAATGTCAGAGAACTGTTTATGGCCCAATCCCTGCAGGCCAGACTGAGGGACGCCACCTGCAGGAGGGACCCCACTCACTCCCCAGACACCAGGGAGAGACTGCAAGAGGTTGGCTCTAGAGTGCAGCCTGTCTCTCCCAGTCCCATCCTGAAGGCCACCTTCTAATTAATTTTTTTCAATGTGCACGAATTCATGCACCAGGTCACTAGTTTTACATAAATGCGTAAAAGTGACCAAAACATGCTGTGTGTGTGTGTGTGTGTGTGTGTGTGTGTGTGTGAGAGAGAGAGAGAGAGAGAGAGAGAGAGAGAGAGAGAGAAAGAGAGAGAGCAGTTCTATTTCCTAATAATTTTTACTTGCTTGCCCTGCTTCCCTCTCAACTTTGCCCTGCCCAGTGACCTGTCCTGTCTGAAATCCCATACAAAACAGCCCAGTCTGTGATCCTCCATATATTCTTCATCCTCATTTAATTCTAGACATACATATAGACTTAAGGGGGCATGGTGGTCACTGTCTGTTTTGTAGAAATGGGATCTTATACACATTAATTCCTTGCAGAAAACTCCCCCCCCCCCATGTCACCTGCTGGAACTCAACTTCACTCTCTGTGACTGGCACACATGAGTCCATGAGTAGATGCACTGTAACTGACTCAGTCATTGCCCCTCAGAGAGGCAGGCACTTTGCTTCCCATTCCTCCCACATGAGAAACCAGATAGCAATAAACACAAGGTGGTTCGATGCTTGAAACCACCCTGCAAACCACAAATACCCACACAGATCTTTCTTCCTATCCCAGAGACCCACCAAGTGTCTGACAAGCCTGCCCTGACACCCTAAGCTCCATCTCTGGCCAAGGAAGACGGTAATGATTTACACTAGATCATGCACACAAAAAGCACTTTGCAATCTGCAGGAGGCTTTGTGTCAAACTGGGCCATTCACGCAGCGTGGCCCGGTTCTCCATGGCCAGCCCATCCGCAACGGCGGAGAGCTGCTCAATAGCATCATTAACAGACCATTGATCCAATTACATTTCCTTCTGTTCCACTTCAGAATTACAATCTCTGTTCCCCCTCGAAAGAGCCCAGATAGATTCCCGATGACCAGTGGAAGAGGTAGCTGCCATCGGGATTCGCCTGAGGGACCCAGACTCATCTAATGTGGCATGGGATGAATTAATCGGGTTGGCACATCAGACCTCCCCATGGGAACTTGTCATGTTCTCCAGCCTCTTAGTTTTCTGGGGAGATTTAGGGGTGCAGCCAAACTGAGGTCAACTCAGGAATGTCACTGGGCTCTCTTGTCATGTGATGGGCACTCAATAAGTAACTGTTGGATTGGAAAATGCTCAACAGATCATAATTGGGGCTCATAGCAGAGAATGTTGGCTGAATAAATGGGGCTTGTCCATATGGTCTCTTTGTGGGACTGGCCAGTACGGGAGCTGGAATATGAATCCAAAGGTAATGCATAAAATGAGGATACTCTAGAATAAGGCAGAGCGAAGACTTTGAGTGACAGCACAGGGCAAAGTATAAGGAACTAAATACACGTTCTAAGGCCAATGGGCAGGAAAATGAAGGAGAGAAATAGACAGTAATAGAACCAGAGTAGGAAGCACTGACTCACTTGACAACTATACATATATCCATACCTACCAAATGCCGGCACTGAGCTACATATTAAAGATACGCTGGGATAGAAGTTATAACGCTAGCCCTCAACTGCTCGTGGTCTGATGGAGGAGACCAAGATATAAGCCCACAATTACAACAGAGCCATTAAAAGATAGGACAAAGAGAAGGCCTGTGACAGGGGTAAGTAAACCCAGGGAAATCTGAGAGTGCATGGAAGCACCTACACCAACCAGGGGAAATACAGAAGACTTCTTGGAGGAGGAGAAGGAGAAGGAGAAGGGAGAATTAACAAAGATGAAGGGAAAAGAGGAAATATTGGCAGGTACATAGTTTATACCATGAAGGTCTGTGGCCTCAGTCCCCTTGCAGTCCCCTCTGTCTTTAACTTCTACAGCTAGATTCCTAGACAATGACAATCTATGCCCATAAATATGCCCCAAGCTGTGACAAGCCCAGTGCTCTCCTACTTTTGTCCACACTGTTCCTTCTCCCTGAAAAGCACTATCCTCTATTCCTAATCTGCAAAGCCATCATGCCTCCCCCATCAAGGGACTGCCCCAATATTACCTCCTCTATGAAGCTCTTCCAAATTCCTCTACCTGGAATTAATCTCCGTCTCTCTTTCTAAATTCCAGTAACATATTGATTGTTCCTCTCTTATATTACACAGCACTCTTGACATCCTATAAAATAAAAGTGTAGTATGAAAATTGTCCCCCTCTACAAGGAGTTGGACCAGTGGGGGGGAGGGGACTGGCAAGGGATGAGGGGGAATGTAGGGAGGCCCTGACCAGCAGCTGGCAGCCGCTAGAGACCCTACCAATGTAAGAATTTCATGCACTCGACCTCTAGTTGTATTATAATTATTTGTGCATTTGTCTTACCTCTGATTATAAACTAAAAACTCCACTGGGGCAGAAAACCTTGTCTTAACCACCTTTGTATTCCCCACAGTGCCTATCCAAGGCAGGAGCTCAATACATGTTGAATGAAGACTGTGTTTACCAGATTCCAGGTGAATAGGAGAAAGTTAACAGACAGCACAGCTGGAATCAGTGGACTGGGCCAACTTTCTAACAACTGGAATTGGCCGCTTGCTAAAGCAGTGAATTTCCCTTGAATAGAGAGGTTCTTAAAAAACAGCAGGACAAGATGATTTTTAAGCTCATCTAATCTTTGCCAGGTTACTAGGATGAAGAATAGTTAATAAATAAGCAAAGACAGCAGAATCCTATTAACAGGTGAGATGGAAATAGATGTAAGTTCATGTCAATGTTATAGCACTTGGGCTGTCTGACAGGTGCATAGACAGTTATTAGATTATTAAATATTTAATCCATTAAAGTAAAATAACAGATTCGTTCTTAGAGAAATGACAGTGTCTCATGGACAAGGGCTATAATTAACCTAAATGTGAACAGCTGAGATCTATTTTAAAAGTTTGACCTACCTGATCCCCAGATCAGATGTGGTGTGTGGGTGGGGTCACGTGATGAGGGCTCTCTAAAGCACAAATTTCAAAATGTCATCCTGCTACATAAAACCTTCAGGAGCTCCCAAGTGCCTCAGGACATACTCCTCAGTCCTCAGCATGATGTTTGAGGCCCTGAGTGAGGTAGCTCTTGCCAGCCTCACCTTCCACCACTGCCCTGTCACACTCCATCATGTGCCCCCATCTCAAAGACCAGAAGGAACACGGTATAGGGTGCTGGAACACAGTAGAGGAAACCACAAGTGCACACCCAAACTCCAGACCTGAGCGGTTTCACATGTCCAGCTCCTTTTTCCAAGAGGAATGGAGACTCAGTATTGCATGCACTTCCAAGTTGTCAAAAGAATCAGGAAATCCAGGGGGTTTTTGTAGGATCTGTCATTTTTCAATATTGGCTCAAAAACCTTTATGCACAGGCCAGCAAAACCCCATCTGTGACCTATGGATCTCTACCTACCCTATGCTTTACTTAGAACTTATTTTTTTTAAATCTACTTAGTGTTACTATACAGTGATATGCTTGCTCACGTCCACAATTCCCTGCTCGGTGTTTCCTCTGCCTACATCATTCCTCCCATCTCCTTCTCCCAGATGCACTCCTAACCTTTACAGTTTGCTTCCGGGAGCTGTCACTCCTGCAAAATTATCCATTTCTTCATACTTTCCTACATTTTAACAATTTTTATAGTAAACATGAGTAGCAGATGCCGTCACTGCTCTCCCACATCCTCCAGGATCCCTTTGACATTTTCATGCCTACAAGCCCCCCATGGGCTCTCACTCTCAACAGCCTCAGTCTCTTGGCACCCACCTGCTCTTCACCCTTGGAGAGCCACAAACTCCTGGGAATTTATGTTCCCCAAGAGCAGTACTTAGCCAACCAATGGCAGGTGGGAGGGGAGGGTTATAAATACTCCAGGTCCCTTGCTCCTGATAACTCCAATAATGCTGTCTTCCCATCTCCCCTGCAGACTGAGCCAATGTCTTCCTCTGTAGGAATTGGCTTATTATGGCACACTTGCGTGTCTTACTTCCTGGAAACTCATCCTAGCAGATCAGTGTCAAATGAGTCCGCAATCCAGGAGCTGCTTCCGGGAGCTGTGACAGACAGCTCCGACAAGGCATTCAATGACCTCCGTCTCCTTGTGTTCCTGCCCTTGTGCAGTCCTCTCTGCTGAGTGTGACTTGCTTCTAAGTTTAAAGTTGATGGGTGTCACTTCTGTGATCAGGAGAGAAATGATGTACGGTATTAACTCCCTTCTTACCAGCAGCACATAACAGACTTCCTAGGTGTCTTCCTAGCTTGCATGTTTTGACAATGCAAGCTGCCAAGCAGCACAGATCTCTGTGGTGAGGAGCTGAGGGTGGCCTCTGACCAACGGCCAGGAAATAGCTCAGTGCTGCCAACAACCAGTCAGTGAGATTGAAATGGATACTTCCCCACTCGAGTCTTCAAATGAGAGCATAGGCGTTGGGCCTTTTGCAACACCATGAAACAGAGAATCCAGGTAAGCCACAACCCAACTCCTGACCCATAAAAATGGTGAGTTAATAAATGTGTGTTGTTTTGAACTTCTTGGTTTTGAGATAATTTGCTATGAAGCAATAGATAACTAATACAGCATCTCAACTTAACACATTGCGTTCCAGTAGTTTTATTGCTAGCTTTACCCAGTGGCCAGATAAGTTTCTAATGACCAAGTACAAAAAAAAATTTTACATAAATGTTAAATGCATGCTTTAAAATTAAATACCATTGCATTTTGAAGTCATTTATTTTATGTTTTTACAAGCTAGTATCTTTTTAAAGTATTAGACTTTGTAAAACACTGCATAATATGAAGCGAGAAGTCTTGTGATCTGTCCCTAATGTGTTAAGAAAACATATACTATTTCTATAATTAGAAAAAAATCCTATCTCAGACAACTTCTTCAGAAAGCCATCTCTGAGTCCCCAGGCCAGAGCCCTGTGTCCCTTCTGTTGTGGCCCTCATCACTCTGAACCTCCCAGTAATCATCCATGTCACCTGCCTCTCCCCATTTGTCTTCCCCACTCATCACATTGAGTGCAGGCCTTTAGGAGAGGAAAAGGCCTAATATGTTTCTTTATCTTAACACTTAAGCATAGTACCTGGGATATAGTAAATGCTTAATAAATTTTTATTAAAGTGATTTATTTGTAAACTAGAGGCCTGATACATGAAATTCATGCAAGAGTAGGCTTTCCTTTCCCCAGTGGCAGGTGCTAGCTTCCCTCCAGCCACTGGCAGGCACCTGGGACCCAGGCTTCCCTCGAAGGCCCAGCTTCGTCTGGAAGGTCATCCAGAAGGATGTCCAATCTAATTAGCATATTATGCTTTTATTATTATAGACTAGAGGCCCAATGCATGAAAATTCGTGCAAGAGTAGGCCTTCCTTCCCCCGGCTGCCGGCACTGGCTTCTCTCCAGCACCTGGGACCCAGGCTTCCCTCCTCCAGCCACCCTCCAGCACCCGGGGCCTGGGCTGGCTTCCCTTGAGCCACCCTCAGGCACCCAGAACTTGGGTAGCTTCCCTCAGGCCGCCCACAGGCATCTGGGACTCAGGCTGGCTTCCCTCCTGCCCCAGCTTGGTCTGGAAGGAAGTCCAGAAGATGTTCAGTCTAATTAGAATATTACACTTTTATTATTATAGATTGTTTCTGCTATGAGATTTTGGCCAATGTCTCCCTATACCTGTCATTCTCTAGATGCCAAATCAAGGGTAAAATCAGACCTTTGGGATTCAGCAAGATTTCCCCTCTCTGCGCACGCCCCCCGCCTTGTCATTTTCCAAGTAGTGTCTTCTTTTCCATCACCAGGGCACATATCAATTTCACACTGACACCTCCTCCCATCTGTTCAATTCATCTGTTGGACAGTCAGTTGTTGCCACTTCAGAGCAACAGGGAGTTCACTCTTCCTTTCACAGCCCTCTGGGAAGTTCAGCGAAATTATCTCTGATTGATGTGATTTCTTCTCTTGGTCCTAATGACAAAATTACAGCAAAATCCAGCTCTATTTTGCACCACACTTGGAAAAAAATCTGCTCAGCTTTTGTCTGCCAACCACAACAAAAATTTGATTAACCGGGGCTCAAGCACACATTGGTTTTTATGTTTCTAGGGTGTTTGTTTTTTTTCCTGGTTGACTGAGGAATAAAACTGAAAATGCCATTTACTTCCCCCCTTATTACCTGGAAAAAGAATCAATAGGTTCGCCCACGTTGCTGCCCACTGGGAATAAAGTCCCCCAAAGAAATGGAGTCTCTGATAGAGATGAGCACCCTGCAGAATGGAGAATCAGGAATTCTGGGGCTAACAGTGATGTTAGAAATTAGGCAGACTCAACAGAGATCATTGGTATGTGGGATTTTTATTTAAAATTTTATTTGCTATCACTCATTTTATTTGCTATTCTTTGTCTTTACTCTTCGCTTAGAAGCCAAAGACAGAACCTGTGTTCTGGTTATTCGCGGACACAGATTCTTAAAGTCCAGCTCATGTAAGTGGGTTGTATTCTAATGAATATGGTAGAGACTTTTACAGATATGTAAATCCAAGCTTGTTACACAAATGTCTGGTGGTCCATCTACTCAGTAGTTACTCGTGGTCTCCTAAGCATCTTGGATTCTCGTCCCCCTCCCTCTGAGACACATGGAACTCCCAGTTGATACTTTCCCTTGGTCTATGGCTGTGGTTGGCAAACTGCGGCTCGTGAGCCACATGCAGCTCTTTGGCCCCTTGAGTGTGGCTCTTCCACAAAATACCATGGCCTGGGTGAATCTATTTTGAAGAAGTGGCGTTAGAAGAAGTTTAAGTTTAAAAAATTTGGCTCTCAAAAGAAACTTCAATCATTGTATTGTTGATATTTGGCTCTGTTGACTAATGAGTTTGCCGACCACTGGTCTATGACATTGTGAAAAAAGGGAAACTGTCTTGTTACTAAACTAACTGATCCTTTTAGCTCTAGGGGAGGAAGCAGCAGCCAGAATGGTACTTTGATACCTTGACCAAAATTCAGCCATACTTTAAGGGAAACGAATTATAAAGAAAGGAAATAGATTATGGAGCACTATCTCTGTGCCAGGCCCTAGATTGAGATTTTTTAACAGATAGTCTATGAGGCTCTACATGATCTGCCCCTTGTCTGCCTTCTTGACTAAATCTCTGCCCAGGCCTTCACATCACTAACCATGCTACTGCCATGCTGGCCATTTTCTGCCTCAAGACCTTTGCACTTACAACTGTCGCTGCTCTGAATGCTCTTCTCCAGATACCTGTGTGCCTCCCTCCTTGTTATCCCTCATTTCTCGATTCATTGTCATCTCAGAGAGGTCCGCCCTTGCTAAGGCGCCCGTCTTCCACATCCAGCTATTCTCTCTGATGTCCCTTTATTGTGTTGTCTTCGAAGCCCATCACCACTTTTAGTTAACTCATTCAATTACTGCCTGCTCCGCATGAGAACAGAAACTTCATGAAAGCAAGGAACGTTCCTGTCTTGCGGTTGTGAGACCAAGAAGCCAGTGCCTGCCTGCCATGTTACAGAAGCTCAATACATTTTTGTAGAACAAGCGAATAAACAACTTTCTAATCCTCCGAGATAAATATGTTTTTTACCCCATTAATACATGAGGAAGGTGAGGCTCTGAGCAGATAAGGAAATGCCACAGGTTTACAGAGCTGGCAGGTGATAGCCAGACTTTTGAGCATAGCACTGTCTGAGCTCCAAAGCCTGACCCCCCCCCCCACTACTAGAGACTGTTCCAATGACTGTTCATGAAAAATGTCTGAGCAACTGTGACAGGAAAAGAAAAAGTCTTTGATCAGCAACCATGAGTATGTGGTATCAGGGATGTATCTTTCAAATCAAGCAGTGCTGCTCTGTCAAAAACCTGGATAGAATGAAACTTCAAGAAACCATTGTGTCTGGGCTTCTCTCATGCCCCCTCCCCTTTTGGAGGGATCTTCAAAATTAGGCAGATGTGTTCAAACAGTGGAATGGGTGATGAGGGCACCTGTCTAGGATAGCTGGAGTGCATGGATTTGATAAACACTATATTGGGTGTGGGCTGTCTGCCCTCACGCCAAACCTTTTCACTGAAGTAACTGCTCAGGGAAGTCAATGGTAGGAAATTGGGGGACACGGGCCCCATTGGTAGCCATTGTTCTAGGAACGTCTCCTTTTATGAACACCATAGCTTATACTCCCATCTTTGTTTCAGTTAATATTGACCCAGGTATCCCACCCTTAACTTCTTGTCTCCAGCTCAAAAGCCTCACACAAAAAAAAAGACTACATTTTATTTTCCGGATCTTAAACCTTGGGGCACCCTAAAGAAGGGCCTGCATGCCGTCCACCCATCTTCCAGTGAAGATGGAATTTAGGAAATTACTCAAACCAGCTTCAGAGCCGCAAACAGCATACCCAATTCTGGATGTTTCCATGCAACAAGTGTCACTTACAAGCAAATAGCCAATGGCCCCACCGTACTTACTGGACCGAAATTTTCTGCCTCGAAGAAAAGAACCTACTGGAGGTGACCTGGCCATAGAGAGCGCTCACAGCTCCCTGACTAACTCAAGAATCAAAGAGAAGTTAGAGTTCAAAGGCAAAACTTGCACTATCTTCTCGTTCCTGTGTTCTCTTACTTTGTCTTTTTTATTAAAAGAATCATCATGTTCTCTATCTACATGACACTCTCCATCTTTAAACATTAACTAATTAATTGACTGAACTGGTATCTCGGGAGCATTTATCATCCATCCCATTAGCCAGCGAGCCAGGCGACTGTCTATAAAAACTGCCGCACACTCAGCGGAGGCTCTGTCTTTCCGCTTCCCTTCCCAGAAATGGCTTTTGTGTGTGTCTGTGTCTGGACGTGTAATGGAAAAAAATAAAAGGAGAGGATTTTGCTTCCATCAACCGCCATAAAAATCTACCTCTGGGAGACATGGAATTTCAATTGTGAAATCATCCGTCTTGGAAATTGTCCTGTCCTCCAGGAAAAGAAAAAATAAGTCGTTTAACAGCCATTGCCCTTCAAAACAATTACTAATTATAACGTCTATAAAGAAAAATACCCTTGGTACCATTACTCCTAATAAAGTCAGGCGAATCTATAGAAAGGAATTAGCTGGCATGTCTAAAATCTGACCAGAGCTCTTGGGAGTGGGTCTGAAGCAGGGTGTTCCAATTGGCTTATAAACCCCAATCCAACGCTTTAGGGGGCTTACCACCTGGGGCAAGCCCCTTTCAGCAAATCCACAAGATTAACACAGGCCTCAAGGAAATCAGGCCAGGACAATTACAGCTGAGAACCTGGCCATTTCTCCTGACCTTCCTTTCAGAGCCTCCCACCCCAGGTTCCCTCCCCACCCCCTTCACCTCCTCCTCAAGCGGTTGCCATGGTGCCTGGGATTCGTGCTCTGGGTTTCATCATCACACTGTCCATGCTGTCCTCTGAAAAATGCAGAAGTGCCTGGGGAAGGGTTACATCACATGCCTGTGACCTTAGAATGAAATGACTATCAGATCCCATCTGATTGGAACAAATGTGCGGTGGAGGAAGAACACTGGAGGAAATAACGTGAGAAAGGAGGCCCCCCGACAGGAGACCTTAGAAGCAGTACTAAAGGTAGACAAATGAAGAGCCAAGTTCTCCATCACTTAGGCGCTCTGAAACTTGAGTCAAGCCATTTGAACTCTGATTCTCAGACCTCAGGTTCTCGTCTGTAAAATGAGGCAAGGGGGCAGGGTACAGGAAACCTGGCGTTCAGTTGCAGACAACAGAAACCACTCCAGTTACTTTAAGCAGAAAGGAATCGATGACTCGGTGTAATGTGACTTAGAAAAACCAATGGAAGGGCTCAAAGAGTTGGACCTTCCATGAACAACTCCCTGCCCACAAAATTTCCCTGCCTCTACAATGATTAGAAAACAGCCACCACTGCTACAAGAAGTCACCAAGTCAAGGAGGTAGTGGCTGAAGAACCATCCCAACACTGCCACGACCCGCAGCAGCAATGTGTATCGCAT
This sequence comes from Vespertilio murinus, assembly GCA_963924515.1. Lineage (NCBI taxonomy): Eukaryota > Metazoa > Chordata > Mammalia > Chiroptera > Vespertilionidae > Vespertilio > Vespertilio murinus. Next base: position 85,352,786 of record OZ004705.1, read on the forward strand.
TATACCTTTCTCCCTTCTAATTTGTTTCTGAATTCAAGACTCAGGGATGAGTTTGATTTGCAGAACCTAAGTCATAGCTGCAAGAGAGTCTGGGAAGTGTACTTTTGTATTTCCAGTCTCTGCAGTAGGCTGGAATGGAAGTTGAAAAAGACCATCTACAAAGTGCACTGCCCACAAGTTTCAAGAGTTATCAAAAAAATTAAATGAGATGGAATTTATCAAGTACCTCACACAGTGCCTTTGAGAAAATAATGTCTAAGCTAAGACCTGAAGAAGAATAAAAATTAACCAAGTTAAGAGTGGGAGAGAGGTTCAAAGACTGAATGTTGAGAAACCGGAAGAATACTGGCATGGCTGGAGTATTATGAGTGAGAAGGAGAATTGGGTAAGAATTACCATGGTTATGTCCCCTAGAAAATTATCTGGGAGTAACATTTCCCCCGAGGTTGAAATCAGACAGGTTCAGCAATTAACATTTCACAAAAATAACATTTGAAGCAATTTTAGTCTACTTTTCTGCATCTTAGTAGTTTCTTCAGCAAAAGAAAATAATATTAACCTTTCACTGGATAATTGTGAGCATTATATGAGCTAACAAATATAAGTTATTAAAAGAGGGCTGGCCACATCTTGAGCACCATCACCATCACCATCATAATCACCACCACCATCACCATCATCATCATCCTTGGTGTCTAAGCATACCACTCCAGAGAGGTCCACCAGTTATTTCCCATTTGCACACCTTCTCAGAGACTCTCTCTAGCCTACACACAGCAGAAGCACCATGTGACACCCCTGGCCACAGCTGATTGGACAACAATGATACCATCGCCTACACCAGTGTTTCCCAAACTTTTGACATATGTGTACCCCTTCTATAATTTTTGTAATGCTGAGTACCCCTCATCAAAAAAAGGATGTATTTTAATAACAATCAAAATATATTTATTTTTTATTTTTTGGTACATACACAAAATAATAAACAAAAAATAAAATTATTCATAATAAAATGTAAATAAAAGTTATATTATAAATAACATTCATTTGCACACTGGACCATCTCACACCTCACAAGACTCTCTTGACTTGACTCATAAGAATGTAGAATTAGGTGCAGCTAAACACGGTGCAGTGCATATCCCCACCAAACTCCGGTGCAACGCATACGCCCACCAAACTCTTCCTGTACCTCTGGGAGTACACGTACCACACTTTGGGAAACACTGGCCTATAGTTATCAGATTCTTATACTTGGAAATGTGAAAGAGTAAGAAGCTGAGTTGGTTAGAGGGTGTTAGATACTAGAACTAAGAGCTTACGAGGAGGAAGAGCTAGAACTCTGGGCAAGTGGAAAGTAATGAAGAGCAAAACTTGAGATCTGGGTGGCAGATGTGAGTCTGTAGAGAGAATGAAGCAGATGTGATAAGCCCCAGAGAGAGAGAGGGAGAAAACGGTTGGTTAACAACATTCGAGTCCCATGAGGTCCAGCTGTTACACTGGTTTCCCCAAGTACCTTCTGTGTCCTGACAATAAAAATTCCTATTCACTTTAATTTCTTTGAATGAGTTTCTGTTCCTTAAAATGAAACAATCGCTGCTGAGAGACTCGTCACAGTGGAAAGCTGAGACTAATGTTCCTTAAATCAGACCAAAAATGCAACCCCATCTCAGAAACAGGTCACAATGACCACGACCGTGTGCCCCACCACCACGACGAGGCTTTGCACAGGCTGCTGCCTCTGGACAGAAACCTCTTCCAATCACTTTTCACAAAACTATCTCTCACTCACCTTCTAGACTGCTCCTGGGGGATCATTTCCTCAGACCCTTCTCTAAGATGGGCCCTTGTTGTGATTTTCATTTGCAGCATGCAACTCACTTTTGTCACCTGTTCAATGGCTGCCACCCCACCAGCAGTTACACCCCACATGTGCTTGCCTTGTTTCCTGCTGTCTCCAAATCTTGACACAGGGTCAGGCACAAACTGGTAGTAGTAGCTGCTCGATAAACATTCAGTGAGTGAATGATCAGTAGTCTAAATGGACCAAACTGACTTTGAGCTCTCTTAAAAATTTATCTTAACCTACTGGGTGCTCTACCCTGTGCAAAGTGTTGGAGACACCCACCCCAGATTAATTAGATGTGATCCCTCTGTTTAGGGTTTCACCGTCTAGGAGAACATATGGATGTATAAATAAATACATTTATCGTAATGTAACATGACTACTAGGAGACACAAAGAGAGGAAGGGAAACGCTATCATAGGAGTACTAAAATACCTTATCTGGGGTTCTTGGATGAGAAAGGAGGAGAGGGGGCCTAGTGTCCCCTATACCACCACCCTTTGAATTTCCCCAGAAAATAAATGTGGTGGACATCTGTTGCATGGCTGCTCAGCATCTACTCTCCCTTATTCCAGAAATGCCTGTTCCCTCCCCACACCCCCCCAAAAAAATTTCCTTTTGGAGAAACATTTTGCCACCCTCTCAGTCCAAGTGTTTTAGATGGGACCAATATAACATCCTACCCCACCCCATGCCAAGGTTGGGTATATGTATCCCAGGTCTAGCCAATATTCTAGCCCCACTATGAGTGTTCATGGATGACCGTGTATAAAGATTAACCAAGTGAGACTCAGTCTCAGGATGCTTGAGGGAGCCCAATGAGAAAGACATCCCTCTCTCCACTAAAGTGGCTGAGCTAGGAGCAGCCTTTAGCTGCCAAAGCCCACCTTATGACCGTGATGGGAAACCTCCCCGAGAATGAAGCTCAGGAAACACGGCAGGCCCGAGAGGAAAGGGTGCTTCTAATGAACATCTGAGTACAACTAGATTTATCCTGGATTTTCAGTTGTGATCCAATAAATTCTACTTTTGTTCTTGGACCATGATTTCTTCACCTCAGCAGCATTGACTTTTTGGCTGGACGGGGCTGCCCTGTGCGGCGTGGGGTGGTTAGCAGCATCCTTGGCTTCTACCCACGGGATGCCAACAGTCACCCCACAGTTGTGACAACCAAAAGTGTCTCCAGTCATAGACAAATGTCCCTTCGGAGGCAAAATCACTTCCCACTGAGAAGTACTGTGTCAAACCAGTGTCTAGGGCGTGTAACCAAAAAGAGGAATGACCACATAACCCATCAAATAATTTCCTACCTATTTTCCAGGAATCATTTTCACTCCTACATTTCTTTACTTCCCAAGGTATCTGAAACATCTTTCTATGGGCTTTGCTTTCCAAAACCCATCAGTCTTTTTCACATTTTTTTAATATTGGAGTAAATTAAAGTCAGTCAATCAGATCAAGAACAATTTAGATTCCAGTTCCAACATTACTTTTATAAGTACCGGGTTTGGGAACATCGATTGCACCCTTTGCCCCCCTTTAAAAATTTAAACATCTTCCCTCATTTACTTTATTTTAGAATTTTCAGCAGTCAATTTTCTTTTATGCACAGACCTTGCCTTCGATGGGAAACTAATCAATAAGAAATTATTTTTTGCCAGGCTATTTTAAAGTAATGTAACCAGCATATTTCTCTCTCATTCATGGCTTTATTGATTGTGAAGTGAAAACAGAAAGATAGTGGAAGAGTCCACACTGCATTCCTGAGACCCCATTTCATTAGCCCCTATCACACCGGCTTTATCCATCGGAGCCCTTCCTCCTGATGGCATTGCTCTGGGAGAGCTTGGGTTTGATCATCAACCTCATATTATAAATTGAAGCTCACTTATAGATGAGTTAGTTCCTTAGAGTGGGGGGTTGGCAGGGTGCAAATTAATAGCAAATCTCAGGCAGATGAGCTGCATCCACTAATTCTATCTGAATTTTTTATTTCATTTTATTTATTTATTTATTTATTTATTTATTTATTTGCCAGTTATTACTCTTATGGCAATGCTGCCCCACCTTTTGGCTCCCAAACTGGAATATACCTTTCAAGAAAACATCACATTGCCCTGATGGGTGACTCGGTGGGTTAGAGCCTTGTCTCATACACCAAAAGATCATGGGTTCAATTCCTAGTCAGGGCACATATGGGAGGCAACCAATTGATGTCTCTCACATAGATGTCTGTCTCCCTCTCCCTCCCTCTCTCCTCTCTCTCTCTCTCTCTCTCTCTCTCTCTCTCTCTCTCCCTCTCCCTCTCCCTCTCCCTCTCCCTCTCCCTCTCCCTCCCTCCCTTCCTTTCCCTCTCCTTCTTTCCCTCCCTCTCTCTCTCTCCCTCTCCTTCCCTCCCTCCCTCCCTCCCTCCTTCCCTCTCTCACTCTCTCCCCCACCCTTTCCTATATCTTTAAAATCACCTCGGGAGCATTTTAAAAAAGAAAAGGACACCTTGTGTTGAATAAGAAAATCAAAATGAAAATGGAATTTCAAGAGGAGAACAGCTACCATATTTTTCAATTATCTTTAAAACACATGTGGGAAAGCTTTTGATGCACAGGCACAGTCAGATGTGTGGAATAATTTCATAGATGCACTTGTGTGTCTGAAAACAGCCATAATGCCTGTGAAGATGCAGAGGGAAAGATGGACAGCCAGTGCCCTTCATCCCGTGCACACAGTAGGTGCTTCGTACCTGGTGACCTGACTTGGTTTCTCAGAGTGAGGGAGGGGGAAGAGAGTCTGCTACTGGGAGTATTAGTAATTGTAAAACTGTACTGATTCTTTATTAGAGGGAGAGAAATCCATCTGTAGCTTGACTATGGCAGGTCACTGATGGGAGGCACATGCCTGGGTCAGCAAGACATGAGCGCACCATGACCACACACCTCAGAGCACATACACCCTGTCAGCCATGAGACCAAGAACTCTCGTCAAATTAAACTAGCAGTAAATGGGCCCTCTGGATGTCTGGATGTCACCGAACTCCACTCCTGATTGGCCTGGCTATGTACAATCCTCCAGGCCAATGTTATTATAGCAAACGCAGGCACGTGCAGACAAAGAAAGAATAGGATTGAACAACACATAATCTAGCCAACTCCATGCTGAAGGTAAAGAAGGGCTAGAGGTTGGGAGGAATTTGCCCATTTATTCTTTCAACAAAATGACTGGTCCCCTATTCTGTACCCAGCATTGTCCTAGGTTTTTGGACTACAAATAAAACACAGATGCCTGCACTTGTGGGGCATAACCTGAAGCAAGACAGGATGAAATCTTGAGTTTATGGTTCAGGGCTGCGGATCAAAGGGATTGTATTGGCCTGAACACTTCCTAGATCCTATAGGCCAGTAACAACCCCACTGTCTTGGGAAGAAGTGAGTGTGAAGAAAGAAATAAAGTGTTTCTTGTACCCATGTGTTCTCCTCTCCCTTACCTGCCATGGAAGCAAACTCCCATCTCCAGGACAGGAGGTGGAAAAGCAGGACGTGGAGTGGCAGCAGTGTGAGCTAGCTTGAGCTGTGGCCAATGTTGCAATTCTCTATTGAGATAACACCCATCCTTGGCTGCCATCAATGAAGTTGGAGCCTCTATGAAGCAGTTAGGATTAGTTCATAGGAGAGTCTGCAAACATCAAGAACTAACTCACGTCGAGTCTGCTCTGCCCATCCCTTCCCAGATAGCCTGTCTCCTTGCATTTTCACAGCAATCGGGGGAGGCATTTTTGCCTCCATCTCACAGATGAAGAAACTGAGGCTGAGAGAGAGTAAGTGACTTGCATTGGGTCTGACTGACTCCAAAGTCTATGTCCTTTCGGTGTTGCTATGCTGCCCACTTCACTCAATACAACCCACCATTAGTATGTGAGTTTTAACCCGAGTCTAGCTGGCTCTGTACCTATCCCCAGGGAGGCATTGTAAGGGGTGTGGAATTAAGGTGTGCAGCCTTTGCTCTCCTGGGACTAACAATTGAGACAAAGGGGGGGGGGAGGGAAATACCCATTTAATTTTTAGCAAACAATATTGACGTACCACCATGCCCACCTTTTTAAAATATATATATATTTTATTGATTTTTTACAGAGAGGAAGGTAGAGAGATAGAGAGCTAGAAACATCGACCAGCTGCCTCTTGCACACCTCCCACCGGGGATGTGCCTGCAGCCAATGTACCTATGTGCCCTTGACCAGAATCAAACCTGGGACCTTGCAGTCCACAGACTGATGCTCTATCCATTGAACCAAACTGAGTTCGGCCACCACGCCCACCTTATCCTGTACAAATCCCTGGGGGTCCCTGAATGTGCTATACCTTTGCACAAGCCTGCAGTGTCTTCTTCTTCTTCCTCCCTCCATCCACCAAAATCCTCTTCATCCCCCAGGAGTCAGCTCCTTTAAGAAGGTCCGTTGAACCCCCAGGCTGATCAGTTGCTTCTCTTCTATGTACCCCAACCCCCCAGTGCTTACCTCCACCAGGAAACTTATATTTCTAAGAAAGGGAATATCAGTGAGAACTTCAGGAGTCTGAGATGGGGAGATGAAAAAGAGAAAAGGGGATGAAGGATGTATGCTGTGGTCCAAGGAGGGGACAATCTATGAGTGGAAACTGATAGCCAGATAGCAGTAAAACAAAGAGGTCAGGATACTCAACACCCAATTGATCACAATGTGTTACTTTCAATTATTTTCTCTATGAGCTCCCACCTCGGGAAGCATAGTTGATCACCACAGGAATGAGGTAGGTAGTAGATATTGTCATTCCCATCTGATGAAAGAAGAAACTAAGACACTCTGAGAGGTTCAGGGAGCTGCTCAAGGTCACACAACATAAAGAACCCCAGGCAGCAAGCCCCAAGTGGTTAAGATCACACCCTCTGGTGTCAGGCCAAAAACAGCTCTCAGCTTCCTCTGGCCCGGTGACCTTGAGCAAGAGACTAAACTTTTCCCTAAGACTCAGCTTCTCCATCTATAAAAGGGGATAAAAACTCTACTTCATAGAGTTGTTGGAATCATCAAATGAGTACAGTCCTTAGTCAGCCTGTGACATCTGTGACCACAACTTTATCCCACCCATCAGTGATGCTTTTGATTCATATGCAAAACCATGTGTGTGAAACTGGTCCTAGTTTTCCGGAAATATCAAGGTTTCCTCTGCACACGTGCTGGACAAGACAACTTTGGACCCCAAGTTTCTGAGCTCTTGTCCAAATGCAAATCCTCTTCCTCACAAAGCCACTGACTTCCCTTTTCCTTTCTAAGCTGTCAAGAAACAAAGGCCAGGGGCTGGCTTCACAGAATGGTTTGGGAAATAATTAGTCTGCCTTCCACAAAGGCCAAAGTTCACTGCTGAGATATTTAAAACTCTGCTGATGGCTTAAAATAAATATCACAATGGAGATGTCAAAACAGCAGTGTGTTCTAACACATGACATTTGGGGGTGGGGGGAGCAAAAAAATGTTAATGGATTTACCAAAATAATCTCAAGGTAAGACCTTTGAGGTTTGATACCTTAGAAATGTCATATTGTTTCAATTTTCTTTTTTGGTTCTTTGTATGTTTATTTTCCTCCTTTGAGGGCACTGAAAGGTCTATCATGAAAAAGAAGCAAGACGTTTTCTCAAAAAGAAAAAAAATAAGCATAATTGTATTTTTTAAATCAATGATAACAATTTTCAAATTTTAAGTCAATTTTTTAAATCAATCATAACAATTTTTCCATGCTTAAATCCATTCTAATAATTGTTTCTTTGAGAGCTTAATGCAATTCCCAAATGCAAATAACTGATTCCTCCAAATGGAAGACTTGTCAGTACCCAAGGGATACCAGGTTCTGGGATGAGCATTTTAAATATTTCTTTCATTGTAATCCTCCCAGATGCTCAGTGAGGCAGGCAATGGAGACCTCAGCTTCTTGCCCAGGAACATGGGGCCAATGAAGTGCAGTCAGGATTGAGCCTAAATCTTTTCTCCTGGCTCCATGCTCTTTCCAGCATATTCCCAGAGCCCTCTACTCCATCCAGACCTATGAGAGCTAAACACCCCACATGACCAGGAAAGGCAATAGATGCAACCTTATAAACTGAAACTCATGGCCAGTATAAAGCAATAAAGGCTAAATGTCAAATGCAAGCAGTTCTAATACATACCCATAAACTCAAGAATATGTCCTCTTTGCCTGGTCTGCCTGGCAGAGCCTTCTTCCTCATCTCCAGCCCTTCGTACCTTGCACTTCATGCTCTGTTGAACACTAGATCACATATATGGCCCAGCACTATCCATGCCTCCTGTCACTATGCCTTTGCAAATGCTGTTCCTTCTTCCACATGCTCTTCCTCCACAATACACTTGGAAAACTCCTATTCACCCATCAAAACCCTGCTGGAACATAATCTTTTGGAAGAAGTCTTCTTACCTCTCTCCCACTCTTACACCCAATGGAATTAATCAGTTTCCTCTCATGCCTTCTCTATACCAGGTACATGCTTTTATTTTTGTATTAGCACAGTGTTTGGATTTTTTCTTCTTTTGGTTGGTTGGTTGGTCAGTGGGTGGTTGGTTGGTTGGTTGGTTGGTTCATTGGTTTGGTCAACAAATCTGTTCCCCTCACCAGAGTGACTTTCGTGCAGGCAGGAGCTATGCCTTAATCCACTCTGTATCCCCCATGCCCAGCTCAGTGTCTGAGTCAAAACAAGCATCTAATTGAATTGAATGGAAATTGAAAATGAAAACAAATATCATGGAGCACCAGAAGAAAGGGAAGCAAGCGCTAATGTTGTGAAAGTCTATTACAGAGCAATCAACCAGACCATGTTTTCCTAATACAGATTACAGAACTGGCACAGAGACAGACGGGGAAGCAGTGGGGACTCTGACTCTCTGGACATCTGCTGGGCGTCTCATCTGATCAATCCTCGCCTTGCCGTGCTGACGATTTCATCTTTCAGAAGTCAGAGGAAACAGCGAGGGAAATGGTTGCTTGGCACCAAGTTCTGGCAACAAAGAAATACTGGTTGATGAGAAAGTGGTGGAATCTTTGAGAGAGAAAAAAAAAGCAGGCACATAAGCTGAGAGTTACTCACAGCGCAGGAAAGGGGGAGAACATTCATTAAATACCTACTGTATACTGCCTACTTTATATGTGTTACTACATTTAACTCTCATAACAACCCTAGAAAGTGGGTATAAGTCGCTTCTATGTACAGAATAGGCAATAAAGAAAAACAGAAAATGAAGAAAGGTTAGTGACTTGCCCAAGGTCATATCACACATGTCTGTCTGCCTGCAAATCTCAAGTTCTGACCTCACACTAAGCTGCTAAGTGAAAAGCAGGGCATTGCCTGACTGATCATCTGGACTTGAAGAAAAAGGGTGTCAATCAGTATAGTCTAGATAATGCTACTGTAACAACACAGACACCCCAAAATCATAGAACTGTGATACAACAAGTTATTTCCTCGAGCCTGGGCTGCGTTCTAGGGTAGCATCTACTGTCTTTTGTGTGGTGGCCCAGCACGCATGGAACTCACAGACCCTCCATCTCAGCAGGGTTTGCCTCGGTTGCAGAAGAAAGCCTGGAGGACCTCCCATCAGGGCTTTCTTCCCCAATTCCTTGAAGCAGCACACGTCACTTCCACTCATGTGACCCAATGCACAATGGGCACAGAGAACAATTCTCCACCTGGAAGCAGAGAGGACCAGGCAGAAAGTCCCTAAGGCAGCAGCCTTTGTCAAGTTGAGAAAGAAAGCTGCCTTGTGCAGAAATGGACACCTGATGAATCCTGCCTCTGTGTGCTCCCAAGAGAGAAGAGAGAACACGAAAACAAAATTAATAACTACATAGCAGTTCTCGAAAGAAGAGAGAGGGTACACTCTTGACAGGAGAAATTGATTATGACAGATGATTTCACAACCAAGAATCACCAAGCATGTGGGGAAGCTCAATCCCTATGAACAAGGTCCCGTGGCCACAACTCCAGAAGAAAGTAAACTGAAAAATGAAAGGGGGTATTTATAACCTAACAAAGGCCGGGTGCACGAATTCATGCACAGGTGGGGTCTGGCCCACCCACCCCAATTGGGGTGAGGGGCCACGGGTAGTTGGTTGGCTGGCCCCACCCTCTGGTCAAATTTCCAGTCCAATGGTCAAGGGGACAATTTGAATATTAGCCTTTTATTATATAGGATATTGTAGACTGGGTGGCCTGCACAATAGGAATTTATTTCTCACAGTTTTGGACTGGAAGTCCAAGATGCTTGATGTGCCAACTTAGTCCGTTTCTGGTGAGAGCCCCCTTCCTCATCCAAAGACAGCAACCAGGCAGAGCATGTTTTCCTAATACAGACCACAGCCTTCTTGCTGTGTCCTCACAAGGTGGAGACAGAAAGCTTTGGTCTCCTTCTCTTCTTATAAGACCACTGATCCCACGAGGAGGCTCCGTATTCATGACCTTATCTAAACCTCCAAGCGCTCACCTCCTCACACCACCCATAGCAGGTTAGCACTTCGGTGTATGCATTTGGAGGAATCACACACATGCAATCCATAACAGGAAGGCCCAGAGAACCTGTGTCTGCTCAGTCCACATTTACCATTCCCAATGAGAAGGAGGATGAGGCATCAACAGCAATTGACAGGAATGTGCAAGCGCTTCCTAGATGCTCGTATTTGAAAAGTTACGAGCAAAAGCCGGAACATGGGACACAAATAAGTGTGCCTTTGGGAATGCATGCAAGGTAGCATGATAGAAAAAGTACTGAGCCTTTGCCTCTGGGGGAAAGGATGTTCTCCATTTACACTAGAATCCTTTCGTGTAATTCTGTACCATTAATAATATGAAAGCATGTGTACTGGGCGCTATCAAGATTCTTACTCTCAGTTAGAAGCAATAGTTTGCAAACACTTACGATATCTGAATTCCTTGGACAATTTCTGATTACTTCTGCAACAAAGTGACAAAACTTGAGGGCCATTATAACATCAGATTTTACTTGGATGAAAATATCAAAATTCCTAGAGGCAAGAGCTTAAGTACCCAGGTACAAATTATCTAGACGTACGTCCTCCATTTCCTTCAGTGGAAGGGCCCACATACACTGAGCCCTTTACAGTACCAGGCCCCATGATGAGCACCTTAAATATCTTATCCACTTCATGTCCACAGTAAGGGTTATGACAAGGTAAGTTCTATTAGTCCCATTTTTTCAGATAAGAAAACTGAGGTTCAGAGAGGTTCATTTCATTGCTTAAGTCCACAAAGGTAGCAAGGAGCAGAACTTGAAGTCAGAGCCTTGCCTGCCTAACTCTAAAGACTGCTTATTTTCACTACAATGGATGGAAATTGGAGAAAACAAGCTACTAAAAAAATGGGAATACTGGTAGACTCTCTTCTTTATGATCCTTGAAGGAGCTTCTCTGAAGCTACCAAAGCCAGGCATGGTGATGTGTTCAGTCCACATAGGTCCTTTGCCCCATTTGATAATTGATTACTGCCCCTAACAGACCCAGCTCATTAATAGCCTTTAAATGAATCCATTCATCCACAATTACCACCTGAGTTCCATGAGCCAACAAAAGAAAGAATGTGTTCACCCAACTGACCTTGAGGCAGGCTCACCCTTGATATCAATGCTTATCCAGATGGAGAAAAGTCCTCCAGGCCGTCATTGGATAGCTAAGGACACCCCCCGCCCCAAGCTGGCAAGTTAATATCACATGAGATGACTTTTGGAAAGCCATCAAGTTAATATCACATGAGATGAATTGAAGCAGATGGCAAGTAAAGTCCCTGGAACAGCCTAAAGATACACTGGACCAATGTAGCAACTTCTATTTCCCACATTACTCCAAACAGCAGCATCCTCTCAACCTGATTACCTCATGAGTCAAAGCACCTCTTGCAAAGCTCCATATGCTCAACCTTGATTTTTAAATGAGTAGAAACCTTGGAGACAAAAAAAAAGTGATGAAGAGTCTTGGCTCAGAGTCAGCCAGACCTGGGTATGCATTCCAAATCCACTGCACACCAGCTGTAGGACGTAAGCCATTAATGTCTCAACGCCCCCATCTCCAGACAAGGAATAAACAAAGCATATTCCTGTCCTCCTGTGCTAAGTGAAGAAACATAGGTCAAGTCCTTGACACAGGACCCAGCACACAGTAGACACTCAATAAATGTTGGCTATTGTTCCTAAGAAAGAAAATGTTTAGCTAGTCTACACATTTTATAGGTCACTGAAAGTAACTTTCTGCCATACCCTGAATCTTCCTCTCTTGATTGGTGTGCTTATGACTCTTGAATTTCAAATGTCTCTTAATTAGTTACTTGGGGGGAGAGGTCTGTGGGTAATTAATGACCCCAGAATGCCTTTCTTTTCACCCTGCTTGACTCATGTTCTTCCTGGGGAAATCTCATCCACATTATGATTTACTCATCCCCTCAACAAATACTTATTAACCTTCTACTAATCACCAATTATTATGCTCTCCATATGGAACTAGGCACCTTGTATCCCACTCAGCTCCACTTAGACTCCCAGATATCTAAACTCAAAGAGTCCAAAACTCGACTTTCTATATTTCAAAACATGTTCTCCCCTGCCTCCTTTCTTGGTCAATGGCTCTACCACACGGGAATCACTCCAGACTTCTCTCCCCATCACTCTGCACATCCAATTGATTCCCCTTTTTGTGGATTGAGGTCTGTGCCTCTCCCATCCCGTTTTCCCCCTGCACGGCTAATTCCCACTCATCCCCAGCAGCTTCCACCACGGCCACATTTCTGGTTCCCCCAGTACAACCCCCACATGCAGGACAAAGTCATCTGAAACATGGCTGTGAATCTGCCACTTTCCTATGTATAAACCTTCAAGGATTCACAAAACCTCCAAGATAAAGTCTGCTCCTTAGTCAGGAAAGCCCATCATGATCTAGCCCTGCCTACTGATCCGGCCCTCTCTCTGGCCATTTCTCAATCAAGACCCTTCCCTTCAGATGCAGCAACTAACTGGCCATCCCCCCGTAAGCCCTTGCACGCATCCCAAGCCTCTGAATATGCTGCTCCTTGTCTCACAATTCCCTTCCCACTCCTTGGCTGCCGAGCTGACATCTACTCATCCTCTTTCATGAGTTCAAATCCCCATCCTGGCCTTTTCTGATGCCTCCCCTCCCCCAGACCTTCCTCTGTGCTCTGACATTTTCCTCCTATCATGAGTAAGATACAGTCTTGTGATTTGTTTTTTGTTTTTTCTTCTTTCTCTATCCCTCCAAAACCAGATGGTCATCTCTTTGAGGACAGAAATCCTATCTGATTTGTTTCCAATGTCATGCATGTTTTTAAGATAAAAGTCAAGACAAAAATAAAGTTTTTGCAACTGTGCCAATACCAGAAATTTCTGAAATGTTTTATGAAAACCAGGGGAATCATTATAATAATGACAACAACTATTTCTAAGTGCTTAGTCTGACTAAACACTTTATAGGCAGAGCTCATTTAATCCTTTTAACTGCTCTATAAGGAGGTACTATTTTTATTCTCTCTTTTTTACAGGGGGGGGGGGGATGAAAGAGTGTTCTCTCTCTTTCTCATTCTCTCATTCTTTCTCTCTCTCTCTCAGAGTTTTGGGGTCTGAAAGACACAGTCCTAATGTGGTCCTGTCATTGACCTTCTATGTAACCTCCTGGCAGTTCACCTTGCCTCCATTTGTTTTTTTATCTCTGGAATTTGGATTCATTATAATAATTTAAAAATACTATTTATAAGCTTATTGGCTCATCATAGATGCTCAATGTTAATGTCTCTTTCCACAAACAATGACCCCCGGCAACTTGTCCAAATTATGGACAAGAATATTATTAAATACTTAAATCAGAATATTATTAAATACTTAAATCAGAAAAGTAGGCCTCTGGTTGGCTGGCTCCACTCTGACTTATCAATAGATCAGCTCTGAGCCTCTCTCGTCCTTGCCACGACCCTTCCACAGATTCATGAATAAGGTGGGTCTCAGAGCAAGTAATCCGGGATGGGGCTAGAGGAAGCATAACTCCTATACAGTTTACTTGGTAATTTTTAAAAAGTGTAAAGCTTAGAATTTTGGCTTTGGGTTGTGAAGCACATGAGAAAATGTTTCATGTGTATTTCTGTTAACCACAACAGGAAGACCATGTCCAATGTCACTGATACAGGTGTGGAAGCACCTGACAGAGTGGGAATTTGCCGCGATAGGATTTAAAGGGCAGCCTGTTGGCCTGGTGACACTGAGGCTGTCTTCCCATCAGCTCCACCTTCCCCCCCTCCTACCACCCTCTCCTCCTCTCACCCGGAATTCATTGACATTTCAAAATGTATTGATTACAGGAGCAGACTCGGTTTGGGCAGGGGAGGGGGGAGAAATGGATTGATTCTATTATTTGTGGGAGGGAGGGAAATAAATAAGAGTGCTTTTGTTTGGAGGACAAAACCAAAATTATTGGTTGAATGGGACTGAATTAAGCACTTAAAGTTCAGTCTTTCCACAGTGCTGACAATGCAGGTGGCGATCAATATGGAAACAATCTGCACGGTGGGGAACCCGGCCCGGTTATTAACAACTAATTATACCAAATATTCTGCTGGATTCGGTTGTTCTCTGAAAGGCTGTGATACAGCAGGACTCGTCAGCAATGTCAGGTTCCCAGAACAGCAAGCCCACAGCTGGGATCAAGGAACTCTCAGAGGCCTCTGCTCCGTGGAGTCCACTTCCCAGTCTGCCACTCACCACCCAGGGTAGGGGCAGCCCACACATTTTTACCTGCATTTTTAAGTACGACTACCAGCAGCCAGGCTGATACTGCACCAGGAGCATCAGGACAGCCACACCAAGCTGTTAAATAAATGAAATCTTTCCATGCTGGTGGGTCAACAGTTGCCCTTGGGACCTCCCAGGTCCCTACCCCTCATGATCTAAGAACTGAAGAGTTGACACGTGGCATAGGAAGAGGTCTCCAGAACATGCCCCAGGATCCATTCTGAGGAATCAGTGCTCATGCCCGACAAGTGGTCAAAAATCTGAGTATGAACCTGACTACAGACAATGGCTTGCAGCCAGTCACCAGCAGCCATTCTACAAACCCAGATACCTTTCTCTGAGGGGGAGGGTACTTAGTGAGAATAAATAAAATCACACACAAAAAAATATATATATATACATGTATACATACATACATATACACACATATATAGTTGTGTATACCCATATATAGTAATATGTGTAGCTACATTCACAGATATATATAGTTGTGTATGTATATATAGCTATATGGCTACATGTATAGTTACATATAATTATGCACATATTATGTGTAGTTTTATATATTCAGATAGATAGTTTATTTAAACCTGGTGTGTTTTGGAAGATATTTCCATGTTACACATATACATTTATCCCATCTTTTTAACAGCTGCAAGGTGCTTAATTATACGGACGTATCATCCTTTAGCCACTCCTACTTTTTCACTAGCATAAACAATGCTGTAATAAACATCCTGAACATATGTCCTTCCACGTACATCTGAACATTTCCATAAGGTAGATTCCAAGACGTGGAATTGCTGAATCATTGAAAATGTGCCTTCCTAAAGTTGATAGATATGCCAAACTCTTTATACGTTCTTCTATATGCAAATGACAGCAGCAGGTGCCCCTTTTACCAGGACGGCTTTGCAGGAGTCAGCCCCCCTCCAAGTGCTCTCTGGTCTAGCTGAAGAGCCTGGTTGTGATGTGATGTGTTCATCTGCATTTAAAAGTCAGAGTCCACCGGGCGTGTTCTCGTCTGCGCTGGCACACGTGTGCCCACAAAGAGGCAGAGGACTCCTCATTGCTATTTCCAGCCAACAGATTATTCCAGATGCCCCCACAGCCTCCACTTGGTTGGGTTGTCTGAGAATAGCAAACAGCAAGTTTGCCTGCAGAGCCTGGGAGAACGACACTCTCGCCAACTCAGCGTCACCACCTGTCACCCAGGCCCTGAAGCTGCTCTGCTTGTGTCTAGAGCCACAGGAAGTTCCTTTGAGAGTTCTTCCAACCTCTGGCCACACCTTGCCTGGGATGTTAGCAAGCAGCTAATGAAAAGCAGCTGCCAGTCTGTGGCCCTCTAACACAGGACCTAAGGCCCAGCGCCAAGGGCTAAGTGAAAAACAGATGCTAGTCCACCCTCCCTACCTCCCACCTTCCCATAACAAAACCTTCTGGGCCTGGGAGGGGGCAGAGGAGAGAGAAGTATTGTCCATGGTAAAGGCGTCTAGACCCCAGCTCTGTCTGCCAAAATGCCACGCTACACAAGCTATTTTATTCATGCCACAAAGGACCTGAGGGAGCTTTTGAGAAGGGACATGACATAATAAAATTGGAAAACGTAATTAAAATACAAAGCCAGGGAAAATATATGTGGGACAGGACGTGAAGGCCAAGGGGGAATCATCTATGTAGTCCACTAGGTTTTGCACAGTTGTTAAGCATGGGAACTCCATTTGGGCTCCAAGCTCCCTGGTGACCAAAGGGAGGGGAAAAAGGGTGGGGGGGGAAGATGGGGAGATTTGAGCTGAGTTAGTGTCCAGCCCAGCCAGCATGGCTCAGTGGTTGAGTGTCAACTTATGAATGAGGAATCATGGTTCTATTCCCAGTCAGGGCACATACCCAGGTTGCAGGTTCCATGCCCAGTGTGGGTGGTACAGGAGGCAGCTGATCCATGAGTCTCTCATCATTGATGTTTCTCTCTCTCTCCCTCTCCCTTCTTCTTGGAAATCAATAAAAATAATTTTAAGTTAGTATCCAGATTTGAAATGTGCATGAAGAAAATCCCCACATTTAGACTTTAAGAATAACTGCAAAGAGGAAAATAAGATATACAGATGACACCATTCTCAATTTCTCAGAACAGTTCTTGTTACTCTTTTGAATGCAGCTGACCAGAGCCTGACAAGACCTTTCTGAGCTGACCTGAAGCTCTATGCACTTTCTTAAGTCTTTCCCCATCTCCTCCTACTCCTCTTAGCTGCTTCCTGCCCATACCCCCTTGGGGTGCAGCCAAGACCCCCCACACACACAACCCTCCAAGGTCCCAGCTCTCAGGGGAACACAGCCCTGCTCCTCCCTGGGCACCTAGATAACCAGGTGTGTTTCAGGAGGATATGGGAGGAGGATATTCTATTTTTTCTACACCAGAGACCATGATTTGCATTTTCTTTCCCCCACACCTTTTTTACTTGGTAAGTGTTAAACATTAAAAAATATATAAAAATTCATGCTGAAACCGGTTTGGCTCAGTGGTAGAGTGTCGGTCTGTGGACTGAAAGGTCCCGGGTTCTATTCTGTTCAAGGGCATGTACCTTGGTTGCGGGCACATCCCCGGTAGGGGGTGTGCAAGAGGCAGCTGGTCGATGTTTCTCTCTCATCGACATTTCTAGCTCTCTCTCTCTTCCTGTCTGTAAAATATCAAATATATATATATATATATATATATATATATATATATATATATATAATTTCAGATCTGCCACATTTTACAAATCAGGCAAAAAATTAAGTAGATAATGATAGATTAATTAAAGAAGGTAGCTGAGACTGGGAGGCCAGGACACAGGCTTTTATTGGAGATGGGTACCTCCTACCGGCTGCTTCCAGAGAGAAAGAGAGGAAGAGACCATTAGATACCCAGGGGTCTGCTTTTAAGGAAAGGATGGGGGAAGGGGCTTAGGGCACTCAGCACACGCTGATTGGTGATTAGGGACCTAGGGTCTTAGTAATCGGGGTTTAGGGTATTTGGCAGGTGCTAATTGGTGGTTCAGAGCTCAGGAATGTCTGGCCACAGGTGCAGTTTACATCTGTCCATCAACTGGGGGAAGGGAGGATCTATCAGATAACACGATAACACGGCATCTCCTCTTAGCTGGAGCTGAGAACCAGTTGCCTCCTTACACAGAGAAAGGCACCTCCAATCTGCCACAGTCCTCACCCTCTATTGTTTACACCCAACCCACTTCCCTCATCATGTTTACAAAACCCAGTCTAGGCAATAAATACTTAACCTTAACAAAGGAGGGGGGTGGGAGAGAATGAAGTGAGCAAAACTGACCCGAAAGACCTGAATTCGGACCCATGACTGAGCCATACATCTTCTAGATTCACAAAATGAGGGGTTGGATACTGAAGGAGAAATTCTTCCCACCTCTGACAACATTCTTCCTTCTGAGGGGCAGAGGCCCTGCTTCCCAAGGTGGGGGGATTTGCTGACATCTTCAGACCACTGCAATGGTGATAAAGGGGCCGAGAGAGGGGCCCTGTGTGAGGGGTCCATGTCACTTTATTTTCTGCTTGAAATGTCCCACTTGCCAGTGCCTTCACCGCCCCAACCCTGGGGTTTTGCCAGCGTATTAGGCTCGGGTAGCTACAAAGATGAACTGCAGACGCAGAGTCAATAGATTAGTTTTACAAGCAGAAGCACAAACAAAACAAAGGCAAAAAATTTTTTTATTTTAATCTCTTGTTCTCTTTACAATAAATTGTATGAAACCAGTAGCCTGTTTATCAGAGGCTGGAGCCAGGTGTGTCCCAGAAGCCAAGCCTCGAGCGCCATCTAGGTGCAGAGGGCAGCACTGCAGGCACTGATCCTTGAGCTGCTCCTCCCAACTCCTGCAGACCCTTCCTTCCCTTCCTCCATCCCTTCTCAGGCTGCCTGAAGGTCTCAGGAGAGGCGACAGGCTATAGTGGAGAGCCAGGGGCTTTGCGATCACACCCTGCCACTTCGTTAACTGTGGAGTCTTGGGCAATCTGTTTACTTATCTGCAAAGTGGAGGTAATCACGCCATCTTACTGGGTGATTGGAACACTAAGAAAAATTACGCATTCTGGCATATAATATGGAGTCCATAAACTTTTATCCTCTTCCCCTACAGCACCAAAAATTTACTCAGCCACAGACAACTCCCCGGCGTTTGTTTTGTTCGTCTGCAAACCGGGGACGGGACCCTGGGAGGCCGGTTGGAAGCGGACAGAACATAACCAATATATACAACCCCTGGCTCACAATGAGTGCTCAGCCATTAATAAGGGGAAGGGAAGAAACTGTAAATCTGGCCCTGATCAGTTACAGGCACCGAGGTTATACAAACACACGAGACAGTTATAAAGATAAATAAGACAGTCTTGTAGCGAGAGAGCCAAGTGTAAATAATAATCCAAGGTCATAAATTAAATGTATAAACAAAGTGCATGTCGATACGGATCTCCAGGGTAAATCAATTACCTCACCTACTCCTCATACACACCCTGCAACCAAGAATTGTCACCCCAACTCAGGGACGAGCCAGGGGTAGCTCAGGGAGGGTAAGGGGATGTAGCCTGGACTTATGCTGTTCGTGTCCCCACCTCCTCTTTGCTTCTAGTTTAGATCCGATCCATTCCCCAAAATGGATTCCTCATCTCTGCCACTGAAGCAGTAAATCTTGAAATCGGACTCTTGCTGCCCTCTCTCCCCTCCCCTGCCCCAGGACTCTATGGGCCTGAAGTGTGGGCTATTCCAATTCTCCATCTCTCTCCCACACAGCCCCCTCTTTAGGCCTCCCCTCTTCTCTCTCCAGTTAGACCTCCCTCATTCCACCCCTGCAGAAGCCCATCAGGGCTCTCTGTCAGCTCTTCTCCCTCCAGTCCCTCCGGCAGTGGCTCCCAGGAGGACCTCAGCAAGTCTAGTTGCAAGTCTAACCTCTCTAGGCTGCTCACCTTCCTCCAGGAAGCTTTTCCAACTACACTGCCCACAAGCATCTCTGCTTTCCCTCGACACAGGCAGGTTGTCGACAACTCTGCCTGCACATTAAAATAACTGGGAGAAGCTTACACATTGTTCAACAGTAAGCACATGACGCCATTTGCCATAGGGGAAATCCACACCACGTTGAGATACCACTTCACACCCACTAGAATAGACACGGAGTAATTGGAACTTTCTACTTCAGACAACAAAGCTGGCAGTTCTTCAAAAGATTAAGCACAGAGTTAACCATATGACATATCAATTCTATTATGTATAATATCCATGTAAAAACTATACATAGCCGAAACCGGTTTGGTTCAGTGGATGGAGCGTCGGCCTGCGGACTGAAGGGTCCTGTGTTAGATTCAGGTCAAGGGCATGTACCTTGGTTGCAGGCACATCCCCAGTAGGGGGTGTGCAAGAGGCAACTGTTTCTCTCTCATCGACGTTTCTATCTCTCTCCCTTCCTCTCTGTAAAAAATCAATTTAAAAATATAATAAAACTATACACATGCTTGGCTGGCATAGCTCAGTGGTTGAGCATCAACCTATGAACCAGGAGGTCAAATTTCGAGTCCTGGTCAGGGCACATGCCCTGTTGCAGGCTCAATCTCCAGTAGGGGGCGTGCAGGAGGCAGCCGGTCAATGACTCTCCCTCATCATTGATGTTTCTCTCTCTCTCTCTCTTCCTCTTTCTGAAGTCAATAAAAACATATTTTTAAAAAATAACTATATACAGCCTTGGCTGGTGTGTCTCAGTTGGTTGCATGTCATCCCATGCACCCAAAAGTCACCAGTTCAATTCCCAGTCAGGACACGTGCCCAGGTTATTGGCTCTATCCCTGGTTGGGGTGCAAGCAGGAGACAGCAGATCAATGTTTCTCTCTTTCCCTCTTCTTCTCTCTCTAAAATCAATTTTTAAACAACATTAAAAATAACTATATACAGATGTTCATAACAGCATGATTCATAATGCCCAATCCTCCTCCATTAAAATCCCTGGGGGTGCGGCCCCGGAATCTGCCAGCATGTTTAACACACGTCCTTTATGAGACATCCTGAAGGTTGAAAAGCACTGACCTATAGAATCTAATTCATCCAAGGTCTGGGTCACAGTCAACGTGATTTTACAGCCTGGATCTGTGGTATCTCTGATTCATTTTTCATCATTCCTGCATCAACATCTGCTGCTCCAGGCAACATAAATGATCTCTCCCTTCCCCTTCACTTGGCTCCTCCAACTGGCCTCCAGGGCTCCACTCTGCTGCCACCTCTGGTAGCAAGCCATCCCAGGCCTGCAACCTCCTACAATTGCACTTACCTAGTGGTTTCAACCAGGGGTAATTGTGCTTACAATTGCACTTACTATAACCTAGTGGTTTCAACCAGGGGTAATTGTGCTTCCCAGGGGACACTTGGCAAATCTGGAGCTATTTTTAATTGTCACAACTTGGGTTGGGTGAGACTACTGTCTAGTAGGTAGAGTCCATAGATGCTGTTAAATATCCTGCAATAGACAGTCTCCCTCCAATGCCCCCCTCCAAACACACACACACACACACACACACACACACACACACACACACACAACAAAGAATTATCCAGCCCAAGTGCCAGTAGTACTGACACTGCAGTAGCCTATTGTCATGGGAGGTCCTCAATTGCAGGGAATGTGTAAGATTCAACCATGTAAGCTCAGAACCAGCTATAGAGCCCAACACACGATATGTGTTCAGTAAATGTTAGTGGAATGGATCATCTGTAAACCTCACCTGGCATTTGGGTGTTCACTTATTTCCCACCTTATTCAGGAAAATAATTGTATCTGCTGACAACACACACACACACACACACACACACACACACACACACACCTACCTATGCAATAGAACAGGATAAAATAAATAAGAGAAAAAGAAGATAAAGCCATAGGTGGGTTGGGATCAGGTAAGCATCTGGAATAGTGATTCCAGTCCTAGCTAGGCATGAGCTGACATTTGACTTTGGGCTTCCTGCTGGCGACAGCAAAGAGGGAAACATGAGATTCATGGTATTCATCCGATGAAAATACCCAGTTGCTCAAGGGAAGCACAGCTTTCTCTAATGCAGTGACATGACAGGCACCAGAAGGGGGGAGGAGAGGGAGGAGAAGGCAACCCTCTGAAAAGCATCAACACACCAGGAGTCTTTCATGACTATGTCTTATAACTTTCTCTGAGTTACATTGATCTCATTCTCTGCCATGTAACTTGATAGTTCCTCCCCCCTCACTGAGTTTGGACTTGGCCATGTGACTTCCTTTGATCGATGGGATGAGGACAGATATGGTGCACACAGGAGACTTAGATGGGTTTGTGCAGCTGGATGTGCTTTCTTTCATCTCTGCCATATCCATGAGAAGGATGTGTCTGGCCTACCCCCTAGTCCAAACAAGGTGAGAGATATGTGGAGCCCAGCTGACTCAAGTAACCCCACCAACATGAAACCTATACCACAACCACCCAGCTGAGCCCAGCCTGGCTCTGCAAATCCCAGTTACGTGACCAAGCCCAGCTGAGTCCAGCAGAACCTCCCTTGCCATCTCCTTTGATGCACAATCTGAGTACATGTCCGTGGTTACAGACCACTGAATATGGGGAAGGTTTGTTATGTGGCATCATAGATCTCTAACACATCTCCCAACTGCAAAGTGAAGGGATAAACAAATATAAGCATTCTTTTTCAGGGCTAAGATGGAGCGAATGGATCCACGTTAGGTTTCTCAACTGAACTAGATAGTAACTCCTTAATGTTGGAACACAGGTCCCCCTAAGTGGCCACCACAGACCTGCATACTTAGAGACATTTGATGTAAATGTGTCCATCAGTATTTTAGTGGGAGCATAAGCAATCTGGGCATTTCAACACAATATTGAAATGAACCAAAGTCAAAATGCTTGCAAAAATGGATGGTCAATTGATTGAGTTAGACAGTCTATAGGTTCCAATGCCCTGTCAGATCAGGCCCACAGGGGACCTAAAATAGGCAGGTTTTCTAGGCTTGGCCCTCGCATGGTAGCCACCCTCCTGCATATGGCTGGGTTCTTCCTGGCCTCCTCAGACCTCTCAGAAATGGGTCCAAAAACTCTCTACATCTCCCATTCTTGCACTTGGCTCCACTTTCAACTCAGAGCGACCCTTCGTGTACTTCCCTCTATGGCCTGGGATCTCTAGCTTGAGCACTCAGATATTAAAAGGCTCGGCCCCATCTATACTTTCATTTCCTCAACTCCTCATGTAACAAAATGGTTAAAGGCATGGGCTATGAAGTTGGTCGATCCTGTGTTTCTACCGCAGCTCTGCCACGTATGAGCTGTGTGACTTTGGGAAGGCACCCAATCTCTCTGAGCTTTGGTTGTCTTAACTGTACAGTGGACATAACAACGTTTACCTGCCTTAAGGTTGTTGTTAGGTTTAAAGTACTCAGCATAACCCCTGGCACACAGTCGGTATTTAATAAATGTGAATTATTATCATTTGGCTTTGAACTCGGAGAGAAGACTGGTCAGATAGAGTTTCTGTGGATTGGGATGGAAAAGTCGTGTGCCACAGACAGACCTGCTGGCAGCAAAAGTAAGGTCAGATATGCTACCCCCAGGTGGCAGTGAGGGCAGTGGCTACCTCCATGCGATGTATGGCGCCCTGGCAGGTCACTTATGGTCCAAGCAGCTTTATATAAACACCTTCACAACAGCTTCCACTTTCATGGTGAAGACTCTTCTCAACAATGGAACCATTTCAGAAGCTGGATCTGTGTGCTACGGTCACAATGCTGGATTTCCTCTCCCACCAACCTGAGGGGCCAACGGTACAGATTCTATTGCTTCTTCACTAAACTGACAGCTGGTCAGCTATGCATGAGTGCATTAGCAGAGACTGGTGCAGGAGCAAAAACAAAAGGAAGAGGCACCCTAGCCGGTGGCTCAGTGGTTGGAGCATCAGCCTGTGCTCCAAAAGGTCATGGGTTTGATTTCTAGTCAAGGGCACTACCTTGGTTGCAGGTTCAATCCCAGACCCTGGTTGGGGCATCTGCGGGAAGCAACTGATCAATGTGTCTCTCTCACATCGATGTTCCTCTCTCTCATACCTTCCCTCCTTCCTTTCCACTCTCTCTTAAAAAAAAATTAATGGAAAAAAATATTCTTGGGTGAGGATTGACCAAAAAAAAAAATGGCAAGAGAACTGAAAAAGAGAGAGAGAAGGAAGGTTTTGAACAGGGATCAGACTATCGATGGAGTGCACAGTGGCCTCCCATTGCCTGGTCAGAATGTCCCTCCTAGGAGGGATGGAGCTGTGCAAACCATTGCCCAAAGCAGCAAGAAGAGCAGAAGAAGGCAGAAGCTGACATGATCCAGCAGAGAGAAGAGTGGGACAGGAAGAGGAGGTCAGGCTGGGGCGAAGCTGGAGTAGAAACATGGTTCAAAGTCTTGGCCCTCCTGCCCCTGGCCCCGGTGGAGAAACACATGATGATTTGGATAGCAGGATACTTGAGGTAAGAAATGTTTTCGATGTGACAGCAAAAGAGGGAAGAAGAGATCAGTCCGTGTCCTGGTCGCTGTGGAGAATGGCAAAGGAGCCACAACTTTTGCCATTGGAAAAGCCACTGAACCAGGGGATGCTTCCACAAAAGCAAAGAACAGAGAAGTTCACTCTTTTCATGATACGGAACATTACAGAGACAACGTGATATTCCATGGGATCTCTTTAACATGTAAAGGGACACATGTCAAGATGAAGAAACCACCCAGAGGCCATGGCCTCTGCTGCCACCCGGCCATCATCACCGTCTGCCCCTCACTGGCATGGAATACAGGTGCGCCGAGGTCTCGGGGTCCCTCAAGTGCTCACCTCACCTGGGCCTCTTCCACGAGCTCTCGCATCAGGAAACCCACCAACAGCTGGCTGGGAAGAGCCCAACGGGAGTGCCGCCCTCTGCCCAAGGTGGCCACTCGCCGAAGGAGGCCTAGAGAAAGGACCCGGAGCCAGAACAGCCAACTGGACTGGGAAGAGGTGAGGAGCACCCAGGAACAATGTGCTCCATACGGCCAGGTTTGAGGAGAGCCCCAGCTGAGCTTCCCTGGGCCTCATCCACCATAGTGCCGGGTGGGCCAGCACCGGGAGGAGGCTCAGCTCTCACACCTTAGAGTGTGGGGGACAGGGGGTGTTTTAAGGAAAGAAGAAAAAAACAAGTGTTCCATGTTTGTACCCATGGAGTTGAAACTTCTTCCCAGACAAATTACCTGCCATTTATTATCTATATTATGTTAAGAGCTAACCCCATCTAACGGATGGGGAAACTGAGGCTCAAAAAGATAAAGTAGCATTCCCAAAGGACTCCAGCTAAAAAAAAACTGTCAGAGTAAAGATTCAAGCCTGTTCCCCTCCACCCCCCAGGCCTGGCTCTTGCCCCTACATTGAGCTGTTTCCCCCATACCCTGGCCCCTGCCTCAGTTTGCAGACACCCCCGGGGCCGCCTCAATTCCACTTCACAGGCCTAGCCTGCTAAGTGACACATGGCCTCTGTGGGAGAAGATTCTAATTGTGTCTGACCACAAGGTCTGCAGGGAGTTAATAAATTATTCCAAGAGAATATCTGCACTGAAGGTCTTATTGACTGGAGTCCATTTCCTGAGCTGGCATAAATTTTCCCCCCAGCAACGGTTGCAAAGCAAGTTCAAGTGCAAATCTTGATGCCTCCTCTATAGGAACCCTTGCTTATCTCCAAGGCTACATCTGCAAAGCCTGCCTGCCAGTCAAGGCCATTGCAAAAGGACAATCCCTAGAAAACACAGAGAGGTAAGTTTTAGGGGTTCCAGGTTTCCATAAAAAAACGGACTTCGGTTCTTTTCTCTATGCTTTTTCAAACAAATGACCCCTTTCCTCCCTCACAGTCTCATCTTCTTCCTGGAAAGAACCACAGCTGGTTCACTGCGGTGTTGTACTGCCCCATAAACAGAAACAACCCAAGCGTCACCAGTAGGGAACTGGTTCAGTAAGCCCTCCGTCCAGCAGAACGCTGTGGAGGCACACGAACGAATGAGGAAGAGCTCTATGTCCCCAATACAACTTGTATCTTTTCAATGAAATTATCAAGGTTTAGAAAGAGTATATAGCTTTGTGAATGTTTCCTGGCCATTGACTGATGAACTGGATGTGGGATGTAGGAGAAAGGGAAAAAAAGCAAAGATGACTCCAACTTTAAGGACCTGAGCAACTGAGTGGGTGGTGGTGGCATTTACTGAGATGGGAGACTCTGAGGGAACAATATCTGGGGTTGGGGCAGCGGTAGAAAATTAAAAAGTGCTCATGTTTTGTTCCATGGACATCAAGGAGCCAGAGGGGCATAACACCAGCTTTTGGAAACCACTGGCTACTCCCCTTCTTCAGAGTACACAGTCCTTTCCCTTCTGGCAAAAACTTCTTCCATGCCCAGGTTCCCTGCACAGAGAAGAAAGGAAAGGGGTTGCTGTGATTCACAAAAGGACCACCAAAAAGATGGGTCTATATTAGACTTTGCACCAGAATCCACTGGGTTCCTAATTTCCAAAGATGGCCCCCACCATCCATGCCTTTCTTATGAAGAAGTGGAGGCAATCCCCCCTCTCTTCTAGGCTGGGTTGGCCTTTTGATGAGCGATGAGCAATAGAGTAGGTGATGGAAGTGATGTGCCAGGTCTTCTGAGCCATAAGAGGACTGACAACATTCACTCCCTGCCCACTGAAGACCAGCTGCCAAGCTGGGAGAAGCCCAGGCACACGGAGAAAACACACGGAAGAGATCGGAGGCAATCTGGCAGAGCTCCCGGTCACCTCCAAGAACCATCACCAACCATGCAAGAGCCATGCTGAGTGCTCCAGCAGAGTCAAACTCCCAGACGACAGCAGCTCTACCTAACGTCGTCTGGACCAGAAGGTCTGACAGCTGAGCAGAGCCGACTTCCAGGGCCATAGTGATGATGAATCAGTCTAAGTTTGTTGTGGGTTCATAGTCAGCAGTTGATACCATTCAATCAAATCACTATCGTGTTTTCCTTGACTCTAGGATTCTTTTGATGTTGCAATAACCACAGACTAAGTGCACATATAAATAAAAAAGACATCAGGATTTCAGAAACCTTAAAAATCTGCTCAGTGTTTGGCTCAGTGTTATGCTCAGAATCAAGATGACTCCAAGTTCTGTACCCTCCAGACTCCCACACTTACTTCAATTACATGCAGACAACAGAACGAATCTTTAGACAACTCAGGTTGCATCTGGCTCATCACCTGGTTTGTCCCTAAATGTATTGCTTCTTCAGAACGTGCAGACGTGTCCCACTCTATCTCCCTCTCAGGGCATATTTTAGTAACACTTCTTTTTATATATATATATAAAGACACAGAAGCAGTCCTAAAACTCCATGCCTGGAAGTCAGTGGAGGCCAGAGTTTGGATTGAAACTCCCAATCTTGCCTAATTAATGACACACGTTATTGCCCCGGGTCCCCTAATGAAAAGCAGCCTCAGGAGCTTGATGTGTCTTCCCAAAGATAAAATGCAATAAGTGAATTAGTGTCCGGAGGGACTGTGGTGGGAATAGAGGGAAAGCCACGAAAGACAGATTATGTCTCAACTAATTTTATGATTTATCGATCTCCACTTCGTTCATTTTGCAATGTGGGAGAGCTCATTTTTCTGCCTGGCCCACGGTGGTGTCACCCTTGCTAATAGATATGATTACCATCCCTAAAACTGTGTTTGTGAAACAAGAAGTGTGGCTTCTCTCTGCTGCTGAGCTCAGCGGTTTTCTTTTATTGTGTGCCCCGTTCCTGCCAGGAACCAAAATTGATGCACTTATCCAGAGACTTGTTGGACGGTCACAAGCATTTTTCTCATTTTTTCTTCCAAACAAGTTCATCTTTAAGCAAGTGCAGATTCGTGGTTTAAATTACTGCGTTGACACCTCATCTGTTTCTAGTGTGTGTAACCTCACACGGAGGCGAGAGCAGGGGAGAGAAGTGTCACTACTAACAATTTTTGGCCCATGTGACAACTTGAGTTTAAAGCTGTATTTGTCAGGACCCAACACAAACCAATTTGGATGGCTCAACAATTCCGTCCAGCAAGTACTGATTGGATCCAGGTATTTTGCTAAGTATGCTGGGGGTAGCCGGTCAGCCTGTAGTCAGTTAATATTCATTTGGCACCTATTGTATGCTCAGTGCTGGCATAACAGAGTGAACAAAATGGACATTAGCTCTTTTCTCATGGAAACGGTGGCCCAAAGAGAAAAGATTGAATTTCAATAGCAATGACTATGCAAAGAGTAGAATGGGATGTATTGGTCAACTATGCCACATTTGTGCTATGCAGCAACCAGTAGCTTGCAATGACATTTTTATCTGCTAATGCAACTATGATCCGCCTGGGTTTGGCTGATCTAGTCAAAACCTAGCTCTAGGCCATCAGTTCAGTTCAGGTCTGTTCATGCATCTCTCATTCTTCTGAGACCAGCAGGTGGCCCAGGGCATGTTGCTCTCATGGCTATTGCAGGAGTGAAAAATGTGAGCCCAAAACTTAGTCATATTTCAAATCTCTGCTCAATGATGTCCTATTGGCCAAAACAAGTCATAAGGCCACGCTCAAAATCAAAGAATGAGGGCATAAATTCCATCCATACTGGAGAGGGAAGGGAATGAACATTTGACGAGAATTAATCCAATTTACCACACAAGATAATGTCATAAACAAGTGATTTATGAGGGATCAGAGATAGTAGAGCCTAGTGACCAAGGGGTAAGTTTATTGGGAGGTTGGCAGGGGACAGACCTTGTTGGGCTATTGGGCATATCTGATTTGTGATTTCAAACTATCACGTTTATTGCTATGTAGAAAATGGATGGTAAGGGGCACAAGAACAGAATCAGGGAATCCCATTAGGAAACAAGTATTTTAACTGAGAGACGGTGGGTGGCATGAACTTGGGTGGTAGCAGTAGAGATGAAGGAAGAGGCTATATTGAGAAACAGAAGCAAATGGTCAAGGTAGTGAAGTGGTAACATGTGGTCCATGGCCTTAAATAGCAAATAATCTATTCGATGAGACAATGAAGTACATAAATAGCCATGGTATAGTGAGGGCTGATATTTATGGGGCCATAAACAATGCCCTTTAGAAAAATAAAGAGCCCTGTGAACTTCGTCTGAGGACATCTGGAAAACTTCAGCGAAGAGGTGACATTTGAGCTGGTCTTCAAACGTGTGATCTTCAGTGGCAGCAAGCTGGAGAGGAAGAACCATCTCAATCAGATGTCACCAGGCCACACCTGTGATGGGCACACAGGAAGTGCAGCAGCTGAACAAAGAGAGAACAACTTCCCATGCAGACAAGTGTCCATAGGTAAAAAGTACAGGCTCTGCTATGCTTTGACTGGTGCATATACAGAAAGGAGGCTACCAGGCAGTAAGATGAGGAACAGGTTGGTACTCTGCCCCACTATTCAAGGAGACTAGCTATTGCTTCATACCCATTAGGATGGCTATTAGCAAAAAGACAAGAGATAAGTGCCAGTGTGCATGTGAAGGAAAGGAAATCCTTGTGCATTGCTGGAAAACAGTGTGAAGGTTTCCCCCAAATAAAAATAGAATTACCATATGATCCAGAAACCTCCCCCTTTGGGATATTTATCCAAAGAAAATGAAATCACTCTCTTGAAGAGATATCTGCACTCTCCTATTCACCGCACAGCATTATCCGAAATAGGCAAGACATGCAAACGACCTAAGTGTCCATTGATCGGTGAATGGATAAGTAAAATGTGATATATACACAATGGAATATTATGCAACTACAAAAATAAGTTAACCCTACCACTTGCAATAACATGGATAAAACTTGAGGGCACATGCTCAGTGAAGTAATAAGTCAGACAAAGAAAAACAAATGTTGCCTGATCTCAGTTAATGTGGACTCTATAAAAGCCAACTCATAGAAATAGAGAACAGAGTGATGATTGATAGGGGGTGGGGGAGAGGGGCAGAGGAAATGGGGAGATGTTGGTCAGAGGGTAAAAGTTTCAGTTATAAGATGAATAATAAGCTTTGGGGATCTAACATTCAACATGGTGACCGTAGTTGACAATACTATATTGAATATTTGAAAACTGCTAAGAGAGTAAATCTTAAATGTTCTCACCACTGCCACCTCCACCACCACCACAGGAAGGGAACCATGTGAGATAATGGATGTGTTAACTAACCTCCAGGGCTAATCATTTCACAATATACATTTGTATCAGATCATCATACTGTACACATATCTATAATAAAAGCATAATATGCTAATTAGATCAGACATCCTTCCAAACAAAGCTGGGACTGCAGCCGTGGGATCCAGGCAGCCACCTCGGCTGCGAACAAGAGACCGAGGCAGCTGCTGTGGCTGTGAAGGCCTACTCTTGCACAAATTTCATGCATCAGGCCTCTAGTAATGTTATATGAGGTTAAACTTACAAAATGTAATCTGTCAGTCAAATCTCAAAAAAGTTGGGGGGAGAATGATTTGCCACCATTCTGGGAAAAGGGGACAGGAAACTTGGGGGAGGCAGTCTGGCAAAGACAAAGCCTCAGCATTAGCCCTAGCCTGGTTGGCTCAGGGGATAGAGCATAGACACGAGGCCTGAAGGGCCCCAGGTTCGATTCCATTCAAGGGCATGTACCTCGGTTGCAGGCTTGAGCCCCTGCCCTGGCCTGGGCTCGTGAGAGAGGCAACCAGTCAATGTGTCTCTCTCACATCTATGTTTCTTTTTCTCTGACTCTCCCCCTCTCTTTCACTTTCTCTAAAAATCCATGGGAAAATATCCTCAGGTGAGGATCAACCAAAAAAAGCCTCAGAATTGAAACTAGCAAAGAAATCAGTAAGCTAGTTGGGGGCTAGATGGGTTTTTTGTAATTGTAAAAATGTAGAAATTACCCAAATGCCCTCAATAAAGTAATAATTAAATAAACAATAATGTGTCCATACTTTGGAACATTGTTGCTATGCAAAATTTTCTCATTATAAAAATTCATTTTTGAGAATGTGGAAACTACAGAAAGACGCCAAGAAGAAAATGAAACCCCCCTCCCACAGAGAGCCTCTGCTACGCATCTTGGAGGATGCTCTTCTAGTCTTTGTGGTATTTTTGAGTGTGTGTGCCTTCATGTACTCATGTGTGTTTATCTAACACAACTGAAAGTTTATTGATCTTACCAGTTAGAATCCTGCCTTTCTCCCTGTAATATCAGTTGAGGTGTTTTTCCATATCTACAAATTTTTATAAAGAGGATTAATGGTGTGAGAAATTGGTACTGATTTTATGAGGGTAGAAAACGGGAGTGCTAAATTATACATTCAAAATGATTTCAATTACATAAACATTTCACAGGGACAGCCATGTGTGTGTTGCATATGGGAAGAACCGTATGAGTGACAGTTAAAAAAAAAAAAAAGAGGCCCCATGTTCAGCATGGCTGTCTTTGGGTTGTGGGATTACAGCCAGCTCTCATTTCATTATTTACACTTTTCTGCATCTTCTTCATGTTATACAGGAACATGTACTGGTGTTGCAATAAAAAAAATGTTTTTGCACAGAGACAGTAGATTTGAAAGAAAATGAGGGTGAGCTGGTTCATCAACTCTGACATCTACAATTCTGGGGTTCCATAAAACAAAAGAAGTTTATGGAAGCTCCAGGCTCACCTCATGCCAGAAGCTAATTCCAGCATGTCATAATTGCAAGAGTTTCATCAAAAGGTTGATGGAACTTGGGGACTCAACAAGGGCTGAGTCACATATGTTATCACCTGTTGGAATGGCTAGAGGTATTTCCCCCCAAACCTGAATAGGATGATTGTTTGCTGCCAGACAGCTGAGGGCATCTTAATCTACATGTTACTGCCTCCTACTGGCCAAACAACTGAACAGCCGTAGGTTATTCCCCATTCTGACAATGCTTCTGTAGGAAACCCTACCCTTTGAAGTGTATTTCTCCACCCTGCCTTAGGACAATTTGTGTTAATAAAAAGCAAGGGGTCCTGAGACAAGGAGAACTTAGAACTTAACTTCTTCAGGCTCCTCTGACCCCCAATGCCTTTCAAAATTATCTTTCATCTTTGGATTCTTAGTTAATCTACGCACAGCCTTTCTCCAGATTGTTGAATCCTTCTTTATGCTGGAACAAGAACCCTGGCAACCTCAAACTCCCAGAGTTACATTTTCTTTTCATGCTGAGCTTAGGAGTGAAGGAACAGATTGGAGAGGGGAGGTCCAGGCTGGGAGTTCATGGAACTTAGAGGGTCTGCCCCATTAGCTTGAAGGTCAGTAGACAAGGAGGCAGATCTGGGTGGTCTGGCAAAGCCAAAATAGAGAAAACTAGGCTGAAAGATGCCAGATGTTGGGAGGTCAGAGGTTAAAAAAGAGCTGCAATGGCCAGTCCTCATCCAGGCCACAGGCTCTCCAAAGCAACCTACACAGCAGAACTGGAATATATCCTACAGCCTGACTCTCAGGACGTCCCCTCAACCTCACTTCCTGACCAGGATGGAAGGCAATCTTCCATGTCACTTTAATGGAGAAAAGGGAAGTGGAAACCTAATAGGGGACCAATTTTGGGGGGTGGTATACTTTGCCGATATATTCACCATCTTCTGTCAAAGCTTCCTTTTGCATCTCTGGAGTCAAGGATAGGGCAACTGCCAAGAACGGCACCTCTAAATTTAGATGAAGTTGAGTTGCATCCTAGCTATGACATCTCCTAGCTGTGTGATCCTGAACAAATTATTTCACCTCTCAGAGCCTCGGTGTTTCCATGTGAGAAATGGGTTTAAGATTTAATATTGGGAGTGTTACACAGGTTAAGGTACCCAGAACAGGGCCTGACACATAGGAAGTGCTGGAAGGTTTGTTATTGCTACCTCATGGGGTTACGATGAATATCCTGAGTCCTGGCTGGAATGTAGGAGTGGAATAATTTGGCATTTAGTAAATACATCTAATCCTCCTCTCTCCAGCCCCTGAACAATTGTAGAAATGTCAGTCAATTCCTTTTCAGACCAAAAAAAGCCTGTTCTCTCCAATTCGCTGGGGTCCCCGGATTCATTTAGCCATTTCCCCACCCAGGTCCTAACCAGGAGGACTCCTGGAGCCCAGTGGGATCATCCTCTTGCACCAGGAGGACCTGGGGGTGAGGTAATACACAGGCTGGCTTATTGGAAGCCAAGCAGAAACGCGCTGGAGGACATCCACCGGGCTTATTGCACTTCCTTCCCCATAAAGGAACCCTACAGTCCAGCCCAGCCAGCTCCTCTCATCGACCAGCTAATGGGGTCACAAGATTCCACTCCGCAGGAAGCTGCTTTAGTAATGGCATGCCCAGAAAGAATTGGTGCTAGCAGGGAAAGGGAAGGGGGCAGGCGAGGGTACGACTGTGCGTCTGAGTGACACATCCTATATGAGGTTGATTCATGCCGGAGCAAATCTGGGCAGGGACCAGCTGATTCCGGCGCTGAAGTTATTGCTCTGCCAGTTTAATATTTTGCCATCTGCTAACTGAAGGCTCTGCTGCCTGCTGGGTCCTATAAAGACTTTTATTTATTATATTACACATGGCAACATCTGCCACGGGATGAGGCTGTACTCAGCGCCCTAATTAAACAAACACGCACTCCTGCAATGGCAGAGGGCTGGTGGGGCCCACCGTGAGTTGGCAGAATGGCAGCAGGTAGTTAAAACTTGGAGTGTCTCGGCCGGGGGAGTTTTCCTGAGAAAAGGCAGTGTGTGGGGCACTTGGCTCCCCTCCTGATGTCACTACATACATACAGCTGATTAAAAGCAGGCTGAAAATAATCACTTTATAAGACAAGCTCACTCCCAAACAGAACTTGAATCTTAAGACTTGGGGTAGCCAGCAGTGGGAATTCCTGGTCCACTTCTCCCACTCCCTCACAGGATCCCGACACATTCCATGTCTGTCTCGTGTGCACGCCCAGAGATGGCAGATGTCCTTACTAACACAAGGAGCTCTAGAGATGGGGAAAAGGGGTTCCAGAAGTCTATTTGAAGACTCCGGTCAAATGTGTGTTTTATGAAGGCAGAGATTTAGTCCATCTCATATGCCAGCTCACCTAATAGCATCAGTATTTATGCTAGATGTCCTTGCTAACACAAGCAGCCCTAGAGATGGGGAAAAGGGGTTCCGGAAGTCCCATTCATTTTTTTTTCATTCATTCACTCAATAAATAAATACAGATGCTATAAGATGAGCTAAATATCTGCCTTCATAAAACACACATTTGACTGGAGTCTTCAAATGGACAAGCAAATAGAAAAGGTGAACACAGGCTGTCATGTGAGAGAGTGCCAGAGACTGGGCTGGTATGTGACTGCATTCATTTTCTATTGCTGCTGCAACAAGTCACCACTCGGTGAGTGGCTGAAAAGAACAAACATCAGTTATCTTACAGCTCTGTAGCTCAGAAGTCTGACGTGGGTCACGCAGGGTTAAAATGAAGGCATTGGCAGGCCTGTGTTCCTTCTGGAAACTCCAGGAGTGAATTCATCCCCTGCTTTCTCAGCCTCTAGAGACCGCCTGCATGCCCTGGCTCACAGCCCCTCCTCCTCCTTTGAAGGCAGCAGCACAGCATCTCTCTGCCCTGCTTCCCCTTCTTTCTCCGACTCTTGAGATTACAGTCACCCTACCCGGATGTTCCAGAACACTCTTCCTAGTGCAGGGAGATCCGTAACCTTGATCCCATCTTCAATCTTAATAACCTTTGCCAGGCACCATAACGTAGTCGCAGGTGCAGGGACTTGGCTGTGGACCTCCTTGGGGAGATGGTATTCTCCCCGTCACAATGGGCAAGGGGCTGTTTTAGAAACAGTGGCCTCAAGAGGGCTTCTCTGAGATGCCACAGTGACACAAGGTTGCGAGCAGAAAGAAAGGGAAGTTCAAAGACCCAGAGGCGGTCAGGAACTTGGAGTGGTCACTGTACAAAAGGCATGGACAAGGGAAGGTGGCCCAAGGGGAGCTGACAAAGCAAAATGGGGTCAGATTACGTTGAGTCTTACATGCCTTTCTGAGGCAGCCTGGTGCAATGATTAAAAGGCCAGACATGGGAAGGGGACGTACTTTCACTGAGCGCCTAATGTTTAACCAACTTTACACAAGGGCCTTTAAATATATTATCCCGTTTAATCCTATAACAAGCACATAAAATATGCCTTGCAATTCCCATCTTTCAGATGAGGAAGCAGGGACTTGTACGACTACGTGGTAGAGACAGGATGTGAAGTATCTGGCTGCAGAGCCCATACGCCCCCACCACGCGAGGCAGCTCTCCACATGATGTTGCCTTCTGTGCATTTGTGATTACGATGCCAGGACACTCTGTCTCCTCTTCCGCCTTTCAATCGATAGACAGGCTTCAGAACCCAAAAATAACATGCAGTCAAGTATCCCACTTGTGCTTTGCTTGTTTCTGCTTCGTAGAGAGAGGTACATGAAGTTCCTCTTTCGTGACCTGAAGAGTTGGGCTCACTGGGGAGATAGAGATGACACGTTCTCCAAAGGTACCAGGGAGGATGTGTATGAGGACAGTGGCTGAGTTGCCAGAATAAGAGACACCCCCCCCAAAAAAAAAAAAAAAAAAAAAAACGGCTCAAATAAGGGAGGGGTCTATTTCTCTTTCACATATCAGGCCAGAGGTAAACAGAATGGGGCTGTCATGGTCCTTCTGCCCTTCGCAGCCATCCACAGGCCAGGTGCCTTCTTTCTGACTGCCCTTCTTTCTTCCAGACAGTTACCCCATCCTCCTGGCTGAACGAAGCAGGCTGACCAGAACCCCCATCGAATTCCAGCCTGCAGAAGGATGGAGGAGGATGGAATGCATGCATTTTCCTTTTAGACGACAACCTGGATGTGCACACATCACTTCTGCTTACCTCTCCTCGGCTGACAGTCGGCTGCATGCCCACACATAGCTGGGAGAGAAGCTGGGAAACGCACTCTCTAGCTGGATGGTCACATACTCAGCTCCAGCTTGGGAGGTGCTATTACAGGAATAAGGAGAAAATAAATGCTACAAAGGATGACTTCCCCTTTTATTGAGCTAAGGTCTAGTAGTCCTTCCTTTCCCACTGCATATTGTTTTGGGTTTGTGGTGTATGCTTTTAAGGTTTAAAAAAAAACACACACACACACAAACAAACAAAAAACAGTAAATCTCTATTTTCCAGAAGAGGAAATCCAATTAATTTTCTTTTTTTCTTTCAGAGACTTAAATCAAACATGACCCAGCCCTGAGTTGATCTTTCTAAGCCTCTATGCCTGGAAAAGCCACAGGAGCTATGGGTCCCATGGTGGATTGATCTGATGCATAAACCTGATCGGGAACAGGTCCTCTTGAGGGGAGAGTCTCTGGAACAGAAAGCTCTGTGTATAAAAGAAAGAACTTGGTACAAAGAGCTGTGGCTGGGGGAGCACAGTGAGTGAAGTGTGGACCTGGGAGGGGGGGGGGTACTCTAGGCATTATCAGGCTGCATTGAAACACAGTCCAACTGCGCTGATGAGTGTTCAACAGCGCCATCTGTGGCAGAAAGAGACACAGCTGGCCGACAAATACCAGAGCTTTTCCCTAGTGGGAGTACAAGAGGTAAAGACCTCTTTTCCTAACTAAATAAGAACTTTAGTCTTAGAAGGAAAGCTTGCATTTTCTCACCAGTGAGTGTGACGTTAACTGGGAGCATGCCATTGAACTCTTGGATTCTTGAATGAACCCCAGGAGAGGAAGGCCCCAAGAAGGCAGTACAGAACTCCTGGCCAACCCAGAAAGTAGAAACTCAAGCAATTTTTATTTAGTTTGGGAAATAAATAAATAAAACATGTGACAGTACTTGTTCTTGTGGTGTTTGTGGAAATGCTTGTTCTGCCAACAAAGAGGTGGAAAAAATTCCCTGAAGATTTCTTTATATACGATGCAGAAATGACATGCGTCAATGAGATGTCAAAGATGTGGCTTATAAGAGTACAGAGAAATTGCCAAAACTGGTTTGGCTCAGTGGATAGAGTGTCGGCCTGCAGACTGAAAGGTCCCAGGTTCAATTCCAGTCATGGTTGAGGGCACATCCCCAGTAGGGGGTGTGCAAGAGACAGCTGATTGATGATTCTCCCTCATCAATGTTTCTATCTCTCTCTCTTCCTCTTTGTAAAAAGTCAATAAGATATATATATTTTTAAAAGAGTACAGAGAAATTCATGATGACCCAGGGTGAGCCACTGAAAGCACTCCAAGTGCAAGCTCTGAACAAAATCCCACCTGAATGATTGTTTGCCTGAGATCTGTGGAGGACCAGGCCAGGCTCCATGAGGAAGAAACTTTCCATGGATCTTTGGGGCTCATATTAACAATAGCAATTCCCTGATCCGTAAGCTTGTGGCCTGTTCTCCACAAATGCCCACTCAAATGCTTCATCCGTGAAATGGGATGAAAAGTCTAACAGCTGGTCTAAATTGAGTATTAGAACAAGTGGAAGGGAGCAAGAACCTAAGATCAAGGATGGTGTGTCACCAGTGAGCATGTGAGCTTCCGGCTGGAGGGGGGAAGGGGTCCTGATGGGTAAGGCTTTGTGCAAGTGCAGGACAAGGGGAGCAGTCCTCACCTCCCTGAGACTTTTCCTCCTCAGCGAAGTGGGTTTCAAGGTCATTGGGAAGGTGAGAAACAGTGTTAATAGAGTACCCAGGACAGTAGGTGGCAAAGAAAAAAATAAGTGATTATTGTTAAACAACCAATTAGTGACTATGGCAATGCAGGGCGTAGGAAACAGGGGTTTCCACATTAGGCCGGTTTTCTTCAGGAAAGACAGAGTGCTCTCTTGGCTCCCTGCAGAAGCCAATGCAAATCCTCTCTGCTGGAGAGAATCTCCTTCTTAGGCGCTCACCATTTCCATAGACGAAACCGCTAGCAGCTCACAGCAAAAGGCTACGCACTCATTAGGAAATAAGCCACCCCGAGTGAGAATCAACAGAAATAATAAACATACTTTTACCCCCTCTGACTGCAGATACCAAAACATAGAAACAACCGCCCTCACTGGGTAGCACAGTTGGTTAGAGTGTCGTCCCAATAGGCCAAGGTTATGGGGTCGATCCCCAGTCGGGGCACACAGAAGAATCAACCAGTGAATGCATAAATAAGTAGGACAATCTCTCTCTCTCTCTTCTTCCTCTCTAAAATCAATCAAATAAATAAATTTACAAGATAGAAACAGCTAGATATATGGATACATAATATAAAATAATTGTGATTAAAATACTTAAATATGATATTAAATTAGAAGAACAAGAAGGTAATCAAAGAATATCAAAAGGATCAGGTGTCGTTGAAAAAGAACCAAATAAAAATTTTAGAAATAGAATATATAATTGTTGAAGTTATAAATTCAATTGAGATTTTTTTTTTAAATAGCAAAAAAAGGGAATTAAAACTTGAAGATATATCAGAAAAAAATTATTTAGAATGTGACACAAGCCAGCCGGCATGGCTCAGTGATTGAGCACTGACCTATGCCAGTCAGGCCATAGGCCAGCCGTGGGCAAACTATGGCCCGCAGGCCGGATCCAACCCATTCAGCTGTTCTATCCGACCCACAGAGCCAAAAGAGCGGAGGGTTCTCTTGCTTTCCCCTCCGCTCCTTCACCAGCAGCCCAAGATGAGAGTGCCAGCATGGTCAGGTTGCTTTTGTTCCGGCCCTCCGGTCCAGTTTAAGAACCTATTGTGGCCCTCGAATCAAAAAGTTTGCCCACCCCTGCCATAGGCCCTGGTTGTGGGCTCAAATAAAATGTTAAATGATTCGGCAATTTCACTTTAGAAAGTAACACAAATAGGAATTAAAACTCTCAAAGAGTTTAACCTATTAACTATCTAATAGAGAGGTTAACCTCTCTATTAAAGCTAGGTTTAATTTCCATAGAAGAGTCTATACAGAGGATAGAAAGAGACAGACTAGTATATATCTAATTTGAGTCCCAGAGGAAAAAAATACCAAGAATTGATGAGAGGCAGTATTTAAAGTAACAGAGGATGAGAATTTTCCAGAAATGGTAATATATAAAAAAATTTTAGATATAACAAACACAACATATATAAGCAAGATTATTAAAAAGAAACCCATATCTAGACATATTGCAATGAAACCACAGAATATCAAAAACTGAATATATATAGTGAATAATAAATTTGTAATAAATGTGCTATCACCAAAAAAAATGTTAACAGGTTAGTGGATTTCTGTATAAGAATGGAATGGGGGGGGGATCAATGGGAGAGTAATCAGGCTCACTGTAATATAGATCCAGCAATATTGGTGATTTTAGTGGATAAGGTAAGCAATGGTTTTATGGGTCCCGATTTTATTAATATGCTTTATAACTTACATACTTTATCCACATTCTGTGTTTCAAATATTATATTGAAAATACATAAAATATAAACTAAACAGATGTAAAATAGGAGGATAAGTTTCCTGAGAACAAGAGCAAAACCAAAGCGTTGCTGTATGCCTCCCCCCTTTATTATGCACAGTGAGCCCTCAACAGAGATTTGCTTGCATTTCATCCAGAGTCTGCACCCCTTAGCAAATTATAAAACGATGAGGAAAACCAAGGCTTCTCGTAAACAAATGGTACTGGAGCAGAAGGGAGTCTAAATTACATGATAATATAGTACTTAATATAGTATAATGGGCATGATCCAGGTAACAGTAACAGAAAAATAAGCCCGCTTTCCAGCCATCAATTACACTGTCTCTTGGCTTTGAGAAGGAAGCACGCCTGCAGCTACCCTGGGTTTCAGGTTGTTAGATCATGATGGATGATCCCATAAGGAACCAAACGAGATGAGTGGAATTCATTCATTGAATTCATTTCTGCAGTCCTGACTCCCTCCTCGCATTGCCAGAGTGGTCCGCACCACACAGACTCACATGTAGTGGGAGCAGAAGCAGGACCACAAAGCTAGCCAGCATCCCAGGTCTCACCACCACAGTCGCAAACCAAGTGTTTCTCACATGCGATCCAAAGGAGCAGCAGGGCAGCTGGGGAGAGCAGGAGGACACACCTACACATCAATTCTGCACCTGTGTTTCTGAGGGCAGGTTATTTTCCCTGCACGTGACTCAGTTTTCTCCTATGGAAAATGGGGATAATAATGTGTAATTCAGGGGTTATCGGGAAGGCATCTGCTTGTGCCAATTCTAACACCTGGCAGGTGCCCCCCAAAATATCACTTTCCTTTCCTTAGTTCCTTCCACATCTTCATCTCTGATCCCCAACTTTAAATAAAGAAAAGAGTGCAATCAGGAGTGACAGAGGAAAAATGTTATTCAAGACTGCTACCGACTGCAGCTGCTCCTGCCCCTGAGGAAGAGACATTATTTCTCTCCGGACTAAATATATTTTCTTTAGCAAAATACTTTGACAGGCAGCTTTAGTTATG
Source organism: Vespertilio murinus (assembly GCA_963924515.1). NCBI lineage: Eukaryota > Metazoa > Chordata > Mammalia > Chiroptera > Vespertilionidae > Vespertilio > Vespertilio murinus. The sequence continues at coordinate 85,393,003 of OZ004705.1, forward strand.
AAATGTGAGTCCCGCCCCACCCCCACCCCCACCCTCACCCTCCACCCCAGGGCACAGTTTAAAAGGAGACAGCTGAAACAAAGAAGAACCCAAACAGCTCTGCTTGCCGAGACAGGTTTGGCTCAGTGGATAGAGCGTCAGCCTTCCGACTGAAGGGTTCCGAGTTCGATTCCCATTAAGGGCACGTACCTTGGTTGCGGGCACCTCCCCAGTAGGGGGCATGCAAGAGGCAGCTGATCGATGATTCTCTCTCATTGATGTTTCTAACTCTCTATCCTTCTCTCTTCCTCTCTGTAAAAAATCAATAAAATATATATATATATATTTTTTTTTTTAAGAAAACAGCTCTGCATTAGAAAAATGAACAGATGCTGGGGTTGGCGGGTGCTGAGAAATGGGGTGACAGGAGAAAATACCTTGCAACAGCACCCCCATCCCTGACAACCATCCCACCCTCTGCCCCAGCTTTATTTCTCTCATTAGGAACTGTCTGCACCTTCCATACTGCTCCCCAACCCTCACTAGATTGTAAGCTTCATGGGGGAGAACTATTGTCCATTTTGTTCACTGATGTTTTCCCCGAGCCTGGGAAATAAGAGATATGTGATACAACTTTTCTTCAGTAAATGAGTAAGACATGACTTACGGGGGATTTTGAACTGCCACAGCTGACTGGCAGACGGATGGGAATAAATGGCTATGTTGTATATCTGCGTAGAGGGGTTCTTTTTTGCATAGCTTATGGTGGCAACGGCTGATTAATACAAGTAACAACACTGGTTGGGTTCAGATATGAGGAAAATCACATCAAAGGCGCAGACTGAGGATTTGGACTCAGCCAGCTTGTGTTTCATCCTGTTCTGTCATGTCTGAGCCTTTGTTTCCTCCTCTCTGTAAGGACCAGAAGGAACCAAAGGACACCTTCCCCACAGATAACTGTAAGGATTAAACTGCCACTTTTTCTCAGAACGGGCACTCAATAAACGGTAACCATTCTGTTGCCTGATGGGTCACCTCAGCCTCCATGTGAGATTGGGCCTGCTAAGAAATCAACATATGATTTGGATCCTGTACAATGTGAAATTAAAGGTGCAGAACTGGTGGTAATATTTTGGCCCAGTAAGTCAAAAATATATAATTAATTCAAAGTTTGTAGAGCCAAATGGTTATTCTTATTCATTGAAAATTGGTGTGATTTCTTAAAAAAAAAAAAAAAAAAGAAAGAAAGAAAGAAAGAAAGAAAGAAAGGAAAAGAAATAGGGCTACATTCTATTAAGAACCATGAAATGCTATAGGTATTTTAGCCCAGCATCTACCTTCTAAAATCTATGCTAAAAAATTATCATAAAAATCACTTTATGAATGCAGATCTCTAATTAAGTGAAACACACTCTATCTACTTCCAATACAGAAACAGAACGTCACCACTGAATGACATTCTCACCCAAAGAAGCTAGATAAGTACAAAATCAGTTTTTTAAACCCAAATAAACTGGATTCCAGAAAGTATTATTTTAGAGGAGAGAAGAGATTTACCCCTGATTTTTATCTCTAGCAGAACTACTAAGGAAGAACAGCTGCAGATGAGATAAAAAGAAAACTCCTACCAAACTGGTAAGGGACATTTGTAGTTTGGATGACAGATTAGAATCCCAAGAAACCCCAGTCTCCCATCTTTGAACACTGTCTCATGGGTCTATACTAACATCCGGGGAATGGTTGTCCCACACTAGGGGTGAGAGAAGTGAGTTTCCCTTAAATACATGGAGCCTCCACTCGAGGTGCAAGGCAGCTGTTTGTGGAATGAGAGTTCAGCAGGGCAGGAGAGCTCCGAAGCATCTCAGCAGGCAGGAGGACAGCAGTGGTGCTCCAGAGCATGAAGGCCTTCCCAACAAAGGCTGGGGGGAGGGCAGTATGGACTTAATGGGGCAGAAATGTCCTCTTTGGAACACCCATTGGCAGACCATCAGAGCTGAAATAGATCTCAGAGTCGAGAAAGCAGGGAGCAAAGAGCTCGCCAATGACCCAAAAGGCAGGTATCCAAGTGTTACACCATGAGAAGTTCCTCACACTCCCCAAAACTGGTGGCTCAGCTTGAAATAACAGGCAGTTTTCTGGAATCTCACCAGTGCTCAGATCCCAGGACCTGCTGAAGAGAAAGTTCTGATCCAACCACCAGGATATTTGAGACCAGTGGTAAGGTCAATGAACCCAAAACTGCAGTAAAGCCCAGCCTGAGGTCCACAGCAGGTTGGGGCACTCAGCTCCCACTCTGGTGCCTGGCATAAGAGAAGGCGTACACTCTAGTGGAAGTAAATATTTTTTATGTGAGTCTCTACTATTTTTTATACAAAAGGTCCAGCATACAATCAATCATTAAAAGAAACATTAATAATTTTTTAAAAGAAAAAAAATGGTCAATAGAAAAAGATTGAGAAATAACCCAGATGTTGAAATTATTAGACAAGTACTTTATCTATGATAAAACTTGCTTTTAAAAATCTAATGGGAAAAAAATCTAATGGAAATCATAGACAACATACATAAAAAGTCAGTAAATTTCAGCCAAAAAAAATGTTCGGCAGGAAATGTTAGACATGTTAGATGGAAATCAAATGGAATAATTAGCAATAAAAAATATAATATTAAGCATCAATAATTTGTTAAATCAGCTTAACAGCAAACTGGAAAATAAAAATTAAAAAACAGAGAAATGTTTCAGTAAACTACAAGAAAGGTCAATATAGTATCCAAAGTATATCACAAAGAGAAACAGTTATAAAAAAAAAAGAAAATATAAATTATTAACATTGAGAATGAAAATAAACATCACTACAGATCCTACAGATATTTTAAAAATATAAAGAAATATTAAAATATCATTACATCACATTTACATCATAATATAAGAGCAACTTACATTAACTAAATGTAGTTACAATGTACCAATCCTTAAGACAAAAAAAATAATAATAATACTGTGTCTATTAAAGAAATTAAACTTGTAACTTTAAAAAACTCACAAAGGAAAATTTCAAGCACATATAGTTCACTAGTAAATTCTACAAAATATTTAAGGGAGAAATAATGTATCTGCACAAACTCAGAAAATAGAGGAGGGGGTATCATTTCCCAACTTAATCTATAAGGCCAGCATAGCCCTGGTATGAAAGTCTGACCAAAAAAAATATTATAGGGGCTGGGGGGGGGGGGTGTGGAATATCAGGCCAACATCTCTCATGAACATAGACACAAAGCTTATAAACAAAATATTAGCAAATGGAATACAGAAAAATATTTAAAAAGACAATACATCATGACCAAGTGGAGTTTATTCCAGTTTAACAGGAAAATCAATCGGTGTAATTTATCACACTAACAGAATAAAGGAGAAATCATTTGATCATCTCAAAATATGCAGAAAATGCATTTAACAAAAATCACCAGTCTTTCATGATAAAAAAAAAAAAACACTCATTAAACTAGAAATAGATTGGAACATCTTCACCATGATAAAGAACATCTATGAAAAAGCTATGGTTAATAAAATAGTTAATGGTAAAACATTAAAACTTTTTCTCCTAAAATCAGGAACAAGGCGAGGGTGACCCCTCTCATCATCTTTGTTTAATATTTACTGAAGTTCCTAGCCAAGACATAAGGCAGGTAAAAGAAACAAAAGGCAGACATTTTGAAAAGAAGTAAATTATTATTTACATAAATATTTATTTAAAACCTGGAAGCAAAACTAATTCCCCAAAATAATGTATCCTTTGAATAAATTTTAGCCAATCCGTTCACTATAGGCATTTAGGATGAGGATTATTTTATAGGCATTTAAGATGAGAATCTATAAAGAGTGCTAATCAAATGAGAAAATGTTTGCTAAAATCAGCTGTAAAAGAAACTCTAGGGGACTTCTGGGGAGATACAGACTTGTTATTGGATGATTTTAAAGAATTATGCTTAACTTTGTTAGAAATGATGGTGATATGTGGCTATAAGAAAATTTGGATTTAAAAATGCATTCTTAATAATCTAGGGCAAAGATTTTCAACTCAGAACTACTGACACTTAGAACCAGGTAATTCTCTATTGTCAGGGGATAGGGGAGCTTATGCATTATAGGATATTGAATGTTATCCCTGACTCTACCTAAGAGATGAGCATTTCCCATGTGACAACCAAAACTGTCTCCAGACATTGCTAAATATTTTCTAAGGGGGTCCAAACCACCCTCAGTTGAGAACCACTGCTTTAGGGTTAAATACCATTACATATATAATTTATTTTTAAACCCTTCAGGAAAGAAAAAAAAACATACAAAATGACTATAACAAATACTGATGTTAATTCTAAATGATGAATATGTGGGTGCTCGAAAGTTTCATAATAAAAGTCACAATAACTACTATATGCCATAGGTAGCCAACGCAATACTTACAATTGTATGGGATTGCACATGTGTAAAATCGTGCACAGAAAAATATGTAAAGAAATATTGTGGATGAGTTAGAGTGTGATGCATGGTTGATTTCCTTTCGCAGATTTCAAAATAATCTATAATTATATGCTTTTGGATTGAAGAAATTGACAGACCTAAGAGTGCTAGAAGGCAATATTATCAGTCACTCCTGGTCTAATGTTAGAAGAGAAGTGGCAGTCAACACGGCAGGGACAGAAAACTTTCCGCTTTGGACGCTCCCCTCTGGCTCCCTGCAAAGGAAGCCTCTCGGAGCAGAGCGAGCAGAGCGGCTCGGTGGGCACACAGCTGCCTAAGGACCTTGCTTTGTTCTTCCCTGGCTGGCTAATTGAGTCACGTCAAACAGACAAGCCTCCAGACTTCACAACCTATTAGAGCCCTTTTGTAAACAAAATTAGAGTTGGGAACATGCCTCCCCAGGCTGGTAAACAAGTTTAGGAATTTAGAGACCTGGCATCGGTAAAGTGGCTAAGTAAATATTACATTCTTCCACATTTACGAGTAAAAGCTAAGGCTCAGCAAATGCCAGGAGCTTACCTCACTCTGCATCAGAGACCCCTCCAATCAAACTGTCCCTCCTGAAAGCGGCCTCCTTTTCTCCTTCCCACTCGGTACTTTAGGGGTGGTCACTGCTGTGGCTCTGGGCAGAGATTATTGCCTGGTTTCCACGAAAATGGGGACAATAAAATCACTTAGGATTCTGTGGCAAACAGTCTCTTTCTCCAGAATTCGTGCATCGATCCCCGTCTCCATCTAGCATGAGTGCCTCCTACGGTGCCAGGCATTTTTCTGATCAATCTCATTACAATAGTGAGCAAAAGGAAAACCCCTGCTCTCACAGAACTTCCTTTTTAGTGTGTTTTGATTCAAAACTTCCCCGAGCTCTGAGAGCTGTGATGCTGGGAACCATTTTTATCTTCAGTGAAATTGTCTAGGCCATGTATCTACTCGTCATGTGTAAATAAAAATCTGATTTTGTTCTCATCACACAGCGTAAGTCTGGACCACGTGAGAAGAAGCTGACCAGGAAGTGCCCTTGAACCTTTCAGACAGGAAGTGAGGAAGCTGGGGCCCAGGATGAGCAGGGAGCTGCCTGCTCTGGGGGTGAACACTCTGCCCACGGTGCCCTTTTCTCCCGGATAACTACTTGTCCTGCACACAAGGATGGCGAGCAGAAAGTGGGATCGGAGACAGGCTGCCTCAGTTCAGATAAAAAGCTCTGCCACTTACTAGCTGTGTTTCTCTGAACAGCGTACTCAATGTTCCCACCTCGACCATCCTCATCCATAAAGTGAGGATAACAAGAGTACCGCACGGAGCTGCCATGAGACGTGAGCGGCACATTTCATGGGAAGCAGTAAACATAATGCCTGTTACATAGTGAACAATGAATGTTAGCCATTCCACACTCACCCAGTGTCTGCCACATAAAGTACCATGCCACAATGCTGGTTGGTTGTAATGCTGTAATGAGCCATTACAGTCTTAGTTACTCACCCAGAAACCTTCGTTACATACAAAGCACCCACTATGGGTCAGGCATCATGCTAACTGCTAAGATGGATGTATTATCACCTCCACGTTACAGGTGAGAAAACTGAGCTCAGAGGAGTGAAGCAACCTGCCCCCTTCCACACAGCCGTGAGCAGCAGAGTCGCTGTATGTCATTGAGAATTACAAATGCACTCATCCTCTGACTCAGCAATGCTACAATCATACACTGTAGGCATACACTCACCCATGCAAAATGACAATGCAATGTTGTTCGTTGCAATGTGGTTTGTAACACAGAAGATTGCAAAAAGCCTAAGTGTCCATCAAAAGTGGAATAATTAAATAAATCACAATAAATCACACTATCCTATATAATCCTTTATAATAAAAAACTAATATGCAAATTGACCAAAAGGCAGAACAACCTGTCACTACAATGAGTACTGACCACAAGGGGGCAGATGCTCAATGTAGGAGCTGCACCAGCCAAGGCAGGTGCCAGTGCCCCCTCACTATCTTCCCTTCCCTCCCCCCCCACTTGTTGCCCAACTAGGTCTGCAGAGGGAGGTGACCAGCAGCAGCTGTCCGATCACCTACTGACCCTTATCTTGGCCATGCCTAGGGACCCTACCCGTGAAGGAATTTCGTGCACTCGGCCTCTAGTCTCCATATAATAGAAAATCATGTAACTATAAGAATAGAAGAACTCTTTCTACAATGATTTGGAAAGAAAACAAGATACATTGTAATTTTTAAAAAGGCAGGATATAGAACTACATCTGTGTATATTTGTATTTGCTTATATATGCCTGAAACTCTACAAAGATAAAGAAGAAATCACTACAATGGCTGCCTGTAAAAGAAGGTGTCAGAAGTAGGAGGGATACTTCCCACTGGATGCACTGACATTTAAAAAACATGTTTTTTAATCATATGAATGAATTGCCCGTTTTAGAAATGAAATAATTAGAAAACTGTTTGAAGAGCAACATATTGGGACTCAGAAATCTGAGTAACATGGCAAAGCTGGACAGCGTACTTTATCTTTACCCCCCTCCCTTTCTCCATTAGTGAAGTCTCCAAGTTCTTGTTGCCTAATAATAGCATCACCATTGCTGCCATTTCTTAAATGCTTGCTACATGCCAGGCTCTATGGTAAGCTCTCATTGAACATCTCAAGCAAGTCCATAAGGTAGAAACTATTGTTAGTCCCCATTTCACAGATTAGGAAACTGAAGTCCAGACTGGGAAGGTAACTTGCCCAAGGTCACACAGCTAGGACATGGCACTTAGAGACCCAGGATTTGAATCCAAGTCTCTCTGGATCCAAAGCCTCTGTTTTGACTCTACGGTTTGCTGCCTCCATCCAAAGTGGTAGTTTTCTTCCTTACACTCCCTTGCCCCTCCCACAAATCCCATGCGCAAATTCCCTAGGGAGCATGTCCACGTCCCCAGGCCTGGCCCTCACTCATTCCCAATCACCCTTTATCCACGAAGCTTTGGAAATGAACTGTTACTAATGGCTAGTCATATGTCAGCCTAATGAATGGGATTCAGACTTCCATTAACATAATGAAATTAGTGAGCTTCGGATTTGGTTACATCGCGTGGTACACAGCCTTCAGTAATTACCACCCCACACTCTTTCCCCCAAACGAAAGCCAGTTTATTCGTTTAAGGTCTTTGGCTGGGCCATCTCTATTAAGCTCACACTGTCTATTTGGGGATGGAATGTTGGGGGGGGGTTGTTTGTTTAAATGCTGTTTGGGCTGTTCCCCTGATTAATAAAGTAGTAAACACAGCCAGCCAGAAGCAGCCTCTGAACCACGCGCGGAAGCCGAGACTGTAAGTCAAAGAATAATTCTGTGGGAGCCTGGGTTTTGTTTGGTTGGGTTTTTTAAATTCTTTTTCCAAAGGATGAAAACAATAAGAAAGAAGCTCTTTGAGCTCCAGGAACTCCAATTATGCTGACATTTCTGCAGCAGAAATACACGGGGATCCATTCTGCAGGAACCCAGTGAACTAGCTAATCAGATTTCCTTGGATAATTTGCTCCAAAGGTCAGCTGCCTTGAAAGAACCCGGCGCCTCGTTATCGGTGAAGCAGGCTGCACACGGCTGGGATTTGGAGCTCAGCCTCCATGGCGAGGAAGTAAATCTGGAATTTTTTTAGCACAGATCCGGCCGCCTTGGCCTTGCCAAAGTCTCAGCTAACTTTGTGATGAGCCTACAGATAAGATTCCCTGCAGAGGAAGCACCTGAGTGTATGAGACCTCTGGCCCCAAGACGGGTCTCTCCTGTGTGCCAGGGCACCAAGGACGGGCTCACCTGGAATGCTCATGCCACGGTAAACTTCAGGGAGCCTTTCCCTGGTGTGAGAGTTGGGTGGCCAGACCTTGATTAAAACCACCACCAAGACCGTTCTACAAAACACCAGTTTAAGTTTCCCCAGGGCTACCAAGATCAGGAGGGGAGGAAAGACTGAGAAACGGTCATAGACCAGAGGAGACTAGGGGACATGAGACCAAATGTCTTGTGGTGAAATCCAAATAAAACCTGCAATTTAATTAACAGTCAGGTTCTAATGTCGGATGTAACAAATGTTCCATGATAACGAAAGATGATAGCATTAGGGGAACTCTGCATTGCCACTGCAACTTCTCTATAAATCTAAAATTATTTCAAAATTTGAAAAATATATTTTAAAAAAACATATACTGTAAAAAACTGCACTGTATATTATATGTGTGTGTGTGTGTGTGTGTGTGTGTGTGTGTGTAATGAAAATAATTAAGTTTACCCTATAATCAACTTAAACAGCAATCTAAAAACAAAATGAGCCATTAAGTCCAAAGAGGAGGGCAGAGCCAGTCCTAAAACATTTTTTTAATTTCTTTTAAAATCCCAACAAAAACATAAATAAGCAACAAAAAGTAAACTAAAACTAAATTAGAGTACAATGGATGTTGACCTTCTACCAACCAGGACGGGGAAAACCTGACAAAAGAAACGGGTTTCTCTGTGTTTCTCGCCGCTCCCACCGAACCCCACTGCCCAGAGGGATTCCTTCATAACAACCCCAGACACCACTCTCATCCACTGATCCTCTTCCCCCCGTGACCCGCTGCATGAGAAGAGTAGATGGAGGTACCCTTGTGCCCCATCAAGTCAGCTGTGACCACGAGCTGGCCTGGAGGGATCATGGAAAGCTCAGTGGAGGAGTGTCCGAGCTGAGACTTGAAGGAATAACAGAAGGAAGTTGAATAAAGAAAGGGAAGAGGACAGGAAGGGAGCATAATGCATGCCAAGGCACCTTGCAGAGAAGTGGACACCAGGTGGGAGGAATTAGGAAGGCTGTCTTAGCCCATTCACGCTGCTATAACAAAATGCCACAGAGAATGAGTGGCTGTAACAACAAAGATCAATTTCTCTAATTTCTAGAGGCTGGTAGGTACAAGATCAAGGTGCCAGCGGACCCAGTGTCTGGTGAGCACCCACTTCCTCCACTCGAGTGCATGCAGATGGCCATCTTCTCACTGTGTCCTCGAGTGGTGGAAAGGGTGAGAGAGCTCCCCGGGCCTCTTTTATCAAGGTTTTCATCCCATTTATGAGGGCTTCACCTGCATGACCTAATCACCTCCTAAAGGCCCTAATACAGTGAGGATTCACCTTCAACATTTTAGGATCACAACCATTCAGTCCATAGCAAAGGTTTTGTGTGCTAAGGAATTTCACTTCATCCTGAAGGCCATGGGGAATTTTAACCAAGGGAATGAAATGGCAATATTAGCATTTTGGAAAGAGTCTACAGATGAGGTAAAGAGGGAGGATGGAAGGTAAGGCTGTACCCAGGAAGGCTTGGATGCCCTGCCCACATTTATCAAAGGCTGCTGGGGTGGAAGGGGTGGCTGCAGAGAACAGGGGTTCTTGCCACACTGATAACTAAGGTTACCATTTCTCCTATAGCTTTGAAGCTCAGCCCCCATCCCCACTCCAGTCGGAAGATACTGTCACAAAAACAAAACACAAGGGAGTAGTATGTGCTTAATAATATTAGTTGTGATACTGTGGTATGAGCACCAACCATATCTAGGCATCAAGCTAGACTTTAACCTGCAAAGGATGGTGTAGTTATCCCCACTGCACAGATGGGAAACCTGAGGCTCTGCCTAAGTTAAATAACCATGCCGTGCAGCTCTGCACGAGGGCAGATGGGATTTGGGTCCAAGAAAGCCTAATCCCAATCACCTTTTCCCAGGACATCTCACTCACTCATTTTCTACTTCTCTTTGCTCATTTATTACAAGTTTCCCTCTCCATCGGGATCAAACACATGACCAGATGGCTGCAGGAGAATAACATCTGAAATGCCCAGATGTTAAAATGCCCAGTCTTCCCTGACTGATCCCTAACATTCAAACACTACAGCCCTTGGAGTGGCTGGCTGAGCAGCAAGGACAGAAGTTCCAAATGTCTTTTGTAATGGATCAGTGACACAAGGTTAGTCTGCCACCTGATATCAAATAATAGCTGTCTCTCCCTTGTTCCTGAGAAGGGAGGGGAAGACTCCATGGATGGATGGATGGACAAACAGACAGACAAACATGCATTTACAAGAACAGAACACTTCTAAAAGAGAATATGGGAAGCTATGTACGGTAGTTTTCCTTCCTAAGAGAGGACACAGTGGCTGGGACGAGGGTGGGAGTGGGTACTACCTTTTACTGTACAGTCTTTGGTATCGTTCAAATTTTGAGCTATCTGTGTAATGCCTATGTTAAGATAAATGGTAATATAAAAACAATTTTTAAACAACCTGTTAGATATATACATGGATGGGTGGCTGGGAAAATGAATAAATCCTAAAAATGTTTTTTAAGTGTCTCAGTGGATCTCTCTCTCTCTCTCCCCACAGCGTGCCTTCCCTTTTCCTTTCCCCAGGGCAGAGCCTCTCTGTGCAGCACAGCCAGGCCTCCCCGGGGCGTGTATATCCTTGCTTGCTTGCTCCTACTTCCAAGGGCTCTTCTTTTGCCTCAAAATTTTGTTTCCTGAGCCACCCAACTAGCTCTAAACAAGGGGGAAGAGGGTGTTTTTAAAACAATAATGTTTAATTGTTAAAAGTTACGTTTTTCTCCCATTGATTTTTGTTTAATCTTGGCACCAACTTCTACTTTTCTGTATAATCATCTAACATAAATTGGCATCCAACTTGGCACAGGATCAATTATAAAATTTGGTTATTTTAAGTCAAATACATCAATGAAGTTGTGGTGTTTTGCAAAGAGTGTCTTGCCACCAAAGTTTTTCCCCTCAAACCTACCCGAGGACCGCTCAGCGTGAGGGACAGCAGGGCTGAAGCCCGGGCACGGACCCAGCCAGCAGCCTTTATTCTAGCTGTGAGTCTCCTCTCGCACATCAAGCCCACCGACACGCTGGGCCTCTGAACACCACCCCTGATTCCCAGGGGAGCATAAGGAAGGGCAGTGAGTAATCGGCCCCTATGGAGGGAAGATAATGAGACAAATGAGCTCTCCAGCCCCATCACCAGCGTTTCCAGGAAGAAATGAAGAGAACTGACTTTTAGCCATAAGTGATTTATTGCTTTCCTTCCGTTGGAATGGAAATGGAGCAGGATTGCTTCAAGCTGAGGTTCTTAGCTACCCAAGCTGTCCCAACAGCTGACAACGTCCCACAAGACTTTATGGCGCTTCTACTGGGTTATCGTGGACCCCACTCCTGCTCTCAAGAGAGTTATACTCTAACCCAAGATATAAAATATTCCAAAAAAATGGGGAAGAAGTATTTGGATGTCAAGGGTCTAGAGTAGACCAAATACCAAACTGCTTGCATGGATAGAGGATGGTGACAGGTGTGTGACATGCTCCTTCTAAGTCCCCTGGGTGTGGGGTGGAATTTCTGACTGTGGGCAAGGTGATAGGAGTATCGGAGCTATTTTAAATCACCTGTTACCTGTGAGGCACTAGTCACTGTTCTATTCCTCTGGGGCAGTTTGGAAATCACAAATTTATCATCAAGAAAGAAAATGCTCTATAGCACCATCTTGTGGTCATCTCTGCCACCATTCCGTGAGTGGTCCAGGCCCCTACCCTGCCCTTGGCTGGCAGTTTTACTCTTGGCTATCTGAGTCTCAGCAAGGGACAGTGGTCAGCAAACTCATTAATTAACAGAGCCAAATATCAATAGTACAACAATTGAAATTTCTTTTGAGAGGCAAATTTTTTAAACTTAAACTTCTTCTAATGCCACTTATTCAGAATAGATTCACCCAGGCCATGGTATTTTGTGGAAGAGCCATACTCAAGGGGCCAAAGAGCCACAGTTTGCCAACCACGCGGCTGGGACATAACAAAAGGCATCTTAAGGAGGAGACACTTGAACTGGGTCCTAAAGAAATAGATGCCGTGTCTCAAGGAGCAGGAGAGGCACTTGTGATGAAGGGCAGGGCATGCACACTCTGGTGACAGGAAATGCCAGGTCCCATGAGGCTGGAAAGTCAGCCTGGCTGGTGAGGACTCACTCTTCAGCTGTGGGTATGAGTCCTCACTAGGGAGGTGGGGACTTTCTGGGAGAAGTGAGTCATGTATAGCTTCTTTGGGTACCTATCACCCCATGATGATGGGGGAGAACATTGGTTTCTCATCACAGCCCCACTTTCTCTGTGGCTTCCCTTGGAGTCTCCCGTTCCACCTTGTGACTGTCCCATGGACCAGCATCACGCTAAGCCACATGCCAGTGCATGCATTATCTCATTCAAACCTCATCACCCTAATGGAGGGGTACTATTGTTTCCTCCATCTGACAGATCAAGAAAGTGAGGCTCAGGGAAGTTAAGTCACTCTCCCAAGTGACTCAACTACTCAGTAGCAGAGCTGGGATCTGAGCCAAGTTCTCTGTCTGGCTCCTCCAAAGTATGCTCTAGTTTTTCATCGGGATGTTCTATGTGCAGGCCTCCACTGCTTCTTGTGACAAAGTCAGCCATCACCCGTGAAACTGTTCAATCCAAAGCACTTTTGCTTACAACCCAAGTGGTTTCCAAACAGTCTGTCCATATAAAACGGAAGTTTCTCCTCCAGCCCTGCAGGTCTGTGCCTGGGGCTCTCTTTGCACCTGGCCAGAGATATGGCAAAAAGGGGGTGGGGGGGGGGAGGCCTGGGATCCAAATCTCAGCTCTGCCCCTGATTGGCTCAAACAGAGCTTGTCCAAAACTGAGAAACTGACCTTTTCACCAAACCCATTTCTCCAGTGCAAACCTCATCATCTTCAACTGTCCTTTCACTCACTTCTCTCCAGCTACGCTCCTCCTTGTTCTTCCTTAAACACACGAGGTTCCTCAGATGACATACATGGCTGGCTCCCACCCCACCTTTGAGTCTTGACACAAACGTTACCATCTCAATGAGGCCACACCCGAATGCATGCCCAAGCCCTTCCCGAACTCTGTGTTTTCCATAGCAGCGGCCACTTTCTACAATACGATATGACTTCCTTATTCACTGTGATTTTATCTTATTGTCTGCCTTCCTCCACTAGAATAAAGGTACCCTGAGGAATGGTAGAATCTAGGTAGTAAGTATACAGATATTCCCTATGAAACAATTCCAACTCTGCTGTATGTTTGAAATTCTTTATAATAAAATGTTAGTGAAATATACCCAAAAGGCAGGAATTTGTCGGCTTTGTTTACTTGTGTATCTCCGGTGCCTGGAACAGAATCTGGCATACAGTAGGTACACAATGAACACTACCAAATGAAGGAATTCGTGGATAAATGGTGTTGCTTTGGGCAAGTAATTTCATCTCTCTCAAACTCAGTGTGCAAAGTACAAAGTGGGCAAACCAGCAGCTACTTTCATTTATTCAACAAGTATTTGTGGGTCACCTCCTGCACACCTGGAACTGTCTTCAGCACCAGGGATACAACTGTGAATGAAGTACACCAGGTCCTCCTCCTCATGGAGCTTACAATCCAGTAAGGCTTACAGAGGGGTAAACATAATCACAGTTTACGTAACGTCAATGCCATCCATGAAATCTCCTAATACATGTGCACTCCAAAATCCATCTAGGGGGTTCTGGAAGGAACTCTGAGCTGAGTGGCATCTAAACTGAGAACTAAGGATATGTAGGAATTACCTCACCAATGTTCATTGTCTCTTTATTCAGAGAGCCCTGATATTATGTTTTGTTTTGGTTTGGTTTTTTTCCTGAGGGAAACAATGAATCCCATTCAAAACCTTCCTTCACTAGCATATCTTGCAGCTGGGGCTGGCCACCTGGCCTACTGCTGGCAGTGAGAGAAAGAGGCGTGTACCTTTAGCCCTTCGGCTAGTTTTCCTTCTTCAGCCCCTCACTTGCTGACGTGACACCTGGAGTTGGCCAAGCAATCATCCTGCAACCATGAGGATAGAAGCTGCTGGATGAACAGAAGATGAGAGGGCTGGGGTCCCTGCTGGCATCACTGACTCACTCTATCAGCCATGGCCTGTCTACCACTGAGCTGATTATTGTGCAATCCAGATAAAACCTTGCCTACTCAAGCCATTAGAGTTCTCCAGTATGTAGAGCCGTGGGCAATCCTGTTGTCCTAGACAAGATATTAGTGAGGTTAACAGGATGAAGTGAAATGTTCTAAGCCCAGAGCATAGCCTGTGCAAAGGCCCAAAGGTGCAAGTGAGCAAAGTCAATCCAAGCAACAGAAAGAAGTTCCGTGTGGCTGGGATGGAGTGGATAAAAGAAGGGGGTGGCCCTGGCCGGTGGCTCAGTTGGAGAGTCATCCTATACAAGGAAAGGTTGAAGGTTCAGGTTTGATTCCTGGTCAGGGCACATATTTCTTTCCTCTCTCCAAAAATCAATAAGAACATATCCTTGGGTGAGGATTGGAAAAAAAATAAGATGGTGAGTAATGAGATTGCAAAAGTGAACAGGGACAGAGCTGCACGGCATGGTTATTTAACTTAGGCAGAGCCTCAGATCTCCCATCTGTGCAGTGGGGATAAGTATATACCCATGAAACCTTCACCACCATCAAGGCCTAAACATATCCACCACCTCCCGAAGTTTGCTCCCTTTATTGCAGTTATTGTCATTCTCGGTGTGGTAAGAATGCTTTACGTAAGACCTACCCTCTTAGAAAATTTTAAGGGTACAACGCAGCACTGTGAGCAACAGTCACTATGCTGTGTATACCTTCAAAACTTAACTTGCATAACTAGACTTTGTACTCTTTGACCATCACTTCCTCTTCTGCACAGCAAAGGAAATAATCAACAAAATGAAAAGATAGCCTGTGGTACCAGAAAATATTTGCAAACCATGAAAGGGGTTGATATCCAAAATATACAAGGAACTCATACAACTCAGTGTCAAAAATATAAATAACCTAATTTTTTTTTAATGGACAAGGAACCTCAACAGATGTTCCACAGAAGACGTACAAATGGCCAGCAGGTATATGAAAAGATGCTAGCATCAGTAATCACCAGGGAAATATAAATCAAAACCACAGTGAGATATCTACTCATACCTGTTAAGGTAGCTATTATTTAAAAAAAAAAAAAAAGGCAAGTGTTGGTGAACACATGGGGAAAGGGGACCCCTTGCACACTGTTGTTGGGCATGTAAATTGGTACAGCCAATATGGGGAACATTTTGGAATTTCCTCAAAAAACTAAAACCACCACTGCCATCTGATCTAATTTGGGTATTTATCCAAAGAAATTGATATCAGCATCTCGAAGAGCTACTTTCATTCTCATGTTTATAGCAGCATTATTCACATCTAGAGTTGCATGAAGATTCATGCAATAGCCAGGGGAACCTGGCTGCCGGCACCAGTTTTCCTCTGGCACCTGGGACCCAGGACTTCACTCTGGCCACAGTGGAGAAGCCAAGGCTCTTCAGTCTTCAGTTGTCTTCAGTCTTCACTCGGGCTTGAGGCTTCAGTCTTCACTCTGTACCTACATATGCAAATTAATCCTCCATCTTTGTTGGGTTAATTTGTATACCCACTCCTGATTGGCTGGTGGGCATCACAGGGGTATGATCAATTTGCATATTTCTCTTTTATTAGTGTAGTCAACAACCTAAAAGTCCATTGATGGATAAATGGATAAAGAAAATATGGTCTTTCCTCCAAGGGTAGTTTGTAAACAAGGCAGAGCTCAGGTCTTCCCGGCGACTGAGAGAAGCATGAATTAGTGACTGAGACCAAGGGAAGCCTGAGAAGCACTGCTTACCTGCCTAGAACTGGGAGTTCCTGGCAGCAGAGTGACTAAGCTTATGGCCCA
Source organism: Vespertilio murinus (assembly GCA_963924515.1). NCBI lineage: Eukaryota > Metazoa > Chordata > Mammalia > Chiroptera > Vespertilionidae > Vespertilio > Vespertilio murinus. The sequence goes on from OZ004705.1 coordinate 85,409,286, forward strand.
CCAACTAGAAAGCCACAGTGTGCTGATGTTAAAAGATACAAAGTACAATGAGTTCTGGCCTCAAGTCATTTATAATGTGGGGATGTAGCTTCTAAAAATGGAAAGAAAATACTGATTTAATAAATGTGGCCCAGCATACAGAATCTTTAAGTTTGGTCTGGTGATAGACTTTGTCAGATATATCAAGATACACAAGGGAGAAGATGGCGGCACAGGTAAACACTCCTAAACAGCTGCCAGGCACAACAAGTTCCCAAAAAAAACAACTATAAAACAAACGTCTATCTCCCAAAAAACAAACGAAAGCTGGCTGAGAGGAAGCCCTACATCTAGACTGAAAGAGAGAGAGGAGAATCCAGGGCACATGGCACTGAAAAACTGAAGTAGGGGGGCGAGGATGCGATAAGGGCTAGCAGCGGATCCTGGCTGGCAGAGGGTGGTGCTTTCTTCAACCCGAAGAGAGACAAGTGCCCGATCTCTCTGAAATCCATTTTCTGGGGAGAGGCTAGACTGTCTGCCATTGGGTCAGAAAGTGAGGCTGGCTTGTTTGCAGAGCTGAGGTTGTTTGCTGTGCAGTGGTGCGAGACTCGGGGAGACGTGGTGACGCCATCTGAGAGGTGGCGGACAGCAGCCATTGCTGTTGGCCCCACCCCAGCCTAGTGATGCCCTGAGACTCCACCCCTCACATCCAAGCTCCAAGCAGCGGACTTTGCATATGAATGGCCTTCTCTGTTGCAGTTTAGCAAAATTGCAACCTGGGGCAAACAGATCCAAGGAGGATAGGATAGTGGTTCACACTGTAGCTTCTCAGACTAGCTGAACTGCACCTCATTGAGACCCAGGAACCAGAGTTCTAGTGCTCAGTTTCAATCCCTCATACCCATAAGTGACACATTCGGGAGACGGTCTCAGTGAGCACCAAAGCCCCACTGAAACAAGGTGTGTCTCCAGCACAGCAGTTCTCCTTTTATAGACAACATGGATCCTCACAGGCAATTGGCCTGGAGGTCAATTCCTCCCAGTGTACCAATAGCAATCAAAGCTTAATTATACCAAGACTTTGCACTAAGCCTATAAAGGGATATAGCAAAAGCAACCAGCTCAGGTGATTGGGAAAGCTGAGCTACTGACCCCTATAGGTCACCGACCACACAAAGCCACTCCATCAACACAGGGAGGCAGCCAAAATGAGAAACACAGAAGCATGACATGAATGGGAGAGATGGAGGAGAGTAAACTACTGGATGACACACAATTCAGAATCACATTTATAAGATTACTCAAGAATCTTCTAAAAACCTTTGAGAAACTTGATGAGACCTCCAAGAAGCTTAGTGAGACCTTTAAGGACCTTAAAGAGAATACCAAAAAAAAAAAATGGAAAAGGACCAGCCAGAAATTAAGCATACAAAGTCTGAAATAAAGAATATACAGAAACTCAACTATAGATCAACATATTCCAATAATCAAACCAAAGATCTGGAATATAAGAAAGCAAAAATCACCCAACCAGAGAGATAAAAAGAAAGAAGAATCCAAAAGTGTGAGGATAGTGTAAGGAGCCTCCGGGACGGCTTAAAGCATACCAACATCTGGAATTTTGGGGTGCTAGAAGAAGAGAACGAGCAGAATATTGAAGGCTTAATGGAAGAAATAATGATAGAAAACTTTCCCTCCCTGGTGAAAGAGATAGACCTACAAGTTCAGGAAGCGCACAGGACCCCAAACAGGAGGAATCCAAAGAGGAACACACCAAGATTAAAATGCCAAGAGCAAAAGACAAAGAGAAAATCTTCCAAGTGGCAAAAAAAAAAACAACTAGTTACCTACAAGGGCGTACCCATACAACTGTCAGCTGATTTCTCGACAGAAACTATGCAGGCCAGAAGGGAGTGGCAAGAAATATTCAAAATGATGAATAACAAGAACCTACAACCAAGATTACTCTACCCAGCAAAGCTATCATTCAGAATTGAAGGTCAGATAAAGAGCTTCACAGACAAGAAAAAGTTAAAGGAGCCGAAACCGGTTTGGCTCAGTGGTAGAGCGTCGGTCTGCGGACTGAGAGGTCCCGGGTTCGATTCCGGTCAAGGGCATGTACCTTGGTTGTGGGCACTTCCCCGGTGGGGGGTGTGCAAGAGGCAGCTGGTCAATGTTTCTCTCTCATCGACGTTTCTAGCCCTCTATCTCTCTCCCTTCCTCTCTGTAAAATATCAATAAAATATATTTTTAAAAAAAGTTAAAGGAGTTCATCAACATCAAACCAGGATTACATGAAATGTTGAAGGGTATTCTTTAAGAAGAGGAAAAAGAAGAAAAAGGTAAAGGTAAAAAATTATGAACAACAAATAGGCATCAAATACATACCTACCAACAAGTGAATCTAAAATTCAAGAGAATAAAAAAAAATATGAAGAATAATGGACTGGTGAATATAATAGAATCAGGGACACAGAAAGGGATTGGACTAACAATTCACAGGGGGAATGGGTCTAGGGGTGCGGGAAGAGATTAGACAAAAATCTTACACCTATGGATGAAGACAGTGGCAGGGGTAAGGGCGTGGGGGGGTGGGAATCAGGTGGAGGGGAGCTAACGGGCGGGGGGGGGGATAGGAACACCTGTAATAATCTGAACAATAAAGATTTAATAAATAAATAAATAAATAAATAAATAAATGAAAATATGTTAATATCCATACAATGGAACATTATTTAGCCTTTAAAAGGAAGGAAATCCTAGCACAGGACCCCATGAATGAACCTGCAGAACATGTCACAGGTGAAATAAACCAGAAACTGGAAGGACAAATACAATATGACCTCACTTGTAGGTGAGTGTTTTCTAACCTCTTACTCCACACAGTCCTCCAACACAATGGAGATGCATCACTTTTATTTGCAAGCCTGCCCGAGACCACGGACACGTGTGGAGGAAATACAGCCTAGGGACACAAGGAAGAAAAACAGTCCCGCAGGTGGACAGCCCGGGCCCTGCTCTCTCCTCACCCGAGGGGCCAGGATTTACTCCCACACCGTGGCTCACCCACAGCACCAGCCCCCCTGCCTCTCTCTGACTGCCCGTGCTGCCAGTGACGCTCAAGCTCTTCTCAGAGCACAGCAGAAACTCCAAGGCAAGGGGCCTCCCGCAGTGGCCTTTTCCCTCCCTTCCTTGTCCCTGGGCTGTTTCCAGCAGACAGCAGCGAGCGCCTAAATGAGGGTTTGATCAATGGAGGCCAGAATGATATTGATAAAGCGGCTGCGGTTTCTGCAAATCACCTGGTGCTCACAGATACTGGAGATTAATCTTTACAAAGACGGGGCAGAGGGGGAGAAAAAAAACAAGTCGATTTAGTTTCCGATTATTACTTTCTCCAGAAAGCACTGAAGAGTCAAAAGTTTAACTGATGTACATTAGACAGGGAGACAAATCCAGAAATATCACCCAATTACCCAGTAGCTTCTAGAAGGTATTTTTCATGACGGCAGGTGGGTTTGCCTTTTCTAAATCAGGAAGGAGACAGGACACCACTAAGAGGATGTCGACTTGGCCCACTGCACAAGCACCAGGCTCCCTGGACAAACCTGAAGACCTGTCCTCGCTCTACTGTGTCCTTGAAACCACACTGGCCCTGACTTCTCCGTCAGTTTTTTTTTTTTTTTATTCTGTGTGATTCTTTAGGAATTACACTGACTGCTTCTTCCTGGAACAAGATAGATTTTTTTTTTTTACTACAGAGAAATAACAAATGAAAGTGCTTAGCATCCCAAGGCCTCTGATTTCCCCTCGTGAGAGTGGGTGTAGACCAGGATGTGACGTAAGCACAGCTCACAACCGTGACACTACTGGCGTTAGGGGCCAAACGATTCTCTGCTACCGGGAAGGGATGCTCTGTGCACTGTAGGATGCTTAGTGGCATCCCTGACTCCCCACCCCACTCCCACCTCCCCACCCTCGCCAACTAGATGCCAGTAGCATCCGCTCCTCCTTGTCCCCACTTGTAACAACAAAAAATGTCTCCAGATACTGCCAAATGTCCCCTGGGTGGCAAAACTGTTTTCCTGTAGTAATGCTCAAATACCTAGCATACATAAGAATTGGGAAAATGCCATTCAAAAAAACCTTCCATATTGTACTCACATAAGCAACACATTCTGCAAGAGTTACAACCCTTTGATTTACATCCACGTCACAGTCAGAGAACCTGAGGCCGACTTTTTCAAAACATGGATCACAAAGCAATTTCCTGGGGTCAAGGCCGGCTCCATGGTGTGCAACCTACACAGGCGCCTAATGCTTAGGGGGCCCCGCTCTGCCGCTGGTGTCTTGAAATTCCTAATAATTTTTTTTAACAAGAAACCCTGCATTTTCATTTTGCTCTGGGCCCTGCAAATTATGTAGCTAGTTCTGCCTGAGTTGCTTATTTTAAACTCATGTTCCTGAATAAAATGGCCATTTCAAAGAGATATCTGCAACCCCATGTTTACTGCAGTAAAATTCACAGTAGGCAAGACATGGAAACAGCCTAAGTGTCCTTCTGCAGAAGAATAGGAAAAGAAGATATGGCCCCAAACAGTGTGGAGTATTATGCTGTACACCAAAAGGTCAGGGGTTCAATTCCCAGTCAGGACACACACCCAGGTTGTGGGTTCAATCCACTGTGGTCAGGGTGGAAGCAACCAATTGACCAATTAATGTTTCTCTCTCTCTCTCTCTCTCTCTCTCTCTCTCTCTCTCTCTCTCTCTCTCTCTCGCTCTCGCTCTCGCTCTCGCTCTCGCTCTCTCTCTCATCAATAAAAGCATGCTCTCAGATGAGGATTAAAATTAAAAAAGAGAAAATATGGTTTACATACAATGGATTATTATTCAAGCACAAAAAGAAAAAGCAGCCTCACTGGGTTGCAGGCTCGATCCCCACTAGGGGGCGTACAGGAGGCAGCCAAGCAGTTATTCTCATTGATATTTCTATCTTTCTAACTCTCCCTTCCTCTCTGAAATAAATGAAAATGTATTTTTTTAAAAGAGAAGCAAATCCTGCCTTTTGCCATACCATGATGACCCTTAAGGGCGTTAGCTCAGCAAAATAAGCCAGACAGAGAAAGACAATTACTATATGAGAGAGAGAGCTTTGCCTCTGAAACCTAGGGAAGTCCAGTTAAAAGGACTCTCTCATTTTAAAAGTGGAAAATGTACAGCAGAGACATAGATGGGTAGGAAAACAAAACTCTTAACATTAGTCTTGTAGGGTCAAATGACTTCATCGGAATGCATACAAAAATATTTTAAATATTTAAATTGTCTAATCTTCCCTTTGTTACTTCTAAATAAGCTATGAAAAAAAAGAAAAGATTATTTGAGAGGGATGAAAAAGGACAACTTTTACAAAACCAAAACACATTCCCCAACTCTCCACTTGCACAGAGGGCATGAAACCGACCTGGACTTTTCCTTGTGGGAGAAGGAGAACCAAGTCCCTGTGAGGACGCTTCGCCGGTTAGATTCCCCAAGCTCTCACTGCAGAACTTCCTGAACCCGACTCAGGTTTCTTCCTGCCAATCATTGTTCACTTGTACTCCAACTTCTTTCCACACACACACAAACACACAAATTGTTTTTAAAGCTAAGACCTAAACTCCTCTATGAGAGGAGCTTTCTAGACAGCAGTTAGAAGCCATATTTAATGAGCTATCAGGAAAGCAAGACAGACAACCTTTCTGAGGAGTCGATCCAATGTAACGACATCAAGCTATACGGATCTAACACGGCACGGGTGAGACACAGTCTCTGTTTCAGAAACCAAAACACAAGTGGAGCGTGTGAAGCACAGCGCAAGCACTCGGAAGTGAGTCCCAATCGCACCTGGCAAAGCAGGAGATGAAACTTCGGGGATGGGGCAGAATCACAGAATGCGGGAAACATTTCCAAAGGGAACCTCACCTGAGGCTGCAAGCCAGGGTCTCAAGTTTATTTTTGCAGAAATCTGCCTGATAGGCTCCAGGGAGCTGGTCATAATTAATCTGCTGTGGAATTACCAGCGTGGGGGAGAATGTGTGATGGCAAGGGAGATGATGGGACCACAAAATTTTCTACTACATTTCACATTGTGATAGTTGCTGAGAAACCTGTAAGTAGTGTAGTCATTGCTTAAACTTTTAGGAAAAAGTATTCCTGTTTCCCTGAAAATAAGACAGTGTCTTATATTAATTTTTGCTCCCAAAGATGCGCTAGGTCTTATTTTCAGGGGATGTTTTATTTTTCCATGAAGAAGAATATGGTACACATTTATTGTTAAATGAAAATAAAGGAAATTTATTACCTATATACGGTACGGTAGTAAGGTAGTTGTCAACACAAACCAGACAAACTGTGAATCCTACAGTATCAAGAATGTACTCACTTATTCAAAGACAATCATGTCATCATCTTCTGGAACATCATCATAACAATCCAATTCCTGAATTTCCTGGTGAATTTCTTGTGACTCCATTTCTTTCAGAATCAGTGGACCAAATCTCTCATGTTTAGCAATAGCACTGTCTTTAAATGAGTACTTCTTGTCAAGGTAGCCTGCTCCCAGTGCATTTGCAATGCAACTGTCAGTGATTTTCTCCCATGAATTCTTCACCCAAGTCACAACTTCTTGCAGTTTAGGCTTCACAAAGTTTCCACGCTGATTTCTCTCCATTCTATTTTCAATATAGTCATTAATTTCCATGCGCAAATTGTCTTTGAATGGCTTCTTTATTGCAATATCAAGAATCTGGAGATAGGCCGTCATTCCTGCGGGAATCATTATCTGATCTATTTTTCTTTCGTGAAGAAATGTCTTCATGTCTTCAGCGTGGTGAGTGCTGGCTGCATCCCAGACTAGCAGACCTCTTTGGCTCCCTCCCATAACAAGTGGCAGCATTAAATCGACCCACTTCCTTATAACTGCTTGTGTGGCCCAGGCTTTTTCAGTTTCAAGAATAAAAACACCCAAAACACGTTCAATCTTTTCCTTCTTGCCCTTAGAAATGATTAAAGGTGGGATTTTAGTGCCATCCAGACAAATTGCCAAAATACAGGAAACACGTGCACTTTCATAAGCAGTGGAGGGAATGTACACTAAGGAGGCACCCTGCTGTTCAATTGTTGTTTGAGATGATTGGCCCATAAACACTGCAGTTTCATCCATAGCAATCATGTTGGAAAGCTTGTATTTAGAGAAGTCAGCATCATCAATAAAGGACTTGAATGCAAGTGCTCGCTTAATAACTTGAGTATCTTCCAACCTAAACAATGTTGTAGATCTTCTTAAAGACTTCGCTGAAGGAAATTATCCAGCCAGTGTTGTGATGCTTTGAAGTCTTCGGGGGCTATGTCAAACTGTGGTGCATTGCAAGAGCAAATTCTTGAATCTGAGCCCTATTCACAACCAAAGCCTTTGCTCTCCTGTCAACAACCCATTCACAGATCAGGTCTTCCAGCTAGGAAAATAATGGTTGCCGACCTGATCCACACTTGCGCTTTTTAGCATTTCCCTTGTCCACTTGTTCAATGAAGTTACCATACTCTGCTTGCCATTTTCAGATCAATTGGATACTCAACATCTTCTCTTTGCAGAAAGCAGTAAGATTTTGGCCCCAAGTGTCTTCCACGATTCCTTTCTTGTACTCCACAGAGTAGCTTTTTCTTTTTGTGCTCATTTCTAGGGGTACAAAAAAAAAAAAAAAAAAAAAGAATTGGGGTATCAAGGTGGAGGGAAGGGGATAACTTAAAATGACACAGGAGGGATCACAAGGGGGAGTCAAAATGGCACAGGAGAATCAGAGGGGGGATTACCATTTTAGTAACCCCTGTGGATCCTCCTGTGTCATTCTGATTGTCCCCTCTGATCCTCCTGTGTCATTCTGATTGTCCCCTCTTATTCTCCTGTGTCATTTTGATTGTCCCCTCTGATCCTACTTTGTCATTTTAAGTGATCCCCCTCCCCCCACCCCTGTGCCACTGAACACCTTCACCAGACATCCCCCCCTACCCCTTTATCAAACATTTACCCCTGGGGCCTGCCTGGGGCCTGTCACTGGGCTTGCTGGGGCCTGGATCTGGGCTGGAGCAGGGTCTGCCACTGACTGAGAACCTTCAGTCATCATGAAGGCAGCTGCGAGCATCAGGTAGTGTCACCAGAGACAGACCAGCACTCACCACCTTCACCTTGTCCCATCTGCTCTAATCCTCCTGTTCTTTCTTCTACACGCATCTGGGAAAGTCTCCTCCTCTCTCCCGCCCCACACTCACCACTCACTCCGACCTCCGCTCCGCCTCCACACAGCAGTGACGTCAGGATTCCGCGTAAAGTCATTGGTTGCTAGAGGCCAGTCTTGGCGGCCCTAGCGACCAGTTTATGGTAAATTAATTTTCATTCTGAGACAGAACCTGGGGGCCTTATTTTCGGGGGGGGGGATGCCTTATATTTCACTCAGAAGGAAACCTGTAAGTAGGTCTTATTTTCGGAGGATGTTTTATTTTTGTGGAAACACGGTATAAATTGGCTTCCCATAAGTACTTTGTATGACACCATACAGTTTAAAAGTACCCAATAATCTGATGAATTTGGGCCGAAGAGAAAGTGAGTGTATGAAAAGGTCATCATTGCTGTAAAGTCACAGGGCAGCCGGAAAACGCAGCCTGGGACCAAGGACAGCCTGGGTGGTTGAGGGCCCCATCATCCCAGCCACCCTGCTCTGCCTCCTTTGTAAAACCTTGTTCTTGGGAAAAGGATGAGTCCATCCCCTTTAAAGATAAAGAAAGAATTTTCCCAAGTCAGATACTTTTTCTAAATACGGTGAAACATATATGGGATGGTAACCAGGGGTGTGGGACAAAAGTTAGTGGTACCTTCAGACCTGAGGACTGTCTGGAAGGATAATTACAAGTATGGACGGGAAACCCTTTCTGAGCGGTTGGAGGGTTTGTGGTGGCGGCGCTGAATGATGACGTTAGGCAGGAATCGACCCTCCCTGTCAGCCGTGGCTTCCAGCCTGCCTCTCGCCAAAGTGGCAATTCAGCAGGCACGTGTCTGCTCCCCCCTTCCTTTGTCCAAATCTTGTCACTTTACTGTGTGTCCCCATGGAGGGGCCTTCATTCTACTGTGTCAGCCCAAGTGGGTGCTGAAGCCGAACCAGGTAGGGGTGTCCTGAGGCGAGAGAGTCCTGGGCATCAGATAATCAATCATTTGCTTGATCCAGAAGGAAGCTCTCAGAAGCCTCTTCCATTGGGCCTTTCTGAGGTCATGGCTGATTAAATCATTGGCCATGGGTGATTGATTCAACCCCTGGATTCTTTATTTTATTTTATATTTTGGTCAAAGATGAGTCTCACCCGGGCCGGCATGCTCAGTGGTTAGAGTGTTGGCCTGGGCATGGGGGTTTGATTCCTGGTCAAGGGCACATACTTTGGTTGCAGGTTTAACCTGAGAATGTCAAAGCAGCTTTCATCATAATTGCCATAAATTACAAACAACCCAAATGTCCATTCCACATGGTTTGTTTATCCAGTGGACTGCAATACAGTTAAAAAATTAAGTGTGGCTTAATACAACATAAACAAATCTCAGAAATATGTTGGATGAGAAGAAGTAGGACAAAAAGTACGATTCCCTTTATACGCAGCAAATTCATTAAGTAAAAAAAGTCAGAATAGCAGTTTTTCCCTAACCACTTCTTCCTGCCAGCCTGATTGACGTCTAACTGCTCCCTGCCAGACCAATCCACCCCCTCCCAACTGCCCTCCTTGCAGACCTGGTCACCTCCAACTGTCTACCCCCTATCCCCGCTGGCCTGGTCACCCCATGCAGCCTTCTGTTCAGTCGTTTGGTTATCCCTCACTAACCCCCCTGCTGGCCTGGTCGCCCCATGCAACCTGTTGTTCAGTCTTCCGTCTGGTTGTTTCATTTGTGACGGCCCCTGGCTTTTTATATATTAGGATATGCACCATCTTATGTTAGTATGCTTCATACTAACAGATTATAAATATTATATTATTTATAATCTATAACAGTGTTTCCCAAACTTATTTTTATATTTTATTGATTTTTTACAGAGAGGAAAGGAGAGGGAAAGAAAGCTAGAAACATCGATGAGAGAGAAACATCGACCAGAGCCACCAGCTGCTTCCTGCACACCCTCCACCAGGGATGTGCCTGCAAGCAATGTACATGCCCTTGACCGGAATTGAACCTGGGACCTTTCAGTCAGCAGACCGACGCTCTACCCACTGAGCCAAACCGGTTTCAGCTGTTTCCCAAACTTTTGACATATGTGTACACCTTCTATAATTTTCATAACGCTGAGTACCCCTCGTCAAAAAAAAAAGGATGTATTTTAATAACAATAAAAATATATTTATTTTTATTTTTTTGGTACATACACAAAATAATAATAAACAAAAAAATAAAATTATTCATAATAAAATATAAATAAAAGTTATATTATAAATAACATTTATTTGGATCAATGAGAAGGATGAAATTGACTTGACTCATGAGAACGTAGAATTAGGCACAGCTAAGCACGGTGCAGTGTATATCCCCACCAAACTCTTCCAGTATTCCTGGGGATACGTGTACCACACTACGGGAAACACTGATCTATAACATTTCATTGTATGGAAGGATCATAAATGTTATCTATTCCCCTTTAGTTGAACATTCAGGGTCTTTCCAGTTTTTTCCTAATTAAATGATGCAACAATAAATGCCTGCGTGAGAACTTGGTGAGGTTTACTCAGAATAAATCTGTGCACTGGGGACCTCTCCATTGGGGGAGGTACATTTTCAGGGCTGCCTGGAGCAGAGGAAAACGTTTCTCGCCAGCACCATATTAGGGGGTGATCAGGCTGGTAGGAAGAAGCAGTTAGGGCCAATCAGGTAGGCTTATCTAGTTCTGACTCTGCCATACCCTAGGCTACCTGACCCTGACAATTCACTTCATGTCTCTGGGTTAATGTTTCCTCACCCATCAAATGGAGAAAACACCAGAGAAGGGTCCTTTGTGAAAAGCAAATTCATGTCATCATCTAAAAAAAAAAATGTGCTTTCTGGGGCTGGAGTGTGGGGGAGAGGGGAGATGATGGTCAAAGGGTACAGAATCACGTTACATGGAAGAATAAGTCTAGTAATCTAATGTACAGGATAGTGACTACGGTTGCTAATTCTCTACTAAACACTGGAGACTTCCAAGAGAGTAAAATTCAGGTGCACTCACCACACACAAGAAATATGGCAGCTATGTGAGGAGATGATACATTAATTAGCTTGACTGTTAATAATCAGTCACTCTGTATATCTAATCATCATGTTGCACACCTTAACTATAGACAATTTTTAATAAAATATACAAAATAAGTGAAAAAAAGGAACCCCGGAGAGCTCTCTCTCTTTCTCTCTCCACCACGTGAGGACACAATGAGAAGTCAGCAGTCTGCAGCCTGAGTGGGCTCTCCTGACCCTGCTGGCACCTAACCTGGGACTTTCAACCACTACAACTGTGAGGAATAAGTATGTGGGGTTTTTCTTTTCTCTTGTTAATATATTCTTATTGATTTTTAGAGAGAGAGAGAGAGAGGAAAGGATAAGTAAAGAGAGAAACACTGATGTGAGAAACATTGATGTGAGAGAGAAACATCAATTGGTTGCCTCTCATACGCACCCTGACCCAGGGATCAAACCTGCAACCTAGGAATCAAACCCACGCCCTTCTGGTGCATGACTCTCAACCAACTGAGCCACACAGGGCAGGGACCTGTTGTCTTAACTCATCCATTTTATGGAAATTTCTTACGGGAGACTGAGTGGATGAAAACAATATGGATCCAGATGGGGAAATCACTGGGTCTAATTTGCCATCACCCACCACGAGGGGGCTCTGCGTGACCTACCCCCAGAAAGGCCATGGAGCAGAGTGTGAGGAGCAAATAAAATGAGGAGGCGGATTGTAATGCTTTGGGGTGGAAGATGCTAACACGAATCCTGTGCCTCCAGAAGCATCTCCCATTGTGACACTTTCAGGTGCAGCATCAACGTGCCCTGAAGAACCGCCATGGATGCCTTCCGGAGAGCCTGATCTTCAAGCTGGCTGTATACCCTGTGCTCAGGGGGCATCCTGAGCCCTGCACGTCACTACAATCACGAGTGAGACCAGCATCTGTTCCCACCTCTGCTTCCTCACCTTCTTGCACATACTTTCTTTAAAGACTTATTTGGGAGGAGCTGAAGCATTTTGCTTTAAAGAGAATAAAAAGCAACAGAACTAGTATTTGTTGGAAATAAGCTTCAAACACAGTCAACTGCCCTGCCAAAAACAAAGGGAAGAATGTTAAAGATGTTCATGTTCCTTCAATTGCTCCTACCAAGACTTCAGAGGATGCTCCAGGTGGGGACATATGCCCAGGGCTCTGGCACCAGGAGGCAGGAAACAGCCAAGCTTACCTCTCTATCCTGGGAGCAGCTTCACCAGGCCATTTCCCTTGGACCCTTTCCCTACCACCTCACCCCACCACTCCCATTTAGCAACAAAATACAGCCTTTAGAAGGAGGAGGAGAATAACTAGTTAAAAATAATCCATCCCTAGCATTTACTCACCCTCTTCATCCTCACCCTCTCCCCTGCCCCACCCCCCAAAAAAAATCTCATTTATCATGTTGATTTTCTCATCTCTTCCGCACACACACAATTGGGTAAATAAGTTCTGTGTTCAATCTTTTAACGGAGGTTATTCAATTTACTCGAGCCAATGTGAATATTTCCCCCTGGTTTCCATGACAACCTTTCTGCACATTCAGTCTTCATATAAATGAGTTATTGCTTTTATGTTCTCATACCCTAAGACAATGGGGAAATTAACATAATGTGGTCATACCAAAAAAAAATCGAAACAATCAAAATCCTCATATCCTCCCCAGAAATTCATAGATAGCGTTCTGTGAAAAAGAACCAAAGAGAAATGAGGCCTTCACGTCTGACAACACTGTTAACATTAGAGATTTCATTTCAGATGCATTTAAATGAAGCCAGACCATAATGGGGTTGTGTTTTTTTTTTTAAGTGTACAGTAGAGAAACAAAATGAAGAGAAAATAGATATAAAGGCAGGGACCCAAATTCATCTTCATACAATACATCTTCCCAATGTATCTGACATGCTCTGCCTCCCTCTCTGCACTCTGGCCATCCTAGCATTCCTGCCCCAGGACCTTGGCACATGCTGCTTCTTAGGCCTAGAACATTCTTACCCAGGCCTGCTTTGCTTAATGAATTGCTACTCATTCTTCACGTCTAAGCTTAGAAAAATCATTTCCTCAGCAAAGTCATGCCTCACCACCTGTCAACACTAGGTAGTCCTCAGTGTCAGCTGGGTTTTCCCAGAAGCAGATCCTAAGAGGAGGGTTGAAGGCAAGTAGTTTATTTGGGAAGCAAAATCCCAGGAAACCCTGGTATGATAGTGGAGAAGTGAGACAAGGCAAGGAAAGAAGCCAGTCTGAGGTGTGCTAAACAGGTATATTGGACAAGTGGAGCTAAATCCCACTGGGGAGCTCCGGGAGGTAGCAGAGAGCATGCCTCTTCTGAGAGGTCCGAAAGGTAGGACAACTGCCTTTAATATGTATCCTCTCCTGAATGTGCATTTCTCTGCACTTGGAAAGCCCCAGGCTTTGTTATAGGTGAATGCGGTAGAAATTGTGAGTACCAGGCACCAACAGCATCTGCCACATCCTCCAAAGCAAACAACATAATTATTGCTGGAGACTGGAGATCAATGGAATAGGAGACAAGAGGTTCAATTCAAAGCCAACAGGCAAGACATGATGGGAATACAAATGAAGACAGAGGCACAGGGGAGGAGGGTATATATATAAACACAGGTGATATTGCAGATCTTAACTCCAGGTCTGGGTGACTGACTGGGTGTTGGGATACATACAGGTTTTAGTCGCAGGGCTGGAGACTTTATGGAAGGAGATGTCAAGGTCTATCCTGCCATCCTAACCTCCTCCATCATTTCTTTTGCTGGCCAGGGGCACACCTGGTGGGATGGTCCAACCCAGGGCAATTCCACGTCACAGGGGAAGGAAGGTCAACCTCCGGTTCCAGGTGTAGGAGTGGCTGCTCCCGCAATGAACTTCAGAACGAATTCGAAGCCTCTCCTCTAAGCTTCCTGATTGTTACAATTAAAGTAATTTGATTAACCATCAATAGAAAAGTGCATCACTAAGCAGTGATATAAACATTCAATCAAATATTATGCAACCACTATAATGATGGCTGTTTAGGATAGGTATTCATAAAGATGTGTGTGTAATAAGACAATAATAGCCAACATGAGTTATGCTTCTTTTTTACTCACCATTTTTCCACACTAGTGCGAAAGTTCAACAAAGGCAGGCATCTTTGTTTTGTTTCTGCTGGTTCCTCAGCACCTGGGACAGTTCCAGGTACAAAAATACCCAGCAGCCAACAGGGTAAAATTCACACTGCCTGTCATCCAATCAAAAATTGCTGGGGGCTCGCAGGGACCAGGACGCGGAGAACTCCGGGAGGGAGGCTGGGCGCGGGCTGGCCGCGGGGGAGCGGGCAGCTCCGGGCTCCAGACCCGCGGCGATGGCCTCTCCCCGCAGCCTGGAACCGGACGGCGGGCGCGGGGGGGGGAGCTGGCGCCGGCGCCCGGACCTGAGCGAGCTGCTGCCCGGGCTGGCCACCTCTCGCCTCCCGCGCCGGGGCTGCAGCCGCCTCCCCGGAGCCTCCGCAGCCGCCTCACCGGCCAGTTCGTGGGGCCCGCCTGGCGCATCGCGCTCCGGTCCCTCGCCTGCAGCGTGGTGGTGGCCGTGACGGTCTTCGGGAACCTCGTGGTCATCTGGATCATCCTGGCCCACAAGCGCATGAGGACCGTCACCAACTATGTCCTCGTGAACCTGGCTTTCGCCGATGCCTCCATGGCCGCCTTCAACACCTTGTCAACTTCATCTACGCGCTGCACAGCGAGTGGTACTTCAGCGCCAACTACTGCCGCCTCCAGAATTTCTTCCCCATCGCGGCAGTGTTCACCAGCATCTACTCCATGACTGCCATTGTGGTGGACAGAGACCGAAGCAAGATGGCGGCCCAGGAAGTCTCCTGGGCCGCCATCTCCTCAACAATTTGGAAATAAACAACGGATAAAACCGAAAGGGATCGCACCAGATCCACAGGAAAGCTGGCGAAATGGGAAGGCTACAACTAGACGCAAAGCAGGACGTCGCTGCTGCCATGTGGAGTCTAAAACTACAGCGAAACTGAACCTGCCGGAGCCGCTGCCGCAGGGAATGAGGGAAGCCAGACCTCGCTCCGCCCCGGGGCCCAGGGAGTGGGCCAGCCCCGCCGGCTGCCAAGGGAGCTGATGGGGGCCGCCGCCGCCGCCGCCGCCGCCGCCGCCGCCGCCGCCGCCGCCGCAGCGCCTTCGGCTCCTGCCTGGACGAGAAGCCCGTGAGCGCGACCTCCCAGCCTGCCCGCAGTGCTGGAGAGAAGCGGGTGCCTGGGCTCGGCCCCCCGCACTCGCCGCCGGGCGGGCGAAGAGATGGTGTAGTATCTCCCCGCCGGCCCAGCCCCCGCGCTTACTGTGCAGGCGAAGAAATCGCGCAGCATCTCCCCGCCCGCAACCAGCCCAGAAGTGGGAGGACTACAACTGGACACCAAGCAGGGCGCAGCAGCCGCCATGTGGAGTTTAAAACTACAGCGAAACTGAACCTGCCGCTGACACCAGAAATGAGGGAAGCCAGACCTCGCCCCGCCCTGGGGCCCAGGGAATGGGCCAGCCCTGCCGCCACTACGGGAGCTGATGGGGTCCTATGCCTCCGCCACCACTGCTGCCGCAGCGCCTTCACCGCACCTTTGGCTCCTGCCTGGACTAGAAGCCCATGAGCGCGACCTCCCAGCCCGCCCACAGTGCTAGAGAGGAGCGGGCGCAGCGTCTCCCCTCCCGCACAACAACCAGCCCAGAAATGGGAAGGCTACAATTAGACACCAAGCAGGGCACCGCAGCTGCCATGTGGAGTTTAAAACTACACCGAGTGGAGGACTGAGAAGGTGGGGCAGTTCTGTGCCGTGCTGCCTTCCACTGGTTGAGATCTCCGAGAGCGAGGGCCTACCGAGGTGAGGATGCCCCTACTGTCACCTGTGGAGGGGCAGCGCTGAGCTGGCCAATATTTGTGGTGGTGGTGCTGCTTGTCCTGGCTCAGGGGAAGCATTCCACTAAGTCTGAAAGACTGGGACATCGCGGGGACTCTCCACCACCGCCCGCGGCCTGCTCTGCCAGGCCTTAGCGCGCGCTGTGCTGGCGCTGCACCTTCCATTGGCAGACCCGGAGAGTCCTCTCTCCGCTGCCGCATGGCCAGGCCAGGGCATCAGATACTACCACCACGCGGATTTTAAAACTGCAGGGGAAATTGAGCCACAGGCGCTGCCATCGCTGCCGCACCCACCGCCGCCCCCAAGAATGGGAATCCACCGAAATCAGAGCTCACTACACACCGGGCTCATAGAGAGTGTGGCTTCAGAAATTAGCCTCTGCATCCACAGAAGCTCCACATTCGCAACAAAGAGGACACCATTGAGGGCGGACTCCCCCCATGTAGCCATCACAGCCCGCCCACAATCTTCCCAGCACACCCACCATGCTGGGAGGGAAATGGAGCCCGCTGGTGAGGAAATGGCACGGTGCCTTCCATTACCCACTCAGGCGAGCCCATCCTCCGATACCACATGGCCAAGCCGAAGCTCTCACCACCACCACCATATGAACTTTAAAACTACAGTGGTAATTGAACCACTGGAGCGACCGTCAATATTGCACCTGGAACCGCCACCAGCCACTGCCTCCGAGAATACAGGAAATCCACCAAGAACAGAGCTCACCACGCCTTGGGCTCAGGGAATGGGCGACCTCAGAACTTAGCCTCCATGTCTGCAGCTGCTCCGCTCCCACTCCGAACGAGACACCTTTGGGGGTGGTCCCCCCGCCTGAAACCATCTCAGACCAACTGCAGCTGTCCCAGCCTGCCCCCCATGCTAGCAAGGAGATGGCGCGGCGCCTCCAGTATGTGACCCCAACACCCTAGAGGGGCCGTGTGCCCCGGATGAGCCGTGTGTCCCATGGGGCCAAGTGCCCCGGGTGAGCCGAGTGTCCCAGGTGGCCGAGTGCCCCGGGTGAGCCGAGTGTCCCAGGGGGCCGAGTGCCCCAGGTGAGCCGAGTGTCCCAGGGGGCTGAGTGCCCCGGGTGAGCCGAGTGTCCCAGGGGGCCGAGTGCCCCGGGTGAGCCGAGTGTCCCAGGGGGCCGAGTGCCCCGGGTGAGCCAAGTGTCCCATGGGGCCGAGAGCCCCGGGTGAGCCGAGTGTCCCAGGGTGCAGTGTGCCCCGGGCGAGCCGTGTGTCCCAGGGGAAGCAGTGGGACCCAGGGGAAGGGGCGGTGAAAACCAGAGGAGGAGCGGACTCTATTCATATGGTCCTGAGATAGTCACCATAAAACAAGCAGACTGCCAAATGAGGAGCAGATTTTATTCATGGGGTCCAGAGATAGACACCATAAAACAAGCAGATTGTCAAATGACAGGGGGGAGGGGAAGGAGACCTGGGGGGAGATAGGAGAACAACCGAGGGACTGGTATGAATGAACATAAGTACAACCAATGAACACAGAACTCTGGGGAGGGAGGGCATAAATGGGAGGTGAGGGGGGGCAATGGTAAACTATGTACACAGAAAATACCTTAATAAAATAAAATTTAAAAAAAAATTGCTAAGCCTACCTGGGAGGGGGCAAGGGCTGGCCTCCATCACACTCACACACTCCCTAAGGTTCTGGGCTCCCCAGAAGCTGCTAGGAGGGGCAGGGAGACCAATGAAACCGGGGACGAGAAGGAGCTGGCAGATAAATGGCTTGTCCTTGAGCACCACAGTCAGGCCTGAGATGCAGTCATTCTGCAGCACCTCTCCAGAGGTGTCCCATGTAACAAGTTATGTTTCTGCAAAGCTGTGGCCCACTCAGTCCCATGCACCACCTTGCATTTGCTTTCTCTCTGTCTGCCTCCCTCTCCTCCTCCCTCCTTCCTTGGGATTACAGCCCAATACGGCGTTAGTGAATGCACTTTCTATCAGGCTCCAACGATAGGCTGAGGAAACCCTCCCAAAATGTGTGACTCACAGAGTGTTTCTGGAAAGAAAGCTAATTCCAAAACTTAATGGCTTAAAACCACCACACCATGGTTATTCTATCTCAAGATGTTGAGTGTCAGGAATTCAAGCAGGACCCAGCCAGGGAATTCTGCTCCATATGTGTGCCCTGGTCATTCCCTGGTATTCACCTGGCCTCCAAGCTGCTCAGAAGGGTCCCAACAGCTTCAGTGACATGCCAGGTGCTCTGATGGGGACAGCGGGAAGCTGGGCCCTCTCCCTCCCTATGTCGTCTCAGGGTCCCCCCACCTGTCTCTCCAGCAGGGTCATCAGACTTCTTACACAGTGGTTTGGGGCCTTAAGACCAAGAGTGCCAAGAGACTGGGAGCAGAAACTTGCGACTGCTGAAAGGCTGGGACAAAAACCAGCATGACCGCACTCCTATGGCTTTCTGTTAGAGCAGTCACAGGCCAGCCCGGGTTCAAGGAGTGGAATGTCAGAAAGTTTGCAGCATCTTAGAGCCTCCAGGCACAGACACTTAGGAAACTGAGAACGGGACAAAGTGAAGCCTGAAGCACTGCGGGTGGACCGCCTTCACCCTGCTGGCATGACTTTCCACGTAAAATTCACACTATATATGCAGCTAGAGAGGGAGAGGAGGAGGGGCAATGTCGACACTATGAATCCTCATCCTCTGTGGCAGAGAGTCAATAGAAAATGTCTCATATTGACACGTCAAGAAACAGCTGTGTCAGCATCTTATTTGGAGTTACAGAAATAAACACCAGGAGATCTAAAAGTGGAAGCAACATCTCTAGCAGTTGCTCTGGGAAACTGGGACTCGGGGACTGCTGCTTTCATTAGAAGGCCTTCTGTCCTTTTATGTTTTACTACATGTACACATTACTTTGATTTTTTTTAAAAATAAATAAATGGGGGAAAATGAGAAAAGGTGGTGGAGGTTATTTTTAAAGTTTTGCAATCAAATCTGGGGAGAAAAAACTCATTTTTGCTAAGTGGAAAAAAAAGTAGGGGGATACATAAGTATATTCACAGTGTGGTTGCAAGTATGTTTAATTTTTTTTTTAAAGAAAGAAAACATATATATGGGGGAGGGGAAGACTAAAGAAATGTACCTGCCAAATGACAGTGGGTAGGTTTGTTTTCCAAAGTTTCAGCAATGTGATTCTCTTACTTTTATAATGAAAAGAAATACATTCATTATTTTATATAAATAAACTAAGCAGTGTTCTAGCACAGGGAATACAATACATCAAGGCTCAGAGATGGGAGAGAAGATGGTGAATTCAAAGAACCGAATAGAGTTTCTAAAATAAGACCTGTGGTCTGAAAGGTAAGGCCCAGAGGACTGCTCGTTTGAGGGCTGTGGGGCTAGACTGCCTCAACTGGAAGCCTAGCCCTGCCACTTACAAGCCCTGTGACCTCAGCCGAGGCACCTCACCTCACTGTGCTTCAGTCTCCACACCTCGTGTCTTACTCCGTCCGGGCTGCTATAATAGACTATCAGAGACTCGGTGGCTTATAAACAACAGAAACTTATTTATCACTGTTCTGAAGGCTGGAAAGCCCAAAACCAAGGCACCAGCAGGTTGTGTCTGATGCGAGCCTGCTCTCTGGCTCACAGACCGCATCTTCTCATTGTGTCCTCACATGGCGAGGGGATAAGGGAGCTCTCTGACCCCACATCCTACTACTATCTTGCTGGGTAGGATTTCTCTTATGAATCTGGGGCTGGGAACATGAACACTGAGTCCACAGCACTGGGCTCTTTCTCCTTCCCCATCCTTTTTCCTTCACTTTCCTTCTCCAAAGAGCCCTCCCACAATAAATCATGCCCACCCAAATCCTGCTTCAGCCTGGAAGGAACCCAACCTCGGTCACACACTTTGCAGGGACTCAGACCAGGCATTCCCACTCCAGACGCCTCGTATAGACCACCAGAGAGCACCATGCGCACTTCTAGGTCTGCTTCATGGAATCCAGGAACCGATGGGATGCCAACCCCAGTCCAGACACAGAGCCCCTTCTAGGAAAGTAAAGGTGAGCCAGACAGCAACTCAGGTCTAGAGGGGCAGATCCAGAGAAGAGGATAGAAATAGATGTAGCCAATTCCAGCACAGCCTGTGCCATCCCTAGAGGCTAGAGGCATTGCAGAAGTACACCAACACAGCCTGGACTTTAGCTTTGGAATCAGATCCAATATGAGCCCTTCAAGTTCTGGAGCCTCGGTTTCTTCATCTGAAACATAGCGATCATGGGTTCAGCCCACAAGTTAGATTATATATATACTAGAGGCCTAGTGCAGGAATTCATGCACCCAGTGGGGTCCCTCAGCCTTGCCTGCAGGATTTGGTCAAAACCAGCTCTCCAATATCCCACGAGAGGTCCCAGATTGTGAGAGGGCTCAAGCCAGACTAAGAGGCCCCACTGGTGCACCATTGGGACCAGGAGGGATGCAGGAGGTTGGCCAGCTGGGGAGAGGCCATGGGAGGGTTCCAGGGGTGTCCAGCCCATCTCACCCAGTCCCAATCAGCCAGACCCCAGAAGCAAGCTAACCTACTGGTTAGAGTGTCTACCCCTGATGGTCAATGTACTTCATAGTGACTGGTCAACCAGTCGACTATCTGCCCCCTCATGATCAGTGCATGTCATAGGGAGTGGTTGAGCAGCCTTAGCATATCATTAGCATATTACACTTTAATTGGTTGAACAACCGGCCAGACGACCAGACACAGGATATTAGGCTTTTAGTATACAATATAGTTGGCTGTGTGTCTACTCCCTTCTCTCTTGTTCCAGGCCATCTAGTCCATAAATGGCAGAGCTGAGAGACTCTTCTCTTTAACCAAAATCAAAGAAAGTCTACAAAAAGTAAACCGCCTCATAACCTCTCCTGCTACCACCTTAATAGTTCATATCTAAGTTATTTAATGCAAGAGACCAGCCCGGCTAAAATTATTCAAAACTGACCTTGAGATCAGGAATAAATTGGCTCCAGTGGTCAGAGATTGGCAAATGCAATCTAAATGCCTCGGGCGGCATTAGAGCCTTTGACATTGACAGGAAGAGTCAATGTGCATCTTGGAAAATTCTAGAAAAAAATTAAAGGTCACCACATTTGTAGGCAGAATGGATTTTCTTGAGACCATTACAAACAGACTGCCCACGCAGCAGAGTCTCAGCCTGACAGCTCCCAGAGGGCTTCAGGTGAAAAGAGCACCACCACCCCCAACTCACAAACATCCGAGCTGCTGTCCATGGGCATCTGAGGGCTCTCCCATTACACGTTCTCCTGTCGAAATTGTACAAACAGCCAGGATGCCCTGATGAACTGGGAGGACCAGACTGAGGCCAGCCCTGTGTTCCAAGGGTTTGACCAAGCAGGGGAGTCATGAAGACACAAATCAGTCAGATGGGTCTGAATGTTTCCATTGAGAGGGAGTCTAGGGCCAAAGCAGGGAGATCAAACCCCAAAGCCAAGTCTAGAAGGAAAGAGTTGGATCATAATTGGGAAAGAGACTGTGTCAGAGAGACGTAGGCTGGGAACCAGCAGGGGACAGCCTAGGATAATAGCCTGGAGCAGCACGATTTGTGCTGTTGGTTTTTGTTATAGGAGCAGCAATAATATTAAAAACAACCGCTAATATTTGTCGGGCCCCTTCTGTAGCCAGGCACTATGCTAAACTTTTACAGCCGCCTTCCCACTTGGTCCTCACAGTGCTCTATGCGGGAGGCAGTTGGTCCATCCCTAGTTCACAGAGAAGAAAAGAGGCTCAGAGAGGCTTCTCCAAGGTCACCCAGACAATCTCAAAACCCCAGAACATCTGGCTGCACAGCTCAAGACCCTGTCCATGTCACTTTATTACATGGGGGAGCTCAAGAGTGTGCTAGCTTCACTCAGGTAAACAGCAAAAGTTACTTCTGAACAGAAGCTAGGCCTTTGCCTCCCAGTTTTCAAACAAGCCAATTAATGCCCAATGAAAGGGAGGAGCATGATAGAGGTCTTTATGAAGCTGGGTTCTTGGGAGCAGAAAGTTAAAATTTGCATGCATCCATGTATAATGAGTGTGATGTAAGAGTGTACGTTATTATTCAGCAAATATTACTTCTCCCATTCCTTCCATCTTAGAAGGAATAAAATCCCATGCCCCATTCATACTGGGTTAGCTTTGGCCAATGGAACAAGGGCAAAAGTGAGTGTGCTCCAGTTTCCAGCTTAGGCTTTTAAAAGCATCAGTATCCCCCCCACACACACACACTCCTCTGGAAGCTGCCGCTTTCACCAGGAAACCACTGCTTCTCACTTGGGCCTCAGAAAGAACTATAGGGATCAGACCTGAATGCAGCCGACAACCGAAATCCCCATCAAACCACAAACCTACGGGCAAGAAATAAATGCTTATTTTTATAACCCATTGAGTTTTGTGGTTGCTGGTTATACAGCTACAGGTGACTTGACACATTTACACATAGATATGTGTAAATATTGTGCATGTACATATTATGTAGGATACATATCTATGGATGTGTTTCTCACCCCATCTGAAATATAGATGGATGAATACTGAAAGTACATTTCCAAATATAGGAGATAATATAGGACAATGGTATAGGATTTGGAGAAAGAATTAAGTTTGCATTCTTGCTCTGACGCTTACTGGTTATGTGTTTGGAGAAAAGCTACTTGGCCTCTCTCTCTGAGTACATCTTTTCCTTTTTTTTTTTAACAGGGGTATAAAAATTATGCCTAACTCGTAGGATGGACTGCTGTGAGATTTAAGTGAAATAATACAATGGGGGCTTAGCATAGAGTCCAAAACATACTCACTCATTTAGTCATTCAACAAATACTTATTGGGAAACTACGTTTGCCAGGCCCTTTTCTGGGTTTCTGGAATATAGTCAGTAGCTGTGCATTGCGGTGGAGGGAGAAGGAGGGGGAGATGGGTCAGGGTAAGGAGAACCAGTAGTCAGGGAAGAGGAGAGAATCATTCCATGTGAAGGGCTCAGCACCTAGTAATTGCTCCATGAACAGTAGCCATTGTTTATTTTCAGAATAATTAGCATACAAGAATAATGTATTCAGCTATAGACAGAAAGAAAATCAGCCTCTCCACGCCCGCACAGACCCGGTCCTTGGAAGCTCAGCAAACCACAGCAAACAAAGCCAGGACCTTCCCTGTGTGGGCACAGCCCCGGCTTTTGAAGCTGACACACACATCCTGCAACTCGAGCCAGACTCCTCTGGTCGGGCTGAGCACAGGCAGCCAGCTGCTGCTGGGAGGCTGAGCTCTGCTTCTCTCTGAAAGAAGGAGGTTCCCGAGGCCTGAGCAACACTTCAAATGCACGGATCGCATCAAACACACGCTGCTGGGGGAAGTGAGCGAGGCGCAGCTAATGGGGACCCTTCTGGCAGGTGTTAGAGAACCAGTTATGCTTTGGGGATTTTGGAGGGTGGAGAAATACACAAGCCTTTGCAAGCACGCTTAATGCGCTGCCATTGAGGCCACCTCCTGGATTTTGGCTCTAATTGGCAGGTTTTTCCATCTCAGAAACAGCCGCAGGAGACGTTACATAGCGGGACAAGTGTGGTCTTTGGCAAGACCATCTGGGTTTGCATCCTGGCTCTACCCCTCACTGGCTGCCTCTGAGGGCTAGCCACTTAACCCAGAGAGCCACCCCCTCCCATTGCTGCCCGGAGTAAATGAGATAACCTCATAACGGCTTATGTGCTACACCTCGCAGGAAAGTGCTCAGCACAGTAACCTGGTACAAAAAAACTACTCCCAGTCGTGCTCTTGTTAGCAACTCCTTCTGCAAATGAGGATGCTGCCGCCTGGACAGGTTAAGTGATTTGCTCAAGGTCAGATGGGTACTTTGACCTTGCCATCAAGTCATGGGATTTTTCCTCTACCACACTATCCCCAGCTGAACTATTTCACAAACCTCAAAAACCTTTAGGGATGAATGTTGATCTACCTGGAGGCTTGCTGACTTAACTCAAGGGCCTAACAGATAAATATTCTCAGAACAAGGACAAAGTTAGCCTTGAGCACTATGGATAATAAACTCATCTGTAAATGAACTTGGGACTGGATTTTGGTGCCTATATATATATATATATATATAGCTACTATATAGATCAGGGTATATATACAGTAGCTATATATAGATAGATAGATATAGATATAGATATAGATATAGATATAGATATAGATATAGCTACTATATATAGATATAGTAGCTATATATATAGTACTATATATGGTATGCATGAACTCAACAGATGGAATATATTGATCAGGTCACACACCCAGATGTTTACAGAGTCTGGGTAGTCCTGGGGTGGCCATATGGCCCAGCTTGAGCACTGAAAGTCCCACATCCTGGGGCACCACTTAGTTCAGGGCAAAATGGGACAGCTGGTCACCCTGGTGGTAGCATAACCGAGTAAATGAGTAAAAAGCTGTGCGATCTCTGCTTGTTTGGGTTTTCCATTCCTGAGAAGCAGTCATGTGCAGGGTCAGAACAGGGCTCGGGTGCCAGCCTCACAAGGCCTACATCTTAGCTCCATGGCTCATCAGCTGTGGGCCTTAGGAAGGATTACCCAACCTCTCCATGCCTGCTTCCTCGCCTGCAAAAATTGACCTAAGAAAGCACCAGCCTCTAGGGCAGAGTCTCTCACCCCAACATGACTGACATTTAAACCCATTCATTCTTTGCATTGTAGAATGTGTAACAGCATCTTTGTCCTCTATTCACTAGATGCCAGTAAAACACACACACACACACACACACACACACACACACACACACACAGAGGCAAGTCGTAACAATCAAAAATGTCTCCAAACATTGCCAAATGACTCCTAGGTCAAAGCTGTCCCTGGCTGAGAACCACTGGTCCAGGCAGTGCTGTGAGGACAAATGAGGGGATGCATGCATTAGACTCTTTGGGTTGTCTTTTTCTACAGTAATGAACAGACTGAAGCCTAGCAAAAAGACAAAGGTAGCAAGAGGGATCTTGGATGACCCAGAGGCCATGCAGCCAAGCCACTGCAGGATGAGACAACTGAAAACGGAGCTGACTGAGCCAACACTCATCTCACATAAGCCTGGGCTTCCATTTCACCGCAGATACAAAAAGTTGAGTGGATTACTTCTCACTTGCTGGCACAGAATCACAATAGAAAGCTAACACCTGTCTCCTTGGATATATTCCTTTTCCCCTGATGTGTACATATTCTTGAGTTCATTTGTTCATCAAATATTGAATATTCCCTATGTACCAGGTATACAATGATGGAAAAACAGACAAAAGTGCTTGCCCTCGTGGTACTTTAACATATTGTGTTGGTTAGTGTATAATGTGTTTTTAACCAATTGTGCCAAGATGTACAAATGATTCTATTCCTTATATTCTCCCCCTCAGCACTTTGTTTTTAAGATCTATCCACACCCTGGCCAGTGTGGCTTAGTTGGTTGAGCAACACACCAAGCAATGAAGGGTCTCTGGTTCAATTCTTAGTCAGGGCACATGCCTGGTTGTGAGCTTGATCCCCAGTAGGGGGCATGCAGGAGGCAGCCGATCAATGTTTCTCTCCCTCCCTTCTCTCTCTAAAATCAATTTAAAAATATTTTTAAAATATTGCTGTGATGCATCAGATCTATTCTTCTAACCCATCAATGGGCACCTCGATTGCTTCCAATTCACATTACCACAAACCCAGCTCCTTGAACATGCTTGGATGACTTTCCCTGGGGTAGAAATCCAGGAGCAGAACTGCTGTGTCTTGGGTCAGTGTCACTCAGACTTTAACGTGCACATGACTCACTCAGGGATCTTGTTAAGAGGCGGATTCTGACTCGGGAGATCTGGAATGAGACAGAATTTCCATTCCTAATAAGCTCCCAGCTGATGCTGATGCTGCTGGTCTGGGACCACAGAGGATAAGCACACACTTCATTTGCTTTAGTGCCAGATCTCTCTCCAGAAAGGCTATGCCAGTTGACATTCCAAGGACTTGCCTCTTAAAGGGGCCTCACCCCACTGGACTTCCTGACATAGTGACTTGAGGGGCACTACCATCAGCTGCCAATAACCAAAAGCATTGTGTCCCACCATCAGTGACTATATATGACCATTTTGCCTTCAGCAACCCTTGATGTCTAAGCATATAAAAAAAAAATCAGAGCCCCTAAATGCTGGAGTGGAGGGCAGCCAGCCCATCTCCCCTTGGCCTCACGAAGGGAGAACTGAGGTTCAGAAATATGAAAAAAAATCGCAGAAATTTTTGGCAGAGCCAGTTTTAAAAATTCCTCTCTTGGCATCATGCTCCTCTACAGAGCCCAGAAATCCATCCACAGTTTTCAGGAGTTAGTTCATTTTCCGGATTTTGCTCTATCTTTCCCACCCAGCACCGCCCTTCCCATCTCATAGCCCCACCCCACTCTGCTTTTTAATTCTTGCTAGAACCATCCATTTTGCAACCAAGTGTAAGATAGATGAAACGATTGACATTTCAAATCTTGCAGGCAAGGTAGAAAATTCTGGTCACAGCCCAGTCTGGAACACCTCCACACCTCCTTCCTTACTCCTTCTGGGCCATGACTATCCCCCCTCCACCCCAACATTAATTTCCCCTGATTCATTTTTCATGCCTTTGAGTTCTGCCTTTTTAAAGCAGGATATATTTCTGTAGCTATTTCTCATACCTCCCTTGCCCTCATGAATATTTCAAATGCAGTAGTGATATGATCGCTCAACCTTAGAAGCACACCAACTTTATCTTATTTATCTTACAGAGCAGCTTCCGATGCTGGGATTAAGTCCAAAACATCCTTTGAGAGTTTGTTTGGGTTGTTTTCCCCCAGGCTGTTGCTGCTGTGTATGTAAATTGTAAAGAGAAACAGCCTTTCCTAACCCCAGCCCCATCCCTGGTTGTGGACCCTTGGCCCCAGACACCATCCGTTGCCAATCCTTTTGCCAATCCTCCTCAAAGTGAGGTACAAAGTGCACTATTGTCAAAGCCAATAGGCAGGCCTCCTAAAGAGTCCCTGTGTGGCATAAATCTCCCCTGACTTCCAGCCCAAAGGTTCTTGGAAGCACAAAACTAACTCACCATGTGACCTTGGGAGGTCACTTTACCATGCTGAGGCCAAGTTTCCCTGTCCAGAGACAAGGGGAGCAGACATGTGACCCTAAAGTCTTTCCAGCTCTGAGCCTCCATGTGATGTCATGTAACAAAGCTCTATCACCAACTAGTTGTGTACCAGGTGTACCGGTTAATAATGCGGATTTTATAATCAAAGAAAACACGTTAATTTCAAAGAAACATCTACATAATGTCCATCGCTAGCTACACATTTCCCCCATCTTTCAGGTAATTTGTGGATACTGTCCCAAGAGAATTTTTCTTGTTTTAAGACAAACCATTCAGAGACCCAATTTTCCACTTCTTCATACATTTTGAAGTGCTGCTCAGAAAGTACGTGTGTCATCGATAGGAACAAGTGGTAATCGGAAGGAGCAAGGTCTAGTGAATATAGCAGGTGGGTTAGTACTTCCCAGGCAAGATCTTTTAAAGTGTCTTTAACTGGTTTTGAAGTGTGTGATGGTGTGTTATCATGAAGCAAAATTACCTTGCCATTCCTTCTAGCACATTCTAGTCGTTTCACAATCAAAGCATAGTTCAAATTGATTATTTGTTGTCGGTAATGATCAATATTAATGGTTTCACCTGGTTTTAGAAGCTCATAATACACCACACCTTCCTGATCCCACCAAATGCAGAGCATTATCTTCTTTCCGAAGCGATTTTGCCTTGCAGATGTTGATGGTTGACCTGGATCAACCCAAGATTTTGTGCATTTGGGATTCTCAAAATAAATCCACTTTCATTACCAGTCATAATTCAATGCAAAAAAGACTCTTTCAAGCAATATTTTACTGATGACTTTTCGGTTTTCCATTTGTCTTTTGTTCAGTTGATGTGGCACCCATTTTTTTTTCCCTTTAAAATCTGTCCCATTGCTTGTAAATGATCAGAAATTGTTTGCTGAGCAATGTTTAATCTTTCTGCAAGTTGTTTTTGAGTTAGACGCACATCTTCATTCAATAATGCTTATAATTGTTGGTCTTCAAACTTTTTTGGTTGACTTGGATGTTCTTTGTCTTTCACATCGAAATCATCACTTTTAAAGCATTTAAACCAGCATTCACAAGTATCTTGAGATGGAGCATGTTCACCATAAGCCTCCCGAAGTAAACGATAACTTTCAGCAGCATTTTCTTCAAAGTAATGAATCTAAACTTACCACAAATGTTTTTGGCACAAAATTTGACATCTTTAAGGGTAAAAATATCTATGATGTTAACACCTTCAGAAAATTTGACATATAAAGTTTTTAAGCTTACTGTCAATACAACAAAATAGCATACATATCAAATCACATATACATCAACATATGTGTAAGTCATCTATTTTTTTAAAATCTGAATTATTAACTGGTATACCTGGTAACCTTAACTAAGGCTACCACTGACTAGCTGTGTCTACACTTAACTAGCTGTGGACCCTCAACAGTGTCTCCTACTAACAACAGCATGCCTCCTAACTGTCCACCACTAACTCACAGTATGACTCTTAATTCTTTCTACCACTAACTTTCTACCGTTAACTACTCAGTTAAGAATGAATTAACTGAGCCTATCACTAACTAGTTGTGCAATTCTTAACTATGGCTACCACTGACCAGCTGTGTGACCAGTATGCAAGTTACAGGAAGATCTTGGAGCTTCAGTTTCTTTCCCTCTCAAACACATATGGTTGTAACAGCCACTTCCGAGGTTGTAGTGGGGTGACTGGTTTGCCTGGGACTAAGGAGGTTCCACAGACACAGAACTTTCAGTGCTGAGACCAGGAATTTCTTGGACAACCACAACTCCTTGGTCACCCCAGGTTGCCTGGTAATTACAAGTGAAATCGGTGACACGTAGAGAACCTGGTACATTGATACAAGTTAGCATTAATTACTGTGAATCCGTATGTCCATGGCTGTAGAGGAACTATTTTTACTTCTATTTTCACAGGAACCTTTCAGTTCTTTTTATCAAAGCAATACGAGTACATGAGAAAAACACTTTGGAGCGGAAAGCAAAGCTCTGTTCTGCCTCCGCTCAATCCAGCCCCTCTCTCAGGCGAGCACCTGAAGCCCCTTTAGCCTTGGCTCTTTCAAGGCCGACCCTGCCACACTCACCCTCTAGCTGCTCCTGCAGCCCCAGTACCTCTGCCCTTAAGGATCAGCTGCTCGGGGAGGGTGGTGTTCCCCATGTGAGATTCTACGTCAGGGGCACTGAGGATGGGAATAAGGAGGGGGAGCAGGCCTGGAGAGCCCTCTGCTGGGCCAGGCATTCACCCTTCAGATACACAGGGAGGTGGGAGGCATGGGTGGCAGAAAGAGCAGCAGCTATTTACTGTGGGTTGAAAGTTTGTCAACATTGGTGAATCGCAGTGTGTCACCTCTGCCTGCAAGGGACTCACTGACTTCAGAGGTGAGGACATCCTCCTAGCAGAGACTGGGGTGCAACTTGAACATCTGGACCTCCAGGCAGAGCTTCAGCCGAGGCATCCTGTTTTGTATCTGGGTCTCCCTGGCAACACTGTCTCCAGGACATCACGGTCAGCTGGTCTAGGTCAATGCAAGTCCTGGGAGTGGGAGATCATCAGCTCCACAAGGTAGATGTAATCAGTGTCACCTCCTGGCGCCCAGGTGGCAGAGGTGTCCGAGCCGTGCTCTGGACAGGAAGAAGACCCTACACTGGCTGCTGACTGTCCGGCCTGGTGGAGACGGTCAGTTTTCATTATCGCCACCTGACAGGGGCAGGATGGGTCACAGACCTGTCAGCTGGCGTGCCTTGTCTAACTCTGGTGAAGCTGTCACCACAGAATCCAGACTCAGGACTGAGAAAAGAGCAGTAAGTCCTAGAGAGAAGCAGCCCTCCCTCCCCCAGCCCAGGGGAGTCTTAAATGGGGCAAAGAGAAGAGGGGACATTCCATGTCCCTATGGCGCTACTCCACGGTGGTGGTTATTAACCCAGGCTGCAGGTAAGAACCACTGATGCCAGAACCCCACCCTCAGAAATTGGGATTTAACTGGTGGGCAGAGCTGTCTCACTTCCAAAATGCCCCACTGATTCTAATGTGAGGCTAAAAATGAGAACCACGGTTCTAGAGATGCTATTCCAAGTGTGGTCCACACACAAGAAATACAGCATCACCATCACCAGGGAGCCTGTTGGAAATGCAGACGCTCAGAGGCCCGGACCTTCTGAACCAGATTCTGTAGCAGGATCCTCAGGTATGCCCTGAGTAGATGAAAGGTTGAGAAGCATGGAGCAGGAGTCTCATGGAATGACTTGAGATCTAGCCCCTATTACATCCCTGAGAGTCTCTCCTTAAGATGCAAATCCCCAGAAGACAAGTATTTGGCCACGCTTTTGACATTTGATTGGCAGCACCATGACAGGAGGAGAGAGAGAAAGGAACGATGTTCAGAGCCCCACCAGACCCACAGGCAGGAGAAGGGCTGTCCCTGCACAGCAACCTTGGACAAGTTCAGACAGTTGTGGCAGCTACCCCTTACTAAGTGCTTGCTGTATGCCAGGCACTGAGCCATGGACTCAATAAGCTCACAAAATCCTCCTAATGCATAGGTAGGTATTGCTGTTACTACCACTACTGCTACTTTACAAAAGAGGAAAGGGAGGCTCAGGGCAGTAGATCTCAAACTTCAGCATGCATCAGTATCACCCAGAGGATTTCTGAAATCAGATTTCTGGGACTCATCCTCAGTGTTTCTGACTCGGTGAGTCTAGGACAGTGGTGGGCAAACTCATTAGTCAACAGAGCCAAATATCAACAGTGCAACGATTGAAATTTCTTTTAAGAGCTGAAAACCAACTTCTGCGCATGGGTCACAAAGTTTCCATCACACTATATGTGCGCTCCCGGAGCACATGGTATTTTGTGGAAGAGCCACACTCAAGGGGCCAAAGAGCCGCATGTGGCTCGCGAGCTGCAGTTTGCTGATCACTGGTCTAGGATGAAGCCTGAGAATTTGTATTTCTAACAAGCTCCTAGCTGATGCTGATGCTGCTGGTCCAGTCACACAATTGGGGATCCAGGCACTAAGCCCTGTAAGCCTGGGAAAGGCGGTAAAAACCAAGTTGGTGACTTTTCAAGAAGAGTCACCCAAAAAGCAATGTGAAATATTCTGCGAGTCCCCATCCTCACAGTTTGAAACCACCCTCCTCCATTCAGAGGCACTTTTCCCAGGAAACACGTGCAGCTGGCACTTTGCAGAGAGCACAGTGGAGGAAAGAAGACCCACTTAGATACAGGCAATGGGAATGCTTTGGCTTCCCAGAGTCAGGAGAGCTGTTTCCCTCAGCTACACGCCTAGCTGGGAGGGTGACAATTTCCTTGGGAGAGGGAGACCGGAAGGATGTTAACACCAGAGCTCTCACTTTTGTTTGCAACATGCGGCTCAAGTTAGATCTATAGCAAGCTGTGCACGGTGTGGCTAACCGCTGGGTAGAGTTCACCTCAGCTGTTCATCTCTGTCTTACTAAAAAAGTAAAGAATAACACTTGCAAAAGTCAAACTACCAGAACTCAAATCTGGGGCCTACCCTTTACTGGCTATCGTCATTAAGCAAGTGGCTTAAACATGTTGGGTCTTCTAACCTCATCTGTAATTGAGGGAATTATTATGATGCCTGACCTATTGGTTAGTGGAAGGACTAAATGAGATAATACAGACAAAATTCATAGTGAAATATCTGGACTATTGTAAGCCCCCAATAAGTCTGTATTTATTATTATTATTTATTATTATTATTATTGGTAAAAGTGCTGAGGTGTTAAAATGCTACTGTTGGCAATACCTTAACTAGCTAGATCTCTGTCTATAATTGCAATCATGATTCTGACATCTGGCCCTCCATGTTGCAAGTGGAAATGTAAACAGGTACCATTTTTCTAGAAAGCCATTTGGTAATATACTTCAAGAGCCTTACAAATACTCACTTTGAACCAGAAAATCCTAGGAAAGCGATCCAGTATGAGGACAAAGATGAATGCTCAAGATACTATCACATCATTGCAAATAGTGAAAATAACATACCTACCAACAGGAAAACATTTTTTCAGTTATTGCTATGCTCATACAATGGAATCTTCTACAAAGACTAAAATAATGTCCACAATCTTTAACTGAGGGTAATCTATGTTATAAAGTTACCTTTTTGAAAATATGTATGTAAAATTTCATATAGATTATGAACTCAATTATGTAAACATATGAGACAAAAAGAATAATCCAAAAATGATCTGCTCTAAATCTTGGGATGGGGCTTCTTATAGTTTTGTGTACTCTTCCAGATTTTCCTCAATAATCATCTTTATAATCAGAGAGGTAGTGTAGGATCTGGTACAAGAATGACAGCAAACTAGATAATTAGCCCAGCGAGAATATTTCTGTCTGGGTGTACAATAAGTTACAGGAACCTCTTGTAACATGGGTGATAATTAAAAGAGGGGTACAGTGTTAGAAAGAAAGAAGGGAAGAAAGGAATAGATATTTCCATGAATTCTTTTTTTTTAATAAGTTTTTATTGGTTTCAGAGAGGAAGGGAGAGAGATAGAGAGATGGATAAAAGCATCAATGATGAGAGAATCATCAATTTTCTGCCTCCTGCACACCTCTGCAGGAGATTGAGCCCGAAACCCAAGCATATACCCTGACTGGGAATCAAATAGTACCTCCCAGTTCACAGGTTGATGCTCAACCACTGAGCCACACAGGCTGGGCTTCCCATGAATTATTGAGAGAGCTTAAGAACAACAAGGTCAAGGGAAGCAGCAGACAGGTTAAAGAAGGGCTAAGGGGGTAGGGTGCTGACATCTGGGGCTGCCACGATTGCTAGTGGGGAATGTAAACAGGTACCGTTTTTCTAGAAAGCCATTTGGTAATATACATCCAGAGCCAGGCAGTCTGCCCCTCTTTCTCTGCAGCAGGGGCCATGCCAGAGTCCATTTCTCGAAGTAGCCTTTGGGCAACTCCTTTGGCCAGTGTGTGTTCCCACCAGATGTGTCGCCAAACTGACCGTTAGCAGAACTGAAGTTACATCATCTGATTGGGAAAAGGAATGGGGCGACCCCGTAAAAATTTAGTTGCAACTTGGCAGAAGCTCCACACAAACTGGCTTCCTTAAGAAAGTCACTCTTGGTGAAATCTGTCACCCAGAACTAGGGTGATCATCTTTGAGAAAAGCAAACCCCAGAGTATTTATATTGGGAACTGTCCCAGCAAACAGGACTCATGGTCCCCCAGCCCCCAGCACATTATCCAAATAAGAAGTGAAACCATCATCACTTGAGGATGAGAGTCAAGGGCCACATTTCACACCCACATCCCTGGTTACAGCACCACGAAGGTGCACCTCCCCCACAAGGCTTATTTCTACCCCATCTGCCCTCTCCCCATCCTGGTGCTGCAGGCAGTCTCTGACGCCGACTTCTACAGGGTCCCTAAAACCCACCAGGCGCACACCCCAGCCTAAGTGGAGTTGCCCAAAAACCACTTGGAGAAATTGCCCATCTCTGGCCTGGCCCGTGCTACACAGAAAGAGGCAGACTGCCTGCCTGGCTTGGTGGAAGGAATCCCACCTCAATTAAACTGCAGGAGCCCTAATGGGCGGGGAGCAGAGGAGAAGGGGATGGGGGAGCCTTGAGAGCTGCTCCTGCCTTTCCCTTTTCATCTTGGAAGAGCCTATTTCAAACTTGCCTCGGGTCATAAAAGAAATTAATTTGATTCTCTCAACCTTGCTCGGAGTGGACACGTGTCCTCCACCAGCCCATCTGCTGCTTGTATGTCCAGAGCGAGGAAACCATCCTTGAAATGATCCCGGTGTCGGGACTGGGCCCAAATCATTTGCCTGAAGTCTGAGAAATAGCTGCCCCATGAATTCTCGGGGCTGTAATTTTTGCTGGCAAGTTCCAAAAACAGTTCTCATAGCGAAGGTGAGTCCCAAGTTAAACGAGGTTGACCCCAAGAGGCAAGCCTGGGCAGGACTGTGGTCTTTGACAAACACGGGACAGAATTCAGCCTTGGTGTCTGCCCACCCCTCTTCATGTTAAAGAGCAATAATCACAATCATCTTGAATCATGTATGTGCCAGGCATGGTCGCTGGGCCTCATTTGCAGAGGACATGCCTAAAGTCTCCTCCCCTTAAGTGTGGGCAGAACCGGTGACTTGCTTTTATTTCCCCAGGAGAATATGGCAAAGGTGTTGGGTGTCACTCCCTTGATAGTGTTTCATTACATAAGACTCCATGTGAGCAGAGTGGAGAGAGAGACACCCCTGATGGCCATGGAGAAGCCACCATGCTGTTAGAGGACCACATGGCAAGGAGTGCAGGCAGCCTCCAGGACCTGACAGAGCTCCCCAGCTGCAAGTCAGCAAGAAACGAAGGACTAGCTTGTGCAACTGCAAGGAAATACATTCTGCCAGTTGCTAAGAGACCTTAGGATCAGATCCTTCCCCAGCCTAGCCTCTGATGAGACCACAGCACCGGCTGACACCTGGATTGCAGTCTGGTGAGACCCTGAGCAGAGGACCCAGCTAATCTGTGCCCAGACTCCTGAAGTACAGAAAGGCTCTCCATCCTGCGCTGTCACCCTCCTGTGTGGCGAGGTCTCCTCTCACTTTCACAAGGTGGCAGCTGGGCTGTAAACTCTACATCCTCCACAACACACGTCTAAGTCGGAAAGGAAGGGTATTCCACTAAACCCAAAGCCACAGCAAGACTTCATGGTAGAAAGCCAGGCGGAGCCAGCATTGCCTGTCTCTGTCTTCCCAGGACTGCCTGGTCTACCCTTCCCATGTCATGTTCATGTGCTTTATTAATTCCCTCTCCTTCTCATTCATTCTTATTCTTTTTCTCTCTCCTCTCCCTTTCTCCCTCGCTCCATCCACTCCCACCTGTTTTCTCTGCTACTAAGTTCAGGCATCTACCCAAGATGAGCTCAGAGAGTCTCAATTCCACCTTCCTGGGAGAGAGGCCACATGGCCAGCTTTGATCCTGATTTGCCCCCTTGGTACAATCAGCCATGGCCAGAGCCAAAAGAATCATATATTCAAAGTTCTGAATCTTAAGAATCATATATTCAAAGTTCTGAATCTTCCAGAGCTCAGGGAAGGACACGTTTCTGAAGAAGGAGAAATGAATGAAACAGTGTTCCTGGTAGAGTATGCAAGTGACTGCTATGTTCCAAAACACAAAGAAAATCCCCCCTGGATTCTCAGGGCTGCCTGAGAAGAATCTGTAAGCAGCTGAATTCTCACAGAAAAGGCAGAGTGGGATCAGGAAAATACTGCCTGTGACACCGGTGCAGCTCCACATCCCCATCTTTGGGAGCATAGTTATTATCCAGGTGCACACTGCCCCTTCCATGTTTCCATATTTCTCATCCCTCTGGGCCACGGTTCCAGTTTGAGGAGCCCAACCTCGCTGACATGCAGCATCAGGACACTGTCTTGCTCAGCTAGGGCTGCTATCACAAAAATGCCATGGCCTGAGGGGCTGAAACAGCAGGCATTCATCTCACAGTCTGGAGCCTGGGAGTTGAGGTCAGGGTGCCTGCATAGCTATGGTCCTCATAGCTTACAGACAGCTGTCTTCTCACTGTCTTCACAGGGAGGGAGGGAGAAAGGGACGGAGGGAATTATGCTTCATATCTTTTCAAGGGCATCCACCCTCAAGACCTGATCACCTCCAAAACCTCACCTCCTAATGCCATCACCTTATGGATTAAGCATCAGGCTATGAATCGGGGGGGGGGGGGGGGAAGGGGGGATGACAACACAAATATCCAATCCACAGCAGGCAGGGGGGGGGTGGTAGAAAGCATGATGAGATTCATCCTGGGAGGGTTGATGTTGAACTCTGTCAGCAGGAGCCAAAAGATACAGGAAAGGCTAGAGTAATGGCTTAGAGCATGCTGAAGGTGCCAAGCAACTCAACAAGCAGTGTCCCCCTCAGCTCACTCTGGACTCACTCAATTATTTCAGCCAGTGGGATGGGTCACTAAGACAGAGAGCTGGTCAGCTTCTAATTATGCCAATTAGAAGCTGAGTGGCAGGCCTGGATTGCCCTCTTCCCCCCGCAGAACCTGCAAGGTGAAGCAGGAAGAAGTGACTGCCAAGGCATTCTCTGTCCCTCTCCACACACACCACAGATATAATTATGAGTGACTATGCACTACTGGAGGCCCGATGCACAAAATTCATGCAACCATAGGCCTTCACAGCCCCAACCACCCTTGCAGCCCCAGCTTCATCCGGAAGGTCACCCTGATGGTTGTTCTGCTGTTCGGCCATCCAGTCAATTTGCATGTTACACTTTTTATTTTATAGATGGTGACATTAACTTATTAGTCCTCACACCAACTCTGTGTTATTCCCATGGATCAGAAAACAGAGGCACAGGGAGTTTAAGTATTATTCCCAAGACGACTCAACTAGTCAACGGTGTATCTATCCGACGCTAATTCCCTTGTGTTTTCACAACAAACCAA
Organism: Vespertilio murinus; assembly: GCA_963924515.1. Classification (NCBI taxonomy): domain Eukaryota; kingdom Metazoa; phylum Chordata; class Mammalia; order Chiroptera; family Vespertilionidae; genus Vespertilio; species Vespertilio murinus. The sequence continues at coordinate 85,446,125 of OZ004705.1, forward strand.
GTTATCCCGTGGATAGCACTGGTTGAAGGAGAGGAGCAGGAAGATGGCAGATGCTTTTAGCAGATGTCTCAGAAATAGTTTGTCATAATTTTTACTGTTACCATCTCAGACTTAAGAATAAATGCAGTTGGCTGCATAATGATTTACAGTAATTCTCCTCCCTTTCCTTTCACCCTACGATTCCATGGGGTAGTCAGAATATTTTCTGATGCAAATGAACCCCAAATTAGACTTGCCTAAGCAAAATATGGTTTATTAACTTACACCCAGATGTAGATTCAGGCACAGCTGGATCTCAGCGTTGATGATGAAACAAGAGCCTGTACTTCATCTCTGAGCTATTTTTTTTCCCTTTGTCATGGCTTCATTCTCACACAGCTCCTCACAACAACTTTTGGCTTAAATTCTATCAACTTAGGAACACCAATGGATAGAGTCCCAACAGTCTCAGGGCTGATGCTCATTGGCTTGGCTTGGCCTGATCACACACATGGGCCCATACCTGCATTCATCAGTGCAGTTAGATGCTGGGTAAGCTAACAATCCAGGACTGGACCACATGCCTACCCCTAAAAAGGCAGGTGAGAAAGTCTCTAACAAACCACATAGCTTGAAAGTAAGGGAGAGAGAAGAGTGATGTTCAAAATAGTTAACAACTGGCATGGTACGGGGACCCTCCAGTTAGAATGGATACTGGCTACAGATAACCAATGATGCCATACCAGTCTTGATATTCTGGTTAACCATCAACTCTGGGGAGCAGTGATTACCCAAAATAAATACTGCTCTTAATGGAAAAGCAGTGATAAATGCTGAGCAAGCAAAAAGCACAGCTTTTCCTTACAGGGCTGCTTGGCATGTCTTCCCCCATTCCTGCTCACATGGCGAACTCCTACCCATCCTTTGTGAACTTTTTGTTTCGCATCTCACTCTACTCCAAGGGGTTCATTCCTCCACCAAGGCCACTTCTGGGCCTTACTGCTACCTCTACATATCCCCTTTCACGAATTTCCAATGCAACATTCCCCATGTCTTGGTGCCTAAAGGACATACTAGCTTCATCTTGCCTAACTTCAGTGAGAAATAAAAGGCCAGTCCCTTAATATATAAACCCCAGCTGCCTTGATCTTTTGTGGCCATCATTTCGGAGAATTTTTATGTCACTTGTGGTTAATCCTGCAATGCGGCCACACAGCAAACTCTCACAAGAAACCCCTTCAGCATAAATGCTTGGAAAGCCCAGACTTCTCACAGCTTCATCCACAGGTGGTTGTTGTTTTTTGCCACCCACTATCCATTTACTTAATTGTTCAATTCCAGTATACATGCACAGTGGTTTTAGAATTGTTAGCTTGTTCCATGTGGGGGATAATTTTATCAACTAGAGTACAATGGTTATATACATTTTACCATCTCTGTAGTTTTGCCTTTTCTGGAATGCCATCTCATTGGAATCATGCTTTATGTAGCTTTTTAAGAATGCCATTTTCTGGAATGTTGTCCTAACGGGTTTGGCTCAGTGGGATAGAGCATCGGCCTGCGGCCAGGTTCGATTCCAGTCAAAGGTATGTACCTTGATTGTACCCCAGTAGGGGGTGTGCAGGAGGCAGCTGATTAATCTTTCTTTCTCATTGACATTTCTAACTCTCAATCCCTTTCCCTTACTCTCTAAAAAAAATCAATAAAATATCAATTTTAAAATATGTATGTTTTTTAAAAAAATGGCACCTTGCTAGCTTCCTGTACATTTTAGATTTTTGCTCAGTTGGCCCTTGATAAAAAGCATGTGGCCAACCTCATGACAGAAAACAGCTTCCTCCCTGAGCCTAAAATTAGAAGCCTCAACAGCCAACTGCGGAGTACAGGGCTCACTGCTGGCATGTCTTTCTCGGTTATCTCCTGCAGGAACATTGTAGTTCTCACCAGCTCTCCCATCAGCTGAACTGGAGGGAGGGCACCAGGCAATAAGAGGGGCAAGCCAGCAGATGAAGAGGCCAGTGGTTGAGGAATGGCCTGGAGACAGTGGAGCGGCTGGTCACTGGAAAGCTTCCTGCCAGCAGGTCTAGAGGGAGAACTTGGATGCCCACAGAAAAGAGTGCAATGTGGCAGAATTAGAGAAAAATCTAGCCCCGGGTTCTGAATTCTGATGGAGCCCATAACATAACATTTTGCCTGTATCAGTGGTCAGCAAACTCATTAGTCAACAGAGCCAAATATCAACAGTACAACGATTGAAATTTCTTTTAAGAGCCAAGTTTTTTAAACTTAAACTTCTTCTAACCCCACTTCTTCAAAATAGACTCGCCCAGGCCGTGGTATTTTGTGGAAGAGCCACACTCAAGGGGTCGTATGTGGCTCGAAAGCAGCAGTGCTCGTGCCAACCACGGGCCTAAATGATTCACTTTGATAATCAACACACCCAAATTCCCAACCACTGAGAATCATACTAAAGTCAAAATGAAAGATAATGCATTATTCTTGGAATAAAGTTATGAAGAAATATGGATGAATGCTATAAGCAAGAACGTATAATGGTGGATCCAAGTAGTTGGGGGAGAGGGAAGATGCTGATGGGCTTTCTGAGGTTGTGACATTTAAACTAAGACTAGAAGGACAACATGGAGCTATCCAGGTATAAAGTACAGGATGCATTTATACAGTGATTGCAATATGTGCAAAGGCCCTGGGGGGTTGGAGGAACTGGGATGCTAAAAGTGACAGAGAGAATGTGGTATGACAGATGAGTTGGGGAGGTAAGCAGGAATTAGCTCAGACAGGATTGGATAAACTCTATAAGTAATATATATGTTCACAGAAACTCATCAAGACTTTACAATAGGCCAGTGTTTACTTATTGGGTTTCTGGTTCTGCTTGTTTGGAGTTTTATTTCCAAGTTCCGTAGTAGCATATACGCTCCATGAAGGCAATGACCGTTGGCTCACAGCTCTATCACCAGCCCCTAAAAACATGGGATATTTTCCTAATCATCCCCCACCTGTTACTCATGACCTCTAGCTCATTAGGAAGCTAAACAAAGATGTTCACTGTCTATAGTGGCTACTATCAGGGGTCCCAAGACCACCCTCAGTCTGGATGATTTACTAGGACTCGAAGAACTCAGAAAAGCCATAATACTCATGGTTATGTTTATTTCAAGTGAAGGATACAGATTAAAATCATCAAAAGCAAAAAAGTATATAGGTCAGGTCATTAGGGTGAGATAACTGTTTTCTACCATCCTCCCTCCACCCCTATTTAGACAATCACCCATGGATGAGAACCTTCTGTAAGTCCAGGCTCCCAGGGGAGGAGCACAACACTGGGGAGAAAAAAATCCAAGATTGGATGCACTGAAGAAAGTAAAAGAACCATTTCACTTTATCCACGTCACCCCTCCCCCAGGGCAGCTCGTTGCCAAGAAAGGCCTTCCTGGCCTCTGATTTCTCCCACATGGGAAGTGAGAGCGTGTATGGGACCCACTTCCTCCTTGCCCCATCCAGAATACTGAGGTGTGCTGTGCAACTCGGAGCCTGGGAGCGCAGCATCCAGGGCTCTTAGGAGTAAGCAAGGGACACAGATCCTACTACTCACTTTGTGGATCCATCATGAATCCTGCCTGTAAGCTGCTGTGGATAGGCTCCCCTGCAGATTCCCCAACCGGACCTTGAGAACCACCAACATCTTACCACACCAGCCACCCCATGGCCAGCTCCCCTGTGGCCATAAGAGCTGGCCTTTGCAGACGCTTTGCTTTGATACCAAAAGCACAACCAATAAAAGCAAAAAACAACAAGTGGAAGGGACTGCACCAAGCTAAAAAACGTCTGCACGGCAAAAGAGCAATCAACAAAATGAAAAAGCAATCTACAAAATGAGAGAAAATATTTTCAAATCATATTATCTGGTAAGGGGTTAATATGCAAAATATATAAGAAACTCATACAACTCAATAAAATAAATCGATTTAAAAATGGGCAGAAGACCTCAATAGACATTTTTTCTAAAGAAGACATGCAAACAATCAACAGGTATATAAAAGTTGTTCAGATCACTACTCATCAGGGAAATATACCTGTAAATCAAAACCACAATGAAATATCTGTCAGAATGGTTATCAAAAGACAAGGGATAACAAGTGTTGGTGAGGCTGTGGAGAAAATGGAGCCCTTGTGCACTGTGGTGGAGATGTAAATTGGTGCAGCACTGTGGGAAAACAGTGTGGAGGTTCCTCAAAAAAAAAATAAAAATAGAACAACTATAGGACCCAGCAATCCACTTCTGGGTACCTGGGTATATATCTGAAGGAAACAAAATTGGGATTTTGAAGAAATATGTGCACTGCCAGCATTATTCACAACAGCCACGACATGGAAACAACCTAAATGTCAATCGAAAAATAAATGAACAGTGAAGAAATGTGCTGTGTGTATATGCAATGGAATGGTACTCAGCCACAGAAAGAAGAAAATCCAGTTATTTGTGACAACAAAGGAGAACCTTGAGAGTACTGTACTAAGTGAAATGAGTGAGATGGAGAAAAACAAATCTCACTGACATGTGTCATCTAAAAAAATCTGAGCCCACAGGAAATGAGAATAGAACTGTGGTTGCCAGGGGTTGTAAGGGTAAGTGAGATGTTGATCAAAGGGTATAAGCTTTCAGTTATAAGATAAATAAATTCTGGGGATCTGACATGAAGCATAATGTCTACAGCTAACAATATTCTATTGCATACTGGAAAGCTGCAAAGAGAGTAGGTCTTAAAAGTTCTCACCACAAATGAAAAAGGTAATTACGTCAGGTGATTGAGGTATTAACTAACCTTGTCTGGGAATCACTTTGTAATATTTGCACATAAAACCATCACTTTAAGCTTATGGAATGACTTATGTCATTTATATCTCAATGACATTAGCTGAAAAAAAACGTAAGAGAACAGAGTCCAAGAGAGACCAGGCACAAGCTTCCAGTTCCTCACCCAGGGGAGCCATATGGACAGGGGAGCCACATTCTCCAAGGAAGGGTGTGTGACAACACATACAAAGCGATAGTAACCAATGAAGTTCATCCAAGCATTCTGTCCATGGTTTTTACTGAGAGATGGTCACATAGGCCTGGAGCATCCTCACACTGACCTTACTCAGCATCTAGCCACTCCAGAGGCCCAACCGATACCACATGGCCCGAAGCTGAGGCATACAGAACCAGGCATTCACCATAAGTCACACTGTTAACACAAATTGTCTGGCATGCCTCAAGACCCCAAGCAAACAAAGACTATTATCAGGCAGAATATGATAAGGACTCTGAGATGCCAGGAGCCAGTCCAAACCTTGCTTTGGACTGGGCAAGATTTGAACACCCAGACATGCTGAGTCAACCCTTTACTGCATAAAGACGATATACAGATGAGAAAGACGCTACGCATTCTCATCTGTAGACAAATGGAACCAGGTTGAAAGAAGACACCTTCAGGTACAACCAGAAGCCACCTCTGCCCCCATCCTTCAGAGGACCTATCTCATGGGCAACAGAAATATCATCCCTCCCCAGGGGCACATGGGGGCCGATGCCCCTCAGCAAGCAATAGGGATGGCCATCTTGTGTGAACGCTCGCGCTCGCGCACGTGCACACACACACACACACACACACACACACACACATACACACTGCTGTGACATCTATGAGCCTGTCATAGGTCGGGTTTTTAGAAAGGTAAGTGCAGGGAAGCAGGTCTGTGTGCAGGATGTTTACTGGAAAGTAGAACTTGTAAGGAAGGGAGGAGAGCAGCGCCAGGCAGAGGGAAGAGTGGCATCATGGAGCAGAGGCAATCCCATGGAGAGCTTCAGCTATGTCACAAATCAAGGCAAGGGACATGCTCTTTGTCGCCCTCACAGATCAGTCATTGGACGTGGATGCCCTGAGAGGAAGGAGGATTTCCTAGAACTAAGTATCCTCCTTTGGCTAGAGCAGCCAGCTCCCTGGGCAGCGGGGGGCAGGAGTGCCTTAATAGTCTTACATGCATAGAGGGCTGGATGGCGCAGTACCCGGCACAAAGCCCAAGACCAAAGAGGGGAGAGAAAGCGGTGAAAAATCTTGACTTAACTAAGGTTGAAAACCCAGGTTGACTTGAGAACCCTGAACTGACGATTGACTTAAGAGATTAGCTTGTAAACCAGAAGGGTCTGGGTTTACCTTGACTTGACAAGACTGAGTTTTCTGGCTCTGGAGTAAAAGGGATCCATGATAAAGAAGGAAACTGCAGGATAAAGAAGTTTAGGATAAAGAGAAACACATCAGATCTTGTGGACTGGGGTAATAAATACAGGTTGTTACTTATCGCTGAGCACAGTGCCTCAATGGCACAGTCCAAAGCCCCAAAGGTACAATCACAGCAAGGTGACCACAGCATCTGTGAGTGGTCACTAAGCTCCATCAACCTGCTATCCCTGAATAAGGTGATGCTCTGGAAAAAAAAGAAAAATTTTTCCTTTTAAACTAGAAGACATAATATTTTAAGCACACCTTCTTTGCTCAGTAGTTCTACTTCCAGAATTTATCCTACAGATGAACAATTCATGCACACCCAGGAGTATATACAAGAGGTATAAACTATAGTAGAAAATGACAACAAACATCATGAATGTTCATCACGAGGGAACTGGGTAACTAATTTATACATATCCATATACTGGAATATTATACAGCCCTGAAAAAGAATGAGTCATCCCTATATGTACTAATATGTAACAAAGATACATTGTTAAGTAAAAATCAAAATATAGAATTACATGCATGGTGTGCTATCATTTATACTTCTTTAAACTAGGAAGAGACTATATATACATACATTCTTCTATACAAAGAGGGTATCGTACAGAAGGCTTTAAGAGAAGCCAGCAACATTTGTTATCTTTGGGAAAGCAGAGAGGGTGATGAGGATGAAAAGAAGACTTCCTTTCCACTGTATACATTTTTACTGTTCAAATTTTTTGCCATATGCACACATTCCCTATTCAAAAAATGAATTTTTAAAAACTGAAAGCAATGAAAAATCTGATAGGCATGCAAACTAAATTAATTAGCCATTTCTACAGCTTCAACATGCATTTTAATTTACTAGTATCCTGGACTCCAAGATTGACTGGCTGTAAAGTAAGAGCCTCTGTGATTTCCCTTCATATGGACAGATGCTGACATTGTTCCTGTGATTTTTCACAGATGTTTGCCTTCTAGCATCCTTGAAATAGGCTTTCTCTTTTTATCTGAAAATCCCAAATTTCTCATATCAAATCGAGATGACAGCAAAATTCAAAACCGTTATCACACTTTGAAAGGGTTTATAAGTAGCAACTGACAATGAGAAGGGAGACATTTTTAAGGAGGGGCCGTGATATCTCTTCCTGAAGTCCTCCTTGTCACCACATACCTTGATTTACCTGACTGGGCTCCCGGAGAGGAAGTCTGCATCAGTACTGAGACCTGGGCTTTGGGTTCAGAGCAGCCTTGATTCTAATTTTGGCTCCACCCCTCTGCAGCTGTGATACTTTGAAACTCCCCTCCCCCTTGACCACTCCCTGGAGCATCTTTTCTTCCTTTTTCATGTTTTCTCTTTGCTTTAAGACATCAGGGAGCCGAAACCGGTTTGGCTCAGTGGACAGAGCGCCGGCCTGCGGACTGAAGGGTTCCAGGCTCGATTCCGGTCAAGGGCATGTGCCTGGGTTGTGGGCACATCCCCGGGGGTGGGGGGTGCAGGAGGCAGCTGATCGATGTCTCTCTCATCGATGTTTCTGGCTCTCTGTCCCCCTCTCTCTTCCTCTGTGTAAAAAAATCAATAAAATATATATTTTTTTAAAAAGACATCAGGGACTCTCCTGAAATTCTCAGGTTTAGCCTCCGTAGAGAAACTAGACAGAAACATCCCCCAACCCAGAACTCTCCTGACTGTGTCTACTCCCCATAGGACTCTGCTCTCCCTAAATGACAACAGACAGGACTATTACCCGCCAATATGAACCCAACCTCTGCTGATGGTGCACCTTACCTAATTATGCCCAACATGCATCAAACGCTTCCTCTATCAGGCTCTCCACAGGCATTCCACCTGCACTGTGCCATCAAAGGCTCTCGACAACAAAAAGGCTCTGTTGTCATTCTGATTTTATAGATGTGGGAACTGGGCTCCAAAGGCGATTTCACTTGTTGAACCTCTGAGCGGCAGGCCTGGGAACCAAGTGAACCTGAATCCCAGCCACAGACACATCTGAAGGTCAAGCTGGGTCTCCCCACTTCGCTATTGTTAATAAGGCACTATGCTCCCTGGATGGATCTGATGCAGTGGGTAGTTCTGCTCTCAGGGCTCAATGCAATGATTTGGGGAGGTGGCACTCATAAATTGTGCAGCTTGGACACTCGAGGCATGTTCTGGAGTGTTACTGTCCTCATCTGTCAAGTGAGGACAGAGACAAGGAGGGCAGAGAGGGTTTAGGGTGGATTTTCAGGAAAGGAAGTGCTGTGGACTGAATGTTTGTGTCTCCCCAAAATTCCTATGTCCAGGCCTGACTCCCCAAAGTGATGGTATTTGGAGCCTATGTTGCTGGCTTCTCTTAAAGCCTTCCGTACGATACCCTCTTTGTATAGAAGAATGTACTATGTATATATAGTCTCTTCCTAGTTTAAACAGCCTTTGGTAGGTAACTAGATTTACATGATGCCATGAGGGTGGGGATCAGTGGCCATATAAAAAGAGACCAGAGCCCTCGCTGGTTTGAGTCAGATGATCATTGGCCTGCCAACTGAAGGGTCCCAGGTTCAATTCCAATCAGGGCACATGCTCAGGTTGCAGGTTCAATCCCCAGTAGGGAGCATGCAGGAGGCAGCCGATCAATGATTCTATCTCATCATTGATCTCTCTCTCTCTCTCTCTCTCTCTCTCTCTCTCTCTCTCTCTCCCTCTCTGAAATCAGTGAGAGAGAGAAAAACCAGAGCCCTCTCTTTCTTCACCATGTGAGGATGTACCCAGAAGATAGCCATCTGTATCTTCTGATTCAATGGAGCCTTGGAGCCTCTCTGGAGTGTGAGGGTAGGATGACCCAGAGCCCTGACTCAGTGTCATTTGGAAAGGCGGACACAGAAGATAGCCATCTGCAAACCAGGAAGGTCCTCACCAGAAACAACATCTGCCAGCACCTTGATCTTGGACTTCCTAGACTTTAGGACTGTGAGAAATACATGTCTACTCTTTAAGCCACCAAGTCTGTGGCATTTTGTTGCAGCAGCCCAAGCTGACTAAGACAGTACTAATTGGTTGTTTCTTCCTTCAGCATTTCTCCTTTCCAAAGCCCACCTTAGAAAAAGCAACCAGATGGTGAAAGAAAGCACACCGCACAGGCATGGCATTCCTGTGATCATTGTACTCAGAACTGGCATTGGAAAGACTGGGAAGCCAAATGGAATTGTGTCCCTGAGAACACACAATAACTTGGAAAAACTTGCTAAGAAATATTAGGTTTGTATACCAAAAAACAAGAGCAGAGTACTTTGTTCCACTGAATAATTTAGAGAACATATAGGAGAACATGAGTTTGGAATCTGAAAGCTTAATTTTGTATGCTGGTAAATAATAATTTTCATTATAAAGCTAGTATTTATTGAGTGGGAATTTATGCCAAGTATTGGGTGCTAAGTATATTCTATTCATTACATCATTTAATCCTCATAATACTGTCACTACCCTTTTTACAAATAAGGAAAGTGATGCTCAGAGAAGTTAAGTCATCAGCCAAAAGTCACATAATTTCTAGGAAGTAGTGGAGGCAGAATGTGATACCAGGCAGTTTTATTCAAGGATTCACCTGCCATGCTCCATTGTAACAATAGAAAATCCCAGTGGAATTTTCCATCAGAATAAAATGCAAGAACAGGCCCAGACAAATGTTTCATTTACAGTACCTCTGGGTGCTTAGAAAAAGAAAAACCAACCCAAGGAAAGAAGAGCTAGAGATGCCGGTTTTATCAAGATCCCAGGGAGTAAAGGGAAGGCTAGTCCTGGCTGCCTGGGGGGAAAACGGACAGCAGTCACTTTCCAGGGAGGGAGGGAGGGTCTCAGCCCCCAGAGAGGGCATAGGTTGGGCCTGGCCTGAGCTGATGATGGTCGGCTCCATTTGTAATTAGCTTGTGAGCTAAAGGAGAGTTCGAATGAATGAAAAGTTCTCCCCAGAACAAGCTGCGCTGATGCAGGAGGTGAAGGAGGCTGACTCTACCCTCAAACAAAAGGAAGTGGGAGGTGAGGAAGAGGTGGCTCCTAAAGGAGGCATCTGATTAATTCACTCTGCCAGGTGCCTACAGTTGATGCTTTTGTGCCCCAAATATAGTCAGGAGCCCAGTGTTCGCACTCAAAGAGACACATTAAAGCAACCCGGACATCATTTAAAAGCAGTTCCCCGAAGAGTATCACAGGCAGAGTTCTTGTTTCCATCCAGGCCCAATGGCCCCATGTTAGCTAATATTTTGAAAAGCCCTCTGCGCCATCCTAAAAGGAAATTCATCAATAATACAACCTACTTGCCTTTAACAACCAATCACTTCCATGCCCTGATTATAACAAGGAGAAATAAAATGAAAGGAATTTACAGTGAAATAATATGGGTTTCTATCAGGAAAGACTGGATGAGGCAGTCGGATGCTCATGCTTATGTGTAGAATAACAGCGTGACAGTCACAAATACAGAAGGAGCAGGTGTGTGCCACAGTTTCACAAAATGGTAAATCCTTCTCGATAATGCTCCATACAAAACAAAGTAGGACCTGGAAACTTAAGTGATCATTCCGTGTCTACATGTAACCTTCTGTAAACATAAGATCATCATAAGTAGGTTTCTAGCCCATATAAATGCCTGGTAGAACATTCAAATACCAAGCAGAATTTGGAGGGTGTTTTGTTTTGTTTTGTTTTGTTTTGTTGTAGGACATCTAAAAAACTGTCACACACCATGAGTGACTCCCTCCACCTTCTGTCTTGAGGACCACCAAAGCCACAGAATTTAATATAAAACGAAAGGTGCGATTCAGTCCCCTGTGAGAACTTCTGTAACAGGAGATCCAATTCCTGGAACCTACAATGATAACCTACAGACCCTCCCAGTTCTCCTGCATATCTGGATTTCCCTAAAACAAGCCCCAGAAGATCTCTCTGACCCCAGAGAGCTGGTGTGTTCTTGTCCCTCTACAACCATGTCTCTCAGCCCCTGTGGAGTAGATAACTGAACCCCAATTCCACTCTGCAGCTATCTCCACTCTATTGTTCCCCAGATTTTACATCATGGAAGTTCAAGACAAGAGCTGGGCTCTCTCTAGAAGGCAGGGAAGAGTACAGACCCCCTCAAAATAAGCATTTCTCCCTTGGAGAGAGAACTTTTGTGCCAGGTACCTAACTAGACCTTTGAGCTATAGTAGTTCTTGTCACCTACTAGGGAGATTATGAAGGTATTATTATTTAGACCAGAGGCTTGCAAAGTATGGTCTGCAGGTCAAACCCATGCCAATTTCCTATGTCCTCAAAGCTAAGCATATTTTTATCTTTAAATGAGAAATATTTCATGACATTAAAATTGCATGAAATTCAAATTTCAGAGTTCATAAATAAAGTTTTGCAGGAATATGGCCACACTCCCTTGCTTTCGTATTGTTTATGCCTGTGTTCATGCTAGCTACCAAAAAAAGAAAATCAACCTAGTTGCTACAGAGACCATAAGGCACAAAAAGCCAAAAATATGTATCACTTGGGCCTTTACAGTAAAAGTTGGCTGACTTCTGATTTAGACACAGAATGGATGCTTTCAAGCACCTGCAATGTGCCAGGCACCAAGGTTAGAGAGAGGAAAGACAACCAACAAGAAATATTCCTTCACAAAACATTTAGAAGCATGTTACTCAAAATCATGTAGACTTGGGATCACATCTCAGCTCTGCTGACCTTGAACCTGTTTCTTCAGCTCAGTTTCCTCATCTATAAAGCACTGTATGGAAAACCCACCACCTCACACAGGTCCGTGCATATCAAGTGAGGCAACCTGTGCAAAGTTGATATGAGAAAGGAGACAGGCAAAGAGACGACAAGGAGAGGATCTCGCTCATTCATTCTCAACTGCTTCCTCGGCATACGTTCAAAGCCAGGGAGAGACAGAAAGGACATGTTATTATGTAATTTTATTAACCAATGTCACTTCCATAAATTCAATAAGAATTTTTTAAATTAAATTAAAAAATCAATGGTGTAATGAGCTAAAATAAATAAATATTTTCTTGTTAGATAACCTCTTCTTCACATCCCTTCCTACATGAAAAATTCCTATCCAAGGAATATTAAAAAGCCCTAACCTACACCCTGGCCAGGTGGCTCAGTTGGTTGGAGCATCATCCTATACACCAAAAGGTTGCAGGTTCAATTCCTGGTCAGGGCATATATTTAGGTTGTGGGTTTGATCCCCAGTTAGGGATGGATGTACGGTAGACAACCAATCAATGTTTCTCTCTCTCTCTCTCTCTCTCTCTCTCTCTCTCTCTCTCTCTCTCTCTCTCCTGTAAAAACATATTCTTGGGTAAGATTTAAAACAAACAAAAAAAGGTCCTAACCTACAGTGAGATGAAAGGCAAGACTGTGATCTCAGAGCTAACGCATTCTAGCCTGCCTCTCTACTGATCTAATATTGCCCCGTTCAGAGAATAATACTAAAAATATGAGAGTTGGAAAGTGAAAAACTTCATCTTCTGGAGTTTTCAAAAACTAATTCGGTTGTAATCACAGAAGATTGAAATGAGAATTCATGACACATTTCTCTTCCTCCTGGACAGATGAATCTGAAACATGCATTTGATTTTAAATGTGATTCTCCTACATCTCCAATGGGTTTGATTGATAGAACACATGAGGCCACTCAGGAAAATGATACAGTGGAGATCAAAGCATGAAAGATAATTTTCACCAAAATGTCTGTAGCCAGCGGTGAGTTATAAGCCTTTGTCTCCCACTTTACGGAACACAATTTCATTTAAAGCCAAAATCTGTCACCTCAGCATTGTTTATCGAAATGCATCCTGTACCACGGTCTCCCGAAGGACAGTGTTGAGTCAAAAGATAGAAAATTAAATGGGTAAAAACATCCCAGAACAAAACAAAGCAAGGAGAATGGCTTCTGCTCTGCATAAATATTACCTACCGGTGACGCATCTGGGACAAGAAATGAAGCCATTCATCTGCAAGGTAAATACATGGTGTTGTCAGAGGTGCCTGACACGGCCCTACAAACCCCGCGAGTTCGGCTCAGCAGCTCATACGTCTCTATTTCATAATTTCATTTTATTCATGGGTCCTCAAAGACAGTCACAACTGGGTTTTCATCTTTGCACAACTTTTTTAACCTTTTTTCTTCCCCCTTGGATTCATTCATACCCTCAATCCATCATGATGGAGAATCTACCCTGTAGACCACACCTAGAAGGCAGAGAGGCAGAATCCTAGGACCTTTGGTGAAGAGATCAGGACTCCAGTCCAGATATTCCCCCTTGCCAGCTGTGGGACCTTGAGCAAGTTCCTAAACCTCGGTTTTCCCATTATAAAGTGGAGGGCAAAGGAGACCGTGGACTTGGAAGTGCCTGGATATTGCTGAGTCTCCACAGGTGAGACTACCATCCTAGGCCCCACCACTGACTTAGGACGACCAAGTTGCCACTGATCCCAGAAAGGTGTCTCTACAGCTAAAGGCCGATGGTCTCAGCAGAGAGCTTCTGTGACTCTTCTAAGGCGTCTCAAATCCTCTGCCACTTCCTCAATTCCATGATGTCACTTTTAAGTACATAGGGACAATCACTTTTAAGATTCCTGGGTCCTGCCGACTTCATCAGAATGCCATATTCTGGAACCTTGCCAGTCTCCAGCCTCATCACTCACCGCATTTCACAAGCTTTGCCTACACTTGCTTATCTAAGAAAGAACCCCTTCCTCTTTGCTATGGAAACCCCAATTGTTTAGGTTTTGAGGAGTCATATGATTCAGGAGAAGCTACACCCCTCCTGAGCCTCAAGGAGTAAATCTTGACTGATCTAATTCTAAACCAATCACAGTCATATTGGCTCCCTCTCCAGTGATGGCTTTGGGAAAGGCCCGACCAATTCTGACGAGTGAGAGTTCCTGGAAATTGTGCTGGAACCTTTGCAGAAGTTTCTCCTAGCCATTAAACATAGCCCTGGCTGGTTTTGCTCAATGGATAGAGCATCAGTCTGCAGACTGAAGTCCAATTACAGTCAGAGCACATGCCCAGGTTGTGGACTCGATCCCCAGTGGGGGGCAGGCAGGAGGCAGCCGATCAATGATTCCATCTCATCATTGATGTTTCTATCTCTTGCTCTCTATCCCTTCCTCTCTGAAATCAATTTTTTTAAAAAAAAATTTAAGAAATACAAGGAAGACAAATTTTGCCTCCTGGTCTTCGACCACTGTTGTGTGGGGATGTGGTATGTGGTGCTGTGGCAGCCTATTTGGCCATTAAAGGAAAAGACTGGGGCCAATGGCCACCCTCTACAAGTCAGAGCAGAAAGAAGGCAAGAGCCCAGATGTTTGACAACATCACTGAACTCCTGAATAGAGCGGCCCCCCTTACCGCCAACTCTTTCTCATTCAAGATAACAATTCCTCAAATGGCCTGTTTAAGCCATTTGAGCTTTCTATAACTTGCTAACAAATACCTGTGGATTCTGAGTTATTTTCTTGCAAGAAATTTTCCTAACACAATTCACCCCAGCTGGCCTCGGTGGCAGGTGGTGGCTGGATTGGGAAGGGTCCAGGAGGACTTTCAGGAACACCGTTCCAAGGAAATGCCATATATCTGATCCCGGAACCAGGCCTCAGGGTTTGTTGCACTCTTCCCCCAATGGCCCCCTCCCCTCATTTGGCTAATTCCTCTGCATACTCCAAGTTTCAGCATAACGGTCACTTCCTCACCAAGGCCATCCTTGACCCTAGGTCAAGATACCCTATGATTTATGCATTTCCAGAGCTCCAATACTTGTTCTTCACAGCACTCTTCCTAATTTGTTACTATAAATTATTTTTTTACTATAATTAACGTACAACCAGGTAAGCTCTAAGAGCAGGATTATATTGCATTTACCACTCTACACCCAGCCCCTACAATAGAGCCAGGCATGTAATAGTTGCCTAGGTAAATATTTATTGACCATATGAATTGGTTAATAATTTCAGTAATACAGCTGAAACTGGTTTGGCTCAGTGGATAGAGCGTTGGCCTGGGGACTGAAAGGTCCCAGGTTTGATTCCGGTCAAGGGCATGTACCTTGGTTGCGGGCACATCCCCAGTAGTGGGTATGCAGGAGGCAGCTGATCAATGTTTCTCTCTCACTGATGTTTCTAACTCTCTATCCTCTCTGTAAAAAATCAATAAAATGTATTTTTTTAAAGATAATAATTTCAGTAATACGGATTTCTTGCAAATATCCAATAAGTTGCCTAGAATGCCCTTCAAACTCTTTCCCCCTTCCCCCCGTCCCCCCGCCTCCCCTTGTATGCAGTCTTGGGAAACAGGAGTCCAAGGGGACAGATTCTCCCTCTTCCCATCCAAGGAACAAAGAGGTTTCATGGTATGCATAATTTTCAATGCTGAAGGTGTCATGGTCCTAGGAAAACCAGGAGGGGTGGGCATCCTACATGTGACTGAAGATGTGACTGGGCTCAGCCAATCGGATGATTTCTCCTGCCCAGAATCTCCTGACTCACGATGCAAGAATTCAGGGGACCTGTGTGTTTCAGTGGATTCTCTGCAGGGATAGCCATGGACTATAGGCCACCCTGTCCCTGACATATGCCCTTGGTGGAGCTGCTGCTAAAAAACCCTCTAGATCGACTTTATTTGGAGGCCCTTTTTCTAGGCTGGTCCTTCTGCACTTACCTCAGAATGTTCTTTTTTCTTTATAGTCAGTTTCTGGGTTGAAAAATTAAGGAGACAGACAGAAACAAGAAATCATATCTCATCCTTTAAAGCCCCAGTGCAAGTCCTGGCACAGAGGAAGTGCTGGTGGGAGGTTAGATGAATGAATAAAGGAGTGAGAAGTTCGAGGAACCTACTTCCCTCTCGGGGACACAGCATCAATCAGGATCACACGGGAAACATGCGGCATACTCAGATGGGGCGACAGAGAAGAGTTTAATACAGGGCTGTGTGCTGAGATACACGCAGGATTAAGGGAAACTGAAAGGGAATATTGTGACACCGGGAACTAGGAACAGGGAGGAGCTGTTACTGCCCCCAGGCCTGAGGGGGAAGGAGAGGAAGCAGTTTTGGAACCCAGGAGGTCAGCCTCCTAGGAGCAGGAGGGAGGGGGCAGAGAGTGAGGCTATAAGGGCAAATGTAAAATATCCAGCTCAGACACTATCCAGAGAGAGGACAGACAAACGGCGTCTTCTTCTTCCAGAAAGGACGAAGCTCTGCCGGGAGTTATTCCCACCCACTGCCGCCACCGCCGCCAACCAGGGACAGGCTAACCCCGAAGCCTGGCCTAACTCCTTCCTCCGCACAAGTTTCCACCTTTGTTTTGCTCTTAAGTGAAACTATTCTCCAAAGCCCACATTCATTACAGAGCACAGAAGTCATGGGGCTTTCTGACTTTGCAGTAGATTCAGGGCTCAAGGAAGCCAAGAAGTCATATCGATGCTGGAAATCTGGGCCCCAGGCAGACAACCCCGGAAGCGGCCCCACAGACGAGCAGGCTTTCTTCCCTTCGCTCAAAAGCGGCAAACACCTTTATTGTGGCTGTGGTCCCTTCGCTCCCAGCTGGGCAGCAGTAATAACTTTTAACAGTTTAGAAGCACCCTGTATCACAGTCCCTTCCTTCAGGCTCAGGAACCAGAAATTCACTTGTCTCTGGGCAGGAAACGAGAGTCAAGATCCCCTTTTTCTCATTTTGTGTCCACTGAGCCCTCAGCAAGCAAGCTTGTGGATTTTCAAATAGTTCTTGGAAAGGGGGAAGGTATACTAGTGATAAGAAGTAAAGATGAAAATGCTTTATTAAAGAGCCACGCATAGCCTAAACTGTAGAGCATCGGTCTTGTGGACTGAAAGGTCCCAGGTTCGATTCCAGTCAAGGGCATGTACATTGGTTGTGGGCACATTCCCAGTGGGGGGTGTGCAAGAGGCAGCTGGTCGATGTTCCTCTCTCATTGACGTTTCTAGCTCTCTATCTCTCTCCCTTTCTCTCTGTAAAAATATCAATAAAATACTTTAAAAAAAAAAAAGAGCCACGCATGGTCTCACATAGTCAGTGCTTGATAAGAACCTGATGGAAAAAATACTAAATAAATGTTAGCAGTCTGTGTTTACTAACATCGTTCTTATTATTTCTGGCCCTCTGGTGAGCATTTACCACGGGCTGGGCTAGGTATGCTATGGATACGTGACCCTCACAGCAACTCTGTGTGAAGATCTGCGCTACTTTCTACCCATCTTCTCTTTCCTGAGAACTGCCCAGGCCTCCCCTGATCAGAGCTGCAGACCCAAGCTGGGCCACAAGTTGTTTCCGGAGCATTTTGGAGCTGGAGGCCAAGAGAATTAAATCCATCTCACTTATCATTGAACCAGTAAGATATACTTCAGATGTGTCTTGTGGAGAATGCTGCTGGACACATGATACAAAGCCGATCCTGAGATGCACCAACCCTGGAACCAGTTTCCCGAGGCCCAGCGGCCATTCTGCCTTTCTGTGGCTTCCTGTTCTAATAAATTCCTGCACTTAATATACATTGAGCCAAAACCGGTTTGGCTCAGTGGATAGAGCGTCGGCCTGAAGACTGAAAGGTCCCGGGTTCGATTCCAGTCAAGGGCATATACATTGGTTGCTGGCACATCCCCCAGTAGGGGGTGGGTGTGCAGGAGGCAGCTGGTCGATGTTTCTCTCTCATCGATGTTTCTAGCTCTCTACCCGTCTCCCTTCCTCTCTGTAAAAAAATCAATAAAATATATTTTTTAAAGATACATTGAAAAAAATAAAAATTAAATTACATTTTTTTTAAAGATACATTGAGTTGTGCTTCTGACACTTGCAAACACAAGCATCCCAAATATATGTCTTTTGAGACAGGTATTTAATATCTCTACCTTCTAGATGAGAAAATCTAGCTTCAAAAAAAACAGTAAAAGAAGTAATCTTCCCAAGATCTCTCAGATACCAACTGGTAAAAGCCAGCATGTAAACCCAGGATTGTCTGATTCTAGAACAGGCTCATTACATCAATTATCCTCAGATCTTCCTCTGGTATGAAACTTTAAAATAAATTTAAAAAGAGGTAAGGAGGGGCACCCAACACAGGCTTGTGCTCAACTGGGTTGAACTGAATAGAGTTGAATTGAGGGACTTTGTTTCCAGGAATCTAAGCTACATGCTTTTTCACATTTCATCATTTCTAAAACCCATTCATCTTATGATCAATGTGAGCATTTAAGTAGTGTCTCTTTCCCGCAAAGAGCTGTTATCAAATCAATGATCTAACTTACAATCAATGCTACCTTATAAACAAGGAAATATGGTAAAACACTGTCACCTTGGGAAGGTACCTACTTATTCCGATGGCAGGACACTTGTTGAAAGTATTAGCAGAGCCCTGCAGAACTACATTTCTCAAACATTCATGCTGGGGCAGCTCATTTTTGCAGGGAAAGAGGCCTCAACAACCAAGTGCCTTCTTGTTCCCACTTTGTGCATGTGCCGCTATTGACAAACACTACAAGGCAGCCAGTCTTAAAAGAAAATGAATTTGTATCCTCAGCAAACTCAGAGAACACACTATTTTCATTTATAAATAGCAAATTTTGAAAATATATGGAAGGTTGCCTTAGTCCTAAGTAAAATAACTCTGGTAAGGTACACGTCATCAGTTTGTTGGAACTGGAGAATTTTATGTTCATCAGTTCAGGTCCAACCAGCTCTCCTTCCCCCTCTTGGGAGATGGGACTCTCAGAAGTTGCTGGGGTGACCGAAACCAGTTTGGCTCAGTGGTAGAGCGTCAGTCTGTGGACTGAAAGGTCCCGGGTTCGATTCTGGTCAAGGGCATGTACCTTGGTTTCGGGCACATCCCCGGTAGGGGGTGTGCAAGAAGCAGCTGGTCGATGTTTCTCTCTCATTGTTTCTAGCTCTTTCTCTCCCTTCCTCTCTGTAAGAAATCAATAAAATATATAATTAAAAAAAAGAAGTTGCTGGGGTGACCCAGTACAATTCCTATGGAGGAGAATCTAATAATATCAAACTTACTTTTTATTATTTTTATTTATTAATTTTTAGAGAAGGGGAGAGGGAAGGAGGGAAGGTGAGGGAGGGAGAAAGAGAGAGGAATTTATTGTTCCACTTATTTATGCATTCATTGGTTGATTCTTGTATGAGCCCTGACCGGGGATTGAACCTGCCACCTTGGTATACTGGGACAACACCCTAAACCAACTGAGCTACACAGGCAGGGCCAAAAATATCAAACTTATAAATGTACGTACCCTTTGACCCAGCAATTTTACCTCTAGAAATAGATGCTGCAAATGCACTTGCACATATATGTACAAGATTATTCATAAAATACTGTATTATCAAAACACTGGAAACACCATTGGTAAGGGACTTTGGCTAAACAATTATTGTACAGCCATTAGGTGGAATACTATCTATACATAGAAAGAGGCAATGTGCTAGTTGACTGTTACCTTGTCCCAGTAACGGCCAATTTGCATACTGACTGACAGACCAGCAGGTGTGTGCAGCATGGGGACTTGTGTGAGGCTCCCTTCCCTGCCCTGGCACCAGTGCGGGTGCCAGAGTCCTCTTTCTCTCCTGGGTGCACGTGCCCGACAAGCACACCACCACCTCACCCTTCGACACTGCGCCCCATCTGAGAGCACTGTGCCCTGGGACGCCAACCCCCCCCCCCCCCGCCCCCTCATGGCAGAAGGCTGATTCTCTGGGCTGGTAGGAAGACGCCAACTCGGGGAGGGGGCAGGGAATGTGCACATCGAAGGGTGTGGACTCAACACCTTGAAGGTAGGGCCCAGGCGGACGGAACAACAGAGTGCACAGGCGACCCTCACACCACAGGGAAGCCATTCACCCATCTGCCCAGTGTGACCTGGAGTGAGCTCTCATCCTGGACGGAAAGCCCTGCGCAACCCCATCCCCAGGACAAGCTGGACCTGCCCAAGCACGCCCATCGCCTGCGAATTCCGGAGGGGAGCAGATGGAGAGCCGCTCCAAGCACGGAAGCGGGCATGCAGGGAGTGGGGGGGGGGAGGTGGGCGCTTCACATCCCCCCCCCCACACACACACACACACACACACTTCAGCACTCAACAGGGAAAAAGCCTCCTGCACGCGTGAACGCACACGCACATAACGCAGAGTCCCTCCCCCAACTCTGAAGCGGGAGGCGCAGGCCAAGGTGGGCAAGACACAGCTGCGTGGTGAGAGGGGCCCGAGCGCCCAAACAGAGGCGGCTGTGGGTCCCACAGAGGAAAGCAGTCAGTACTGAGGGCCAAAAGCATAGAACTTTTAATTAGTCTGTAAAAGGAGTAAAAGAGTGAGGGAGGAGGGGGGAAGATGAGGAAGGAGGGAAGAAGGGAGGGAGGGAGGAAAGAACTTTATAAAGGAGTCAGTAGAGAACAGAGTTAAAGAAGGAAAGAGGATATATGAGTGAACTGTAGGAGCTATAATGAAAATCAAGTATAGTTGTGCACTGGGACATATTTTAAAAGTAGGAGTCAGAAAAGAAAAAAGATAAATATAGTGAATAATTAGGCAGGTAGATATTAAAATGGTGAAAGTAAGTAGAGAAGAGTGTATAGGAAAGGTAGGATGAGAGAGAAAGAGGGAGGGAAGAAAAGTTTTTAAGGGGAGTCAGTATAGTTTAAAAGGAGAATGGGAAGAAGGAAGAAATGGGGCAGGGAACAAAGCAGGTCCGAGGGAGGAAGTGAAGAAAAAAATTAAGGTGGGAAGGAAAAGGGGAGGGAGAGGAGGGGTAAAGATAAAGGAAAGAAGGAATGTGGGGAGGGAAGAGGGCAGGAGAAAGATGGGAAGAAGGATGATGGAACAGAAGTAGGAAATAAGGAGGAAAGAAAAGTTTATAAATGATGAGTCAGTAGGAAAAAGTGTTACATAAAGGGGAGAGAAAAACTGTGTGAGAGGGAGAAGCCAGTAAGGAAGTCAAATACAATTGTGTGTGAAGGGGATAAGATTTTTTTCTTTTTTTAATTTTTATTTAAAATATATTTTATTGATTTTTTTACAGAGAGGAAGTGAGAGGGATAGAGAGCTAGAAACGTCGATGAGAGAGATACATCGACCAGCTGCCTCCTGCACACCCCTCACCGGGGATGTGCCCGCAACCAATGTAATGCCCTTGACCGGAATCGAACCCAGGACATTCCAGTCCACAGACTGACGCTCTATCCACTGAGCCAAACTGGTTTCGGCAGGGGATAAGATTTTTTAAAATATTTAATAGGGGTGACCAGACCAGCAGGGGAGAGCAGTTGGGGGGATCAGGCTGGCAGGGGAGGGCAGTTAGGAGGATCAGGCTGGCAGGCAGAGTGGTTAGGGCAGGCAGGCAGGTGAGCAGTTAGGAGCCAGAGGCCCCAGATTTTGAGAGGGATGTCCAACTGCCTGCAGGGATTGGGCCTAAACTGGCAGTTGGACACCCCCCAAAGGCTCCTGCATTGGAGCGGGTACAGGTCAGGCTGAGGGACCCCTCCCCCCACCCCAATGCATGAATTTTGTGCACCAGGACAGCTATTTAAAAAAAAAAAAAAAAGACAGGGAAGATTTCTCTATACTATTTCTACACACTAACATCGTATAGAGAAAAGCAAGATATAGCAGAGTACATGTAGCAGATCGTGTTTTGAATAAAAGGGAAAAGAGCCCTAGCTGGTTTGACTCAGTGGATAGCGCGTTGGCCTGTGGATGAAGGGTCACTGTAATAGAACCAAAGTTCTCAAACTGGTGATGGAGAGGCACCCAATACAGGTTTGCACTCAGTTGATTTGAACTGAATAGAGTTGAATTGAGTGACTGTATTTCTCTGAATTGAAGCTACATGCTTTTTCACATTTCAAATTTCTAACACCCATTCATCTTACAACCTCAGGGGACCTCACTGGATCCCTGAAACACACAAAGCTACAGTACAAACATGACCAGCATCAATAGGCTTTGCTCCCTAAGTGACTGAAAATCAATGTAGCATGAAGTAGAATGCAGAATTCACAAATATCTAAGATGAAACATGAAACTTCAAAGACATCCTCACCCTTGGGATACTGTTTCAGACTACACTTGCTGAGTTTGAATTTATTCTCCTTTCCTTTTAAGGGTAGTTTGTTAAAAGTTTGAAAACCACTGCTCTGGGCAAACTGCCCTCCAGAATACCATGAGAAAAATCAATCTTGTTTTACTCTAAGATAAATGTCATTTCAATACAAAATGGTTTTTGTTTGTTAACCCTCACCGGAGGATATTTTTTCCATTGTTGTTTAGAGAGAGTAGAAGGGAGGGGAGAGACAGAAACATTGATGTGAGAGAGATACACCAAATGACTACCTCCCACATAGGCCGGACCAGGTCCAAGAATTGAGCCTGCAGCTGAGGTATGTGCCTTTGACCAGAATCGAACTCAGAACCCTTCAGTCTAAAGGCTGATGCTCTATCCACTGAGCCAAACTGGCTAGGGCTCAATGTTAATGATAGCAACAAGTTGATCACCTACCATTTCACCTGACCTGGCCACAAATGACTTCCTACTGTTCGTTAGAAATTCAACCCACGCTCGGAGGACCACCTTGCACTTAATTCTGAAGGTGACAGTGAAAGAGGTTGCCCATGTTCTGAGCCTTGAATTCAGTATGAGAATAAGGCACGTACTCCTAATGGTCGCTATTTGGAAGGGATAACGCTCAAGTGAAACCATGAGCTTGGCTCTGCACTTTTAATATGGCTCATAACCAGCAAAGAGAGTCCAGTTTCCTCTCTCTCTCTTTGCTTCTCCATCTAATACTTTCCTTCTCTCCCCTGACTCCTCTGAAAACCAGACATGAACCATGTTATCCCTCCAACAGCACATGGATGGTGAAGTGACAAAGGCCCTGGACTCTAGAATCTGACCTGTCTGAACCCCAACTCTAGCTCCCCTGTTCTCAGGGGCTGTATGACCTTGGGCAATTCTTAACCTGAGTCTGTTCCTTCACCTTGAAAATAGTGAAAATAGAAGCAGGCATGAGACCATACTGTGTCACACTCTTAACCCAAACTCAGCACAGGGTAGCCATTCAATAAATATTAGTATTGTCACAATCAAGGAAAAGACTGCTGGTGAACTAATTCTCATTAAGCCATGAATGTCTACAACAGCGATGGCTTCTGACCAACCAGCCCAATGGCTGACACGAGCCTGATAAAATATTACGTTTTTCTCCTTTATAATTAACCTAGATGCCACCTTCTCTATAATGAACAAGTGCAATTCTTGTAATTAGACGTAGCTGCACATCCTGGACCCCAGCGGCTGGCCACTGATTTCTGGTTTGGCTGCTCCATCTTTAGAACAGGGCTAATTACTCCAATTAAAGATAGACTCTCACCTCGTCTTTTGTTGTTTTTGTTAAAAAAAATAAAATAAAACATAAAAATGGATATATACCCACCAGACAGCATGCAACTTCCTTAGCTAGAGAGAATGGGATGGTGGGTGAGTTTAAATGTCTTTCTCCAGCTCAGATGCGCCGTTCTCTTCCAGGTCCCTGCCCTGGGCTCCAAGTGGCTAACTCTGTGCTTTCACTCTGGACGACCATGAGCAGAAGAGGGCTCGAGGTGGCCAGCATGTGGAATGATGGGAGCAATCAGGATGAACTGGGGAAGTGTCCGTTTTGAAGCATGTTTTACAATACCATTCTCTTTAGGCACACAAGGATTTCAAACCAAGAAGCATCCACACACTTACCCCTGGATTATTTAAGAGATAAGGCATACCCGAAATTAGCATATAGATCAGAGGCATGCTGTTAAGTGCTGCTAAAGCAGGCTACTGATGCCTGAAAAACAGTTGTTTTCCTAACGAGACCTTTACACCACTCGGAAATCTTGCTCAAGAAGTGCAAACTGTAAATCAGACAGACCCTTGAGGCAAGTCCCAACCTCTCCAAACCTTAGTTTCCCTATCCCCAGATGGGGATGATAGTATCTCTCCTCCCCACCTCACAGGCCTGTTGGGATGGCCCAAAGGGGCGTGGCCAGCAAATGCTTCCTAAACTGTAGAGTGCTGTCCAAATGCAAGACAGTGTGGATCTCTCCTTAGAGACTTATGTAGGCTCTGCTTTGTCTCACACAAAAATAAGGTAGGCATCAGCAAGGCTCTTTCTTTTATTTTGAATTTCAAGAGAGAAAGAAATAAGAATCCTTGTTTCCTAATGCCATTTCCATGAGGATACAAATACTTTACCTAATAAATCCTTTGTTCAGAGTGGAAAGATAAATTCCTCCTTAGTCTCATGAGGTTTCAGTTAAACATTTTAAGTTCACTGAACAAAGGTGCTTCTGAGTGCCTACTATGTGCAGTACCTAACACAATGTCTAGCACTGAAACACACATCACATACACCACCATCTCCACACCCCCACCCCCACCCTACCCCCCTACCCCCTTGCAGCAAATTACAACCTTTGCAAGTGGGAAGAATATAGGTTTTTGGAGTTCAAAGGGTCTTAATGCAAACTGGTTGCCAGCTCTATCTTTTCTTCGAGACTTTGGTTAAGTCTTCTCTGAGCCAGCATTCCGTCACATGGAAATTGGAGCCATCATCCTCAACGCTTCACAGGCTAATTGGAGATTTTAAATTTTAAGGACCTAGTCAGGAACCAACAGATTTTCCACAAATGGCAGCTACTATAATTTTTCATCACCGTGTATTTTAGAGTGCCTATTCTTAGAGCATTTCAGACAAACTCCTCCTTTTTCAAAGTAACAAAAAACAGCATTAACTCTATTCTTTTTTAATGAATATTACTTCTCATAGTATTTAGTACAGAGATCACGATGATAAATGCTTGCTTTGGTCTCTCTTTTTTTAAAAATTTACAGTTCTTACATGTGACATAATGTAGTGCTCTGTGTCACCCTACAAAGAATAAATTTAAATTGAAGAAGCAGGAACATGGGAGAGTCCTTGTTTGGGCTTAATTCGTACTCAAGTACAATAAAATCCTGTCCTAGAAGCTAGAGTCGTGAAATTAAAAGGCAGGAAGAAAAGAATGCCTAATTAAGTACTAAAACCAAAAATCCTTTCTCTATCCCTGTTTGGTTGAGGCCTAACAATTAGTCAGGCACAGGGGCTTAGATGTGTCATTCCAGTTAATGGTTGGTTACAAATTTCCACCATAAACTCATCTTCCTTCCAGCAGCTTAGATCTCAGGCACTGGGAGCTAATAAGTAGAGAAAGCTCTTAGGCCCAGGGCAATCTCTCTCTCTCAATCCAATCTCCCCCTCCCTCTCACCTCCTCTACCCTGCCATAACTGTTTGTAGGGCTTTTGATTGCATTCTCAGAAAGCCAAGTCTAGCTAAATTAATCAAGAAAGGACTACATTGGTTTATCCAGCAGGGGCAGTTTACAGAAAGGGAGGGACAAGACCCAGAGCCCCAGAAACTAGAAAAAGGATGCACTGCCACCAAGACACACACTCTCTTTCCCTGCATTTCTCTTCTCTGTCTTAGCTCAGCCTTATTCTTCATCTCTCTGTCCACATGGGGCAGGAAAAGTAGATGCTGACAGCTCCTCTTCACATCCTCTTTGTGAACCTTAAGGAACCAGGATGAATTAATCCCAGGGGCAGATCCTGATGGACCCTGATGAGGCCCTGCCCTGCCCTGCCCTGCCCCATGGCCAGCACTGCTAGGTGGATGGAGCCTGTGGTTGACCTGACCTGTGCCATTGGCCCATCAAGGCAGACCCTGGCAATGCCCGGCCCATGTCACTTGGACCCTCGTTATCTCCATACAAACCAAAGGCATCCCACTGCAAACACCTGAGTCTCACTCACCACCTGAGGGCTTGTTCTTGGCGGAGACAAGATGGGCCAGAAGCTCTAGGAAGTAAAACTCCCTGAAAGCATCCCTCAGACAATGTCAGTTGGGAGATGCAAGATGAATAGCTCCATTTTCTCACCACTCAGGTGGGACACTCTGACATGCGTTCCATGTCAACCAGAGCTCATCAAAACGACTGAGCCCACCTACCCCAAGAAGTGCCTTGCTCATTACCGCACTCCATATTGACATAAATTCCCTCATCGCATTTCCTCCTGTGGAGGTTAATTTTATGTGTTCTTGGCTGGTCCACGGGATACCCAGATAGCTGTTAAGACATTATTCTGGGCATGTCTGGGAGGATGCTTCTGCATGCATAGAACATTTAAATCAGCAGACTGAGAAAAGTAGGTTGTCTAACCTAATGTAGGTGGGCCTTAGCCAATCAGTTGAAGGCTTGCATAGAGTAAAATGGGGACATCAAAGGTTCCACTCTGGTTGAATTGTGGAAAAGATTGAACATTGGCAGATTGTCATATTTTTTAAAGAAAATTCAGGGGTGATTTTCATGTAAAATGTATAGATTATTGGATGTTGGCAACCAACTTTCAAAATGCAAATACTGTGTGAGCCATATCAACTTTCTTGCCAGCCTACTAATGCATGGATCGCCACGAGGTGGTAATGTATGAGTCTCCCAGACCTCCCACCATAGGGTCTGTAACTGAGCAGGGGCCCCAGCTGCTGTGCTCCTAGGACTCTGTCAAGACTCTTGTCAATGATAAGTTATTTCTCCCCTCCTGTTACTAAGCTGGTAAGAATACATTAGGAGCTATTGAAACACAGGAAGTAGCCTGAGAATGAAGCCAACATGGATGAAACAGAACTGAGAGCTAGAAACCAGAGATTCCAAAGTAAACCGTTTAAGCAGCTTGATCTAGCCACACCTGGAGTTCAGGTCTACTTGTGGGCTTTGAAGTTGCACGGAACAATAGCCGGATGTAACTGAAGGCGTTTGGCTGATATACTGCCTCACCTCTCATCCAATTTCATGCAATATAAAAGAGATCACCTATTAAAATTTATAAATATCATTCATATAAAAGCCCTGCTCTATTTAAAATGAAATGTTCCTACCCTTTCATATGGGACCTGGGGAGACTCCTACTACATTCTGGGTTTCTCTCTCAAATGGAGCATATGTAATAAATCCTACTTGCCTTGCGGGCAAGGCAGACTGCTTTACCCAGGAAAGTACAGAGGAAAGTTCAAAACATCATTATTTTCCAAGAAATTCTATTGCATAAGTCCAGGAGCATATGAACAAGGGTTCTAGATTCAGACTGATGAATTGAGATTCCAACCCTGTCAGTCACTAGCTGTATGGCCATGGATAAGTCACCTAACCCCTCAGGCCCTCAGTTTCCTTGTCTGTAATAGGGTGACCCCAATCAACACTATTGCATAGGATAGTTGCAGAAAGAGATAGATAGATGATAGATAGATAGATAGATAGATAGATAGATAGATAGATAGATAGATGATAGATATTTAGCATAGCTTAAGCACAAAATATGATAATGTATGGTTGTTGTTGGTACTATTTATATTGTTGATACTATAATAAATGGTGTTAATACGACAATAAATGTTGTTAACGTTACTATTGTTAAACTTTGTATTCTATCCCCAACACAATTTCCTCTAGCCCAGTGGTTATCAACCTTTCTAATGCCTCGACCCTTTAATACAGTTCCTCATGTTGTGGTGCCCCCCAACCATAAAACGTTTTCATTGCTACTTCATAACTGTAATTTTGCTATTATTATGAATCTTTGTTTTCCAATGGTCTTAGGTGACCCTACTAGCGGTTCTCAACCTGTGGGTCATGACCCACAGACTGAGAACCGCTGCTGTGGCTGGGTTTCACCACAACATGAGGAACTGTATTAAAGGGTCTCGGCATTAGAAAGGTTGAGAACCACTGCTCTAGCCAATGGAAAAGTCCATCCTACAATCCACCAGCCCCCATAGCAGACCCAGCTAGATGGTTTGTCAAGGAAATGACTCCTTGACAAACTTCATGGAAAAAAGATAAAACACAACTAGCCCCACTTCAACAGGCATTCGGGAAAGTTTCCCCATTACTATAACACATCTGCATATCAAATGAGAATACTCTAATTGCCCCCTAAGAACACGCCGTTAAAACATTGAACTTACCCAGGACTAATTGTCTGTCAAAAGGATATCTTGCAGCCAAGAAAAATTGCTTAATTGAACATCTAATTTAACTGAAACGTTTTTCCCCTGCTTATTTCAGGCTTTCTTCTCCTGTTTTTACCCAATTTGAATGCTGGGCACTGCTTTCAAAAATAATTTATCTTGGGGTTTTTTCCTATTGTAAAAGTAATACATGTTCACAATAGGCACTGAAAAAATATAAAAATGCAAAAGGAAAAAATAAAAACAACTGCCCTTAGACTCACTGCTCAGAGAAAGACTATCAAAATGTTAGCAAATTTCCTCCCCAATTGTTTTCAGTAATGGACTTTTCTGCATTGTTTAAAAAAAACAAATATATAGTTATCTTGAAGCATGACCTTTTCACTTTATATTTTAAAATGAACAGTTCACTTACCATTCCGCGATCTTCAGAACACTTCTAGAAACAGCAGAACATTTCCAACAGCAATCTGCTTAACCTCCCTCCTCACATTGGACCTTTGGTTGTTTATGAATAAATTTCTGCTTATGTTTCATATATATTTTCAAGTTTTATTAGGAAAGTTTCTCTTCATTAGGAGACAATTCTCCATAAATCTCTCACATTTCTGTGCATCTTGTGTCAGCTTTTATTCCTGACTAGCTTTGCAAGAATGTTTGTCTAAGCTAACGCATTGGAAGACAGATGATAGAGCTGAAGGCAGGTTCATTTGCTGACCAGGATTATAATGATAATCTCCAGGGAAAAGGTTGGGCAGTCCCTTTATGTAAAGACTGGGATTTGTCAGTTATGATGCAAACCCACTGTGTACACAGCATCCACCTCAGTCTACCTCCACGTCATTCTATGTCATCCTTGAAGGACTTGGAGGTCCAAGGGAACTGGCACAAACATGAAGCACATGCTTCTGCAGTGCCACACAAGTAAAGTCCTTTGTTTCTAACCCAGGAGTCCATGTCTTCTGTCCATGTCCATGAAACTATGGCAGACAATTTGCTAACTTGCATGTGGGGTGATACCCCTTACCCTTCATAGTTCTTGACACTCTAGAAGTTAACTTGATGGATAAAAGAACGTGATGGCTGCTTAGGCTTTTATAGAGAGAGAGAGATGAGTTTAGAACACACAGAGACTGCAGGGGCTCAAATGCACAGAGGAAAGACCATGTGAGGACAAAGAAAGAAGGCAGCCACCTGTAAACCAAGAAGAGAGGCCTCAGAAGAAACCAACTCTGCTGACCCCTTGATCTTGAACTTCCAGACTCCATATTGTAAGGAAATTAATTTCTATTGTTTAAGCCACCCAGTCTGTGGTATTTGTTATGACCCCAACAAAGTAATGTACATGGTAACTTATCACCACTTGTATCAGTCCCTGGCACATAGTAGGTGCGCACACACAGATTTTGAGAAAATGGAATCAGCAGGTACTGCTACCATGCTGATAGCAGTTCATGCATAACTTACATTCACTCAGAGAACCTGGTTTGTTTTTGGTTCCCATCCCATCAGGTCCTTCACACCTACTGGGGAATCACTTTCCGTGAACACCTTGCCACTCTAACAATCCACATCTGATAGTCACAAGAAGCTTCCAAATTAAATACAGTCAGGGTGTTTGTCACCTGGTACCCTATCCATATTTTTATGGGGATAAAAAAATCTATATCATATTTTAACTAGAGTCTTGGCAAGGGAAGAAATAAAAAGCAAGAACAAAAAAAAAAAAAAAACAGCCTATGAATAGAAAGATGTCAGATACAATAGTCCCCCTTATCCTCGGATTTTATGATCAACTGTGGTCTGAAAATATTAAATGAAAAACTCCAGAAATAAACAATTTACAAGTTTTACATAGTGCACCATTATGATAGCCTGATGAAATTTCATGCCTTCCTGCCTGGGACGAGAATCATCCCTTTCTCCACGGTCAACAAATGACCTGTGATAGTATTGCAGTGCTAAAGTCACCCTTAATTTGCTTAATACTGGGCCCCAAAGCTCAAGAGTAGTGATGTTGGGAATTCAGATATGCCAAAGAGACGATACAAAGTGCTTTCTTTAAGTAAAGTATATATGCATAGGAAGAAACATAGTATAGGGTTTGGTACTATCTGCAGTTTCAGGCATCCACTGGGGTCTTGGAACGTATCCCCCACAACAAGTGAGGACTATATACTGTAAGGAACAGAGCGGTACTAAGATCCTGGTAGAGGATTTGCTAAGGGTTGAGCTGGCCGCCTGTGATGGCACAGATGCTGAGAGTAGGTGTAGGTGTGGGTGCTCAGAAGCACAAGATGACATACCCTGGGGTCAGGCAAGATGATGGGGGAAAGGTAGGCACTGAATGTTTTACAATGAATAAGGGAAATGGTTTTATATTGTCTGATGGGAGGAGAAGGGGACAACTTCAAGTTTACCTCCAAAGAAAACTAAGCTAGGTTCCTGTAGACCACGCTTGGATCTCACACACATGGACACATGCACAAACCCTTCTCAGAATTCAGAGGAAACTTCTGTCGTCCAGAGCAAATTCACCATGAAGATAATGACACTTGGGCTTCAGGACCTTTCTCTTGCGTGGGTCCCTTACATGCTGAACTTGGGGGTGTTCTGGGTGGGATGGGAAAGCTGGGTTGTAAGAATGAAGCACCTCTGGGTTCACATTCCTGAGACCTATGGAGAGCCCAAAGGATGGAAGGTAGGTATCCAAAGGTTCCAAGAATTCATTTTATTTTCACATTCCAAACAAAATATTCCCTTTTGTGTTTAATTTTTATATTCCTACTTTTGTATTCTTTTTCTAAAGAGAGATCCCCAAATGGTATAACCTTCAGGCCCCACAAAACCTGGATCTGATTCTGCCAACGTGCTATATTCTTTGTGACATCTGGAGAGAAGTCCTGGTTATTTCCGAGCAGCTCATACATTCTGATTCCCAGACAAGTTCGATTTTGAACAGCCCATTGTCTAAAATTAAAGACCCTAGGGGAAACTAAGTCTTGACCAGGACCATAAAAGCTCCACCTAGATGGATGTGGAGATGTCCTAAAGCAGTTAATTACACAAATAGGAAGAACAAAAGGTAAGTCTACATGCAGATGTCTTGGCCCTCAAGCTCCTGAGCCTTCAGATAACTATCAAATGTCCAGCCATCCAGGAAGAGTGAAGAATTAAAACCCATCCCTATTAAGCCACTCTACCCTTAATTGACAGAAACAGGTTTTTCAAAAATAATCAAAGCAGTCTATACTTTGCTACATCATAGCGAAATAGCTAACACCCATTAGCATCTACTATGTTCCACCCATGACACAGGTTTCCCATGTTAATACTCAAAGGAGCCCCATGAAGTAGTTATTGCGGCTCAATTTCACAGGTGAGAACGTGGAGTGAGGCTCAGACAGGTTAAAGAGTTTACCCAAGGTCACAGAGCCAATGAGTGGAAAATCGTAATTCAATCCCTCTGATCATAAAGTCTGTGATCTTCCCTCTACTCCTCCCTCTCTGAACACAATGACCACTTCTTACGTAGGTATCTGCTTGTATCTAGGATGGGTGAGGCTACACTTCAGTAACAAATAGCTCCTGAATTGCAATAACAAAAAGCAACACAATTTAATGTCTCACTCACACTGCATGTCCACTGCAGGCGTGATGGAGGCTCTTCCCAGTGTTGACATCACTCCCAGACCCAGGCATGGAAAGAGGCCACTACCTGTAATGTTGCCAGTATCTGAAGCAGAGAACACAGTGTGGCAGCTCACATCCTGGCTCTTAAAGCTCCTACATGAAAATGACAACCATCACTTCTGTGCCAATGTCATTGGCCAAAGCAAGTCCGTGGTCATGTCCAACTTTGGTGGGGATAAGGGAAGCCTACATGTGCCCAGAAGGTAGAGACCGGAAATACTTGGTGCACAGCATTAATGACTATCCCGGGGGCTAAGAGACTTTATCACATTTTATTCCCATCTGGGTAACATCAAGGACCTTAATATCTGACTCTCCATCACAAAGGTGGGGAGGGAGACACACAGCTTACCTAGACTTGTCCAGAAAGACTTATTAAAAAGTCTGGGTTTTAGGTGTTTTCCTTCAAAATGTTTCCCATTTGTCAGACTCTCTTGGTCCAGCAGATAATTCCGTCACAACCTCTCCAAACTCAGGCTAAGATTTATCTCTCCATGATCCCCAAATTCCTCATTCAAAAGAAAAATGATTCCAGAAATACCTCCGGCATCATTTCCTTGAGCATAACCCGTCCTGACCTGCCAACATTCCCCTGGTCAGGGCAAAGTATGTTGAATCCTGAAGACAGACGATGCCAGTGCTCAAGCTAATGGGGTCACAGAAGACAGAAACTGCCCAAATAAATATCATCACTATTAGCTATCGAACACTCTGTGTCTGGCACGTTATATCATTATACACTTAATCGACAAAGATTTACTGAATTAACACAGTATTGTAGCCACAAGCGCAGCTCTGGAGCAAGAGAGCCTCAGTTAAAATCCCAGCTTCCCTGCTTATTAGCTATATGACTTCTCAGTGCCTCAGTTTCCCCACCTAGAAAAATAGGGATCATAATTAATACTTATCTACTCCATTGGGTTGAGAGGATTAAATGAATTAATAGGTATAGCTCGCTTGGAACACTGCTACCGCCTTACAAAGTGCTCTGTAAGTATCTGCTATTATTATCACAATGCGCCAAGCACTGCTCTGCTGATGGGGGACACAGCAATCATAGAGAGAAGCCCCTGTCCTTACAGAGCTTATATCTAGGGAAGAGGAGGCTTTACTAGCAAGCAAGCCTGCCTCAGCTGTGCAGGTAGCTAGCTCTGCAGTTAGCTCTCAATCCTCGAACTTTCCAATTTCCTGGAAAGTTCTTTGTCTCCTCTAGTTTCCTTAAGCAGTGGGATCCAGTTGGGCTGAGTTTGTCTCACTTGTAAACAAAAGTACTCTGACTAAAACAAGACTCCAAAGCCTCCTTCTGCTCCTTCAGCCTCTTTCCAGCTGAGAGCCTATCAGTTTGCACCCAACACCCCTCTGAGGGCCTATCAGTTTGCACCCAACATCTCTCTGAGGGCCTATCAGTTTGCACCCAACACCTCTCTGAGGGCCTATCAGTTTGCAACTAACATCATGGGTGTGTCAAACCTGTTCAACCACCTGGCGAGGCCCTTGAATATTCAAACCATCTTTAAACAGAGTTAGAAACTATAAACAGCCAATTACAAGGAGAATGAAATGGAAGCATGATGTGGATCATTACACAAGAGAGCAATAAAATCTGTCTTGGTGCCTACAAGTTTTATGCAAACCATGACTATGCTTTAAATTTTTTTTACAAAGAACTAGAGGCCCGAATCCACGCACCAGTGGGGTCCCTTGGCCTGACCTGCAGGGATAGGGCTGAAACCGGCTCTCCAACATCCCCCAAGGGGTCCCGGGTTGCAAGAGGGTGCAGGACAGGCTGAGGGATCCCACCTGTGCACTATCGGGGTCAGGGAGGGACCGGAGGGACAGCGGGAGGGCTCCAGGACGTGTCCAGCCCATCTTGCCCAGCCCCAATAAGATGGACCCCAGCAGCAAGCTAACCTACGGGTCAGAGCATCTGCCCCCTGGTGGTCAGTGCATACCATAGTGTTCACCAGTTGGACACTTAGCATATTAGGCTTTTATTATACAGGATAAGTTATGAAGTAAATTGGATTTACTCATGTTTTATCTAATTAATCCAACACTTAATGTACTTTTTACAAATAACTTCTTAATTGCCAGCTAATTTCATCAATATAATGCATTCGTCCCATGCCTCATAGGCTTCTCCACATCCAGAGGGCATCTGCCACCCTGACAGGCAAAGGACAAGAAGACATGAGGGGCAGGAGGTGTTGGTGGGACATATTTGGATCTGACATCTGACAGGCCTACATTCATTCATTCATTCATTCATTTATTTTAATCCTCACCAGAGGATATGTGTTTGTTTGTGTGTTTTATTTTGTTTTGTTTTTTTTTTTGGGGGGGGGAGGGTTGTTTTGTTTTTTAGAGGGAGAAGAGGAAAGAAGAGAGGGAGGGAAGCATCAATTGATTGCCTCCCATACAGTATGTGCCCTGAGTATGTGCCCTGAACCAGGAATGGAAGCCGAAACCTTTTTGGTGTATAGGACGATATTCCAATCAACTGTGGCACCCGGCCAGGGCAGACAGGCCTAGTTTTAAATCCTGGCTGCATCACTTACTAATTTTGTGCCTTAGTTTGGGTTTCCCCAGAAACAGACCCTGCGAGGAGAATCCAGTGCGAGTAATTTATTTGGGAGGTAAATGAGCTATGACAGAGGAAGTGAGCCAGGTGAGGAAGGCGGCCAATGGAGGGCAAATTACCAGGCAAGTTTCCACTTTGGA
Source organism: Vespertilio murinus (assembly GCA_963924515.1). NCBI lineage: Eukaryota > Metazoa > Chordata > Mammalia > Chiroptera > Vespertilionidae > Vespertilio > Vespertilio murinus. Next base: position 85,480,882 of record OZ004705.1, read on the forward strand.
CAACTGGAGGTCAGTCCTGCTGGGAACCCCTGAGAGACGGTATGGAACATATCCAAATGGGTGCTGGGGACTGTTTAATGACTGACTCTCCAGAAAATAAATAAAAAGTCCTGCTTTGCCATTTCCCTCCCCCCCCCCACATACACACACTTCTGTGGTGTAAATCCTCCCACTGTGACTGATTTCAACCCCCATGATGTCACTGAGCAAGGAGCTGGGAAAGAGGCACAGCATGAGCAGCCTCACCTGGGATAATGGAGCTAACACCCATCAGCTCCTGGTCAAGGGACACACCCTGCAGGAGGTGCGAATTCCCCCAGCACCTCCATGTTGTTGTGCGGGTGGGCAGAGATGGCTTGTAACCACAGAAAGTCCGCAGGTAGAGAAACACCAATGCATTCGTTTGGGCCAGGGGACACTTGAGAGGTAAGGGTTAGGAGCTATTGGGTGGAGCTCTGAAAACATGTGCTGCCTTGAGTAACGTGACAGAGCTATTTCTCCTCCCGGTGCCCTAATACTTCATCTGTAAAACGAGAAATTCCTAAATCTTCCAACCAACTATTGAGATCACTGGGGATATGATAGGATCTTGAGTGACACCCACAAAGTCACTGCGATAAGGCTTACATTCCAATAGGGACAACAACCCCTAACCATGAAGTAACAAAGACCATTTCAGCAATGCTGGGGAGAGTGATGTGATGAAGATTAACTCGGAGGAAGAAGGGACGTGAATGGAAAAAAACCTGAAAGGGTAACCTTTGGGGCGGGACCCACCAGGTGAGAATGAGTGTGTCATCACCTGGGAAACAGCCTTCCACGCAGAGGGAACTGCAAACGCAAGGCCTCGAGTGGGAGGCCTCGAGTGGGAAAGAGCGTGGCTTGTTCCCTGAGGAGAAAGGAGACCGGTGTGGCTGGATCCGAGTGAGTGAGTCAGGAGGTAACAGGGGACGAGAGCAGAGCTGGAGGGGGAGCCAGTGTTTGCAGGGCCTGGTCAGCCTCCATACGGGCTTTGGATAATAACACAATCTTGAAGGTTTGTGATGAGGGTGAAAAGGGTTCCCATGTGTTTAACAGGCATGACGCATTTTATTAACCTAGGAAACAGTCACATCTCTTATTTTCCAATTAATTTCATGCCTTCCCGTGATGCTGACAGGAGCAAGAGGTCCGATATCTCCCTCTATATTTCCTTTTCCACGGTCTAAAAATCCAGAAGGTTTAATTAACCCAAAGGTCGCTTCCAAACTCCAGACAGAGAGAAACCTGAGACGTTGACCCTGGCAGCCCCACAGTCACCTCCCCTCATCCCCAAGGCTGCAACGAGGTGTTGTTATAGAAAGCCGGTTTGGTACAGTTGGGGTGTCTGCCTGCTGCGGTGACAATGCCCATGTGGTCCAGTCCCTGGATGGGACCCAGGCATCCTCCTCCACACTCCAGCTCCCAGGTCCCAGCTCTTCGGGCTTCTATGCAAACACTCAAACCTTTCCACATATGTGCCCCTCTGTTGCCGTCAGGGTCCTACCCTGCAGACCCAAGTTGGAACCATCCCAATCTATTCTTAAGTCTAGGGTGAGGCTGGGTCAACACTGGGACAGCCCTATTCCTTTGGGGTAATTTTATTTCCAGAGTTTTGTTTTCCTTCCTTCGCCTTAGGCATTAGTTGGGAATATTCCCATCTATCCCAATAAATCTCCAAATCTCATAAAGACAAGACTGGGAGAGGCATGAATAATGATTGATTTAAATGACTATATTTATTAAGCTCTCACTACAAGCTTGGCCCTATGCTGAGCAACATAAAAATAAATTCTTTTAATCATGACCATATCATCCCATTATACAAATAAGACTACTGAGACACAGGGAGATTAAAACTGTTGCCCGGGATCACATACAAATAAGTAACAGAAGCATGATTTGAACTAAGCAGTCTGACAAGAGAGCCTAAGCTTGTGAGCACTATGTTACACTATATATAGCACTATATTATTATCTCTGAATACATAATAATCTGGTCACTCAGTGTATATCCTATATAATAAAAGGCTAATATGCAAATTGTCCCCTTGACCAGGAGTTCGACCAGCAATATGTCCCCTCCCCCTGGCCAGACTGGCCAGACCCCAAACAGGCCTCTAATACACACACACACACACACACACACACACACACACACACACACACAACACAGCCACCATTAAAAATAGCTCCTATCTAAACTATTTTATAGGGGAATGGGGAAGGAGGCTAAATGACAAGGCCTTTTGGAGAATTTTGTATACCCCAGACACACTTGCAGAGGCCTCACCAGAGAGTATTGCAAATGTATTACTTATTTGCCTACATCCTACATTAAATAGATTTTTTGCTATCAAATATTTTTGAGAAAACTTCTAAATTTTTCCTCTGAAATTATTCAACAATAAGTGGCATTTAAATTTTGATTGGATGTGATTTCTTGGCAATTTGCATACTCAGATGCTCTTGAAAATTGGAAATTCTAATCTTAGAGCATTTTCAGATGTAATAAAATCTCTAGGAACACTAAATTTAACAATTAGCAATATTGACAAAGTATTGCAACGTGTAGGAATTTTTTAAAATATTCATTAATGTCGATGTTGCTGTTTCCTTTTTGCATTTCAGAGCCAGTAATTTCCCCCCAGGCCTTTCTGTGGACCTGTAGACCCTGGAAAAAAAACTCTATGCCTAATGAATCAAAAACACATTTTGCCTGGAATCAAAGCTACCTCAGATTGGCCACGAAATGGGTACCTTTGAACTGCAAACTCCTTGCTGCAGAAAAATGACAGCAGCTAACTGCAACGGAGCCCGGCCCATGGCAAAGGCTCTCCGGCTCTCTGCCTGTGCAGAGGGCGGATGACGTGTGTCTGCTGGTCTGCAGAGCCCTTCATCTCATTCACAATGCTGCTCACACTGTATCCACTCCATTCATAAGGCAAATAAAACCGTCATCTTCCAATCTTGGCTCATTTCATCTTATATAAAAATGCCTTCCCAATGCCTTGCTATCATTTCCCTGTTGTGATTTAAAAAACAACAGGTAATAAAAGCTGGCCTACCAGTTGGTCCTCCAAGGACCAAGATGTGATTGAAGGAGCAATAATGTACCCCAAGGCCCCAAGGAAAGTTTCCGAGATAATGTGACAGAGCCAGAGTTCAAGGTGGCAAAGCTAGCTTCACTGGTGAGTATCAGCATCACAAAATGCTCAGATTCAATTAGTTATATATCATTTGTACGGACACAAGGTGATACAGACATTTAGTTCTTCCCCCCCCCCCCCCTTCTAGTGACTTGGCAACATGGAGGTAATCACCAACCACAGGTGAGATCCTGGAAAAGCAGTAAGTGCTCATCTCTGTGGGTGCCCTGTACCAAGCTGCTGCTCTGTGCCAAGCACTTTACACGTGTACATGGGATGGTGCAAGTTTCCAGTGGGATCATGATTACATTTCCTATAATCCCCATCTTCTTCCTCAGCACCTGGTACAACAATGTTAGCTACTCAAGAACAACTTGATGGGTAAAATCAGTGAGAATCAATGGCTCCAAGAACCTACTTTCCAGTTTATCAGCTCCATGACTCTGCTTTTGTGGTCTCCCATATATGTCCCCAGTATCTATTGGTGAGTGGCTGGGGCATATCTCACATCAACTGTTCCATCAGTCCACGCCTCTGTTGCACCACTGCCTGACTCATCTCATCCTCCTTCAAAAGGTCACTCCTTCCAAAGGCCACGGTTCCCCCCCTCCATTAGACCCTCTGCAGTTCTGGTACTCCCCAGCTGTTGGCACAAGGCTAGTACTACCCCACCAAGCCTGCATGAGGGAGATAAATGCCTTCCCGGACACTTGCTATCCATGGTACATCTGCTAATTAGAAAAAATCAGGTTACAATGCTGTATAAATAAAATACACACACAGAAACATAGGTTGGTTGTTGTTTTTTTAAAGACTCAGAAGCATATGCACCAAAATGTTAATGTGGTTATCTCTGGGTGGTAGAATGCTGGCGGATTTTTATTTTCTTTTTCAATTATTTTATTTTTTGTGTTTCCCTAATTTGTGTATCAAGGACAAGTGTTCATTGTTTTAGAAATATAAATGTTTGGCTTACTTAAGGAATGTTGTTGATAGCAGGTCAAGAACTGAGGAGGCTAGGACTATTCTCCCTAAGCCCTACACGGCCTAAGGTGGGCCAGGCTACTCATTCAGCAACACCCCATTTACAAAGGGTGTGAGCAAGGTCAAGAATCACCTCACCAGCAGCAGCCCTACTCTCAAATAAAACCTTGTCTCTGGGTTAGAAGCCAGTTCAATCCGGATGAGAAGGAAGTCCATAGTTGACACACTACACACTCACTTCCTTCACAAACCTTCCCTAACTGTCCATTTACCCGGTGCCAGGAGCAACCTAGCTCCATCACACTATTTCCTGTCTTCCAGTGACTTGTCTCTTGGTCCTTATTTCTTCAAGAGTAGGACTTTGTAGAGGTTTTGGTGGGTTTTGTTTTGTTTTTTGCTTGTTTGTTTTTAATATATTTTATTGACTTTTTTACAGGGAGGAAGGGAGAGGAATAGAGAGTTAAAAACAGCAATGAAAGAGAAATATCGATCAGCTGCCTTTTGCACACCCTCTGGGGATGTGCCCGCAACCAAAGTACATGCCCTTGACCAGAATCGAACTGGGGAACCTTCAGTCCGCAGGTCAACGCTCCATCCACTGAGCCAAACCAGTTAGGGCAGGACTTTGTAGTTTTAAGCAAACATCCTGACTGCACACATTCTTAAAACAGAAAGCTACATATTTCACCTATGCATTCAACGAATCACTTAATGAATGGCCATTACAGGCCCGTTACTGTGTTAGATGCTGGGGATGCTATAGTGAGCGACCCACAGCTGTGTTCCCTGCCCTCACGGAGTGCATGGTCCAGCGGAGGAAGTAGACACTAATCGAGTAAACACAGTAATATAGGATTTATAATCAGAAATAGAATAATTGGGCATTACAAAGGACATGCCTGTGCTCTGAAAAATGAATAGGAATTAAGTGGATAGGTAACATGTATTCGATATCTCTGCAAAGGGAGCAGCCCTGTGGCCCGGTGTCAAACCCAAGGAGCAAAACGAATCGGGATGTGAGGCTGGAGAGAAGAGCAGGGTTCTGGCCATGTGGGACTTTGCAAACCACGTTGAGAATTGTGGTCTTTATCCTAAAATCAACACAAAGCCATGGGAGGGTAGCAAGCCCTTGGTTAACCAAAAACTTCAATTAGTTAGATCTGTCTCTGCACTTGCCTTTCAGCGAAAGGGGGCCTAGAAGTCAAAACGTGAGATGACCTGATTTCAGTTAAAAAGGAGGGAGATTAATGCCTTCCAAGGTCTCTTCAGGTCAGTCCATCTTTGGACCCATCTCATACACTATGTTAATTGTTCCTATATATCATTCACTATGTGCCAGACACTGTGATGACATACCCTTTATGAACATTATCACACTTAATCCTCACAACAAGATTTAGGTCTTATCACGATCCCCTTTTTTTCTGTTTTAAAATATATTTTTATTGAAGGGAGAGGGAGAGAGAGGTAGAAGCATTGATGATGAGAGAGAATCACTTATTGGCTGCCTTCTGCATGCTCCCTACTGGGGATACAACCCAGGCATGTGTCCTTGGTCAGAATCAAACCCGGGACCCTTCAGTCCACAGGCTGATGCTCTATCCACCGAGCCAGTTAGGGCACAATCTCCATGTTACAGATGAGGAAACTGAAGTTCAGAGAGGTGGATAGTAACATGTCCCAAATGGCATAGCTAGTAAGTGGAGGAGCCAGGATTCAAACCCATGTGATTCTCCCTCCAAAGGCCATTCTCCTTCCCCTAAGTTATGCTGCTCCACTTGGGCTCCTGGGAACCAAAAGACAATTTTCGAAATGGTAAGACTCAGTTCCCAAAAGCTCCTACTAGTAAATCTTCAAAGAAAGTCAGGGGAGAGGAGCAGATGTTTCAGGAAGTCACAACAGGAAAACCATTTTAGAAAGGGGAACCGCATGGAGGACTGACCCCACGCACCACACCTATAAGCACGGCAGAGAGGGGACCACAGGCCAGGAGAAGAGGGTGGGCCGGGTCACAGCGAGTCCAGGATGTGTATTAAGGAAATCCACCGCGCCATGGAGCCAGGAGCAGTAAGGCAGCCACAGGCACACAATGATATAAAACCATCCTGACTTCACGGTGCAGCCCACGCACAGAGCACAGCAAAATGCTTTATCAAACCTCTGCCTGCACTCTGAGCCTCAAAATGGGGCATTGTAGTCAATCAACTTCAATTCAGGGAAGCGACAGACACAAAGGGAGAGAAACGTCACCCTCCTTTTCATAAACGTGCCCAGGGAAAAGCGCTGGCCAGCAATGTGCAGTCTCCAAGGCCTAAGGCTGCGCGTCAGCGGTGGCAGGGGAACAGCGGGACAAAGAAGGTATCAGCTGGAATAACAAGTCGCTCCTTCCACTGGCCAGAGGACTCATTTCTTTCCTTCCTCGTCGACTCTGGGCCCTGGAGAAATGTCATCGCCATTTCTAGAAAAAAATACAGTTAAAGGTAGACAGTGCCCAGATATCATTTCTGTCAGTTCATTTTAGTTTATTTGGTAAACATTTTGCATTTCCAACTTGACACAGTTTAGTAATACCTGCTAATGCCAATGATAAATGCCACCGTGATGGTGCAAGTACCCTTCTGGGCGTGGGGGTGGGGGTGGGGACTATGCATTGGGGCCTAAGTTCCTTGTCTCCCGCCCTTCAGTTATTATTAATAATTAGAGGCCCCGGTGCACAAAATTTGTGCATGGGGGAAGGGGTGTCCCTCAGCCCAGCCTGCACCCTCTACAATCTGGGACCCCCCGAGGGATGTCCCAGGATCCTACTGGGATTGGGCCTAAAAGGACAGTCGGACATCCTTCTCACAATCCAGAACTGCTGCCTCCCAACTGCTCATCTAACTGCTTTTGCCAGCCTGATCACACCCTAACCACTCCCCTGCCTGCCTGATTGATGCCTAACTGCTCCCCTGCCATCCCAATTGCCCTAACTGCCATCCCCTGCCAACCTTGTTACTCCTAATGCCCTCCCGTTGACCTGGCCCTCCCCAACTGCCCTCCCCTGCTGATCCAGTCACCCCTAACTGCTCTCCCCTGCTGGTCTGGTCCCCACCCCCCCAGCCAATTGTCCTCCCCTGCAGGCCTGGTCACCCCTAACTGCCCTTCCCTACAGGCCTGGTCCCCCCCCAACTGCCCTCCCTGCAGGCCTGTTCTGCCCAAACTGCCCTCCCCTGCAGGCCTAGTCACCCTTAACTGCCCTCCCCTGCAGGCCTATTCCCCCCCAAACTACCCTCCCCTGCAGGCCTGGTCACCCCCAACTGTTCTCCCCTGCAGGCCTTGGTCCCCCCAAGCTGTGCTTTCCTGCAGGCCCAGTCACCCCCAATTTCCCTCCTCTGCCAGCCTAGTCACTCCTAACTGCCCTCCCCTGCAGGCCTGACTGCCCCCAACTGCCCTCCCTTGCAGGCCTGGTCCCTCCCAACGGCCCTCCCCTGCTGGCCATCTTGTGGCAGCCATCTTGTGTCCACATCTGGGCAGCTATCTTTGACCACATGGGGCAGCCATCTTGTGTGTTGGAATGACAGTCAACTTGCATATCACTCTTTTAGTGGATAGGAGGATAATGATGATGATGACTGACATCTGTATGTCTTTGGGATTTCAGAGAGCCTTAGGCTTCCCTAGAGTTCTCGCCTATTCTACTTGTTCCCTCTACAATGTGCAATATCTGTTTCCTCTGGGTTGGAAAGGGCCATACAATTCAGGAACCTATATAAAAAAGGGTCCACAAACCAAGCTGCCTGCAGAGCACAGGCAGGTGACATGAATGAAGAAAAAGAAAGAAATGAAAAGCAACAGGGAATGGCGGGGTCGGTGGTAAACTGGAGTGCTTGGCCCACTGAAAGGTGGGCTGGCTGCTTCTGATCTTACAGGCACCAACTATTTCCAAAAGGCCAGATGCTATGTAAATCCCCAATTATTAAATGATTACAACTGGATTTCTGTAATTTTTTTAAAAAAAATTATATTTACTTAGAAGCATTCAGAATGTCAACAGAACAGCTATGGCTTTTTTAATTTTAGAGTTGTATTCTATAATAATGAACAACGATTATTCCGTGTAAGGCGCACCAGAGACAACTGAAGATGAGAAAATACTATCCCCATATATAACGAATTTGTGCTGGGCACCAGCAAGAACCTGCTTTAAATTTCCATGCCAATTTACAACCCCATCCTGTACCAGGCAAAGTCAGTGGCTATTGAAAATACCACCAGGACAGGGCTATCCACAGACACATTCAGTAGTGTGGTAACTTTACCGAAAAAAAAAAAAAAAAAAAAAGACATGGTGCAATTTAAAAACAAGTATTACTCAACCTTACAGTTCAGTTTTTTTCTTTAAAAGAATGAGTTATATACAGTGGGATTAAATGCTTTATAGACAAAAAACAAACAAACAACAAAAAAAAACCTACACCAGAATCAACTTATTCATCATCATCATCTTCATCTTCCTCCTCTTCTTTTTCTAGCCTTATTTTGTTGTTGTTGTTTGTTTGTTTATTTGTTTTAGCCTTGACGACCCCCTTCTTTGCTACCTCAGGCTTTCCTTTAGCTTAGTGCGCAGAATCTCCTTTTCATATCTCCTTCTCCAGCTCAGCCATCTTCTCAACTGGCGGCTTGTCCTCTGCAGCAGTGACTCCACACCTCGCCCGGCTTCTTAGCAGCATCTCCAATGGACCCGCCAGGATGCCGTCCTTTGATTTCTGGACCATAATCAGAACAAAACAAGAAAAAGGTTGAAGGAAGCCTCTTTGGGACCCTTGAACTTCTTTTTTGTTCCCCTTTAGTGGGATATAACTCTTCTTTTTCACTTCTCTTTCATAACGGGCCTTGTCTGCCTTTGCCCTGTCTTCAAATTTTCCTCTCCTTAGCGGACAACATGGTCTTCCACTTCTTAGGAAACTCTGCGAAGTTGACCGAAGCATCCGGGTGCTTCTTCTCGTGCTCCTCCCGGCAAGTCTGCACACACACAAAAAAACACATGATGACTTTCTGCCTCTCGGCTTCTTAGGATTGCTTTTGTCCTTATTTAATTATCTTTCCTCAGCAGCCCAGGGCCCCCGGCTTGCACTTGCCCCAGCACTATCTTTATGGAGCTCAATGGATTACTGAAACTAGATTATTTTAAACACCATACCAACCCAAATAAAATATAGTTGAAGGCTGAACCATAGTCCTTGGGGCCCCAGCTGTGACCTCTAGAGCCGGCCTACAGGGGTTTGTGAAGTTGGAACTTTATAAAGTTGACAAAAGGGTGAATCTGATTCAAACTGACTTAAACAAAAAGGGGGATTAAAATGGGAAAGGCAGGGAAGAGGGTGAGCTTAAGAAATAAACTAAAACCAGGGCCCTGGAGCTCATCAGGCTCCTGGGTCCTGTCTTCCATCTGTTTCCCTCTGCACACCAGATCCCCCTCTCCCACCGCAGCTGACCTTTTGCCCAGGCTCCAAAGTTCCAAGATCCCCATAGAGGCCACCCATCCTCAGGGAAGTGCTGATTAACACCGTCAGTTCCACACGGAAACAGCCTCGCCACCTGGGAGAGTTATTTGCACCAGGTTAGTTCACCCATTCACCCATGGCCATAAGATAGGTATGACAATGGGCCAGCCCCAGTGAGCTTATCTCCTCTGAGTGAGTCAACTCTGGCCAGGGAGTCAACATGGAAGACAAGCAGCCACCACCACAGGCACGGAGAGGGTTGTTGTGTGCTGGGCACACAGGGTCCAGGGACCCATCACTAGTTCATTCTATGTTACAGACAGTGACCTTGAAGGACAGTGGATGTGGTGGCCACCTTGTGGTGCTATTACAGACCACTTTACGATGGCCAAGGATGTTGACTCCTGATGGCTCACCTCTCCCGTCCTCTCTGAAATAAACTTTTTTAAAAAAAATTTTTTTAAAGGGAGTCCTGCCGAAACTGGTTTGGCTCAGTGGATAGAGCGTCGGTCTGTGGACTGGGGGGTCCCAGGTTCGATTCCCGTCAAGGGCATGTACCTTGGTTGCGGGCACATCCCCGGTGGGGGGTGTGCAGGAGGCAGCTGGTCGATGATTCTCTCTCATCGATGTTTCTAGCTCTCTGTCCCTCTCCCTTCCTCTCTGTAAAAAAATCAATTATATAACTTATTTATTTTTAAAAAAGTGAGTCCTTTCCAAGCTGAAATTTCTTAAGGCTTAGGATGGATGGGTGGGTGGATGGATGGACAGACAGCCTTGTTGGACTGACAGTAATAAGCCTCTCTCTCCCATGCCAATGGGACAGCTTGAGAACGGCTGGGCCTATCAAAGCCACCCATGGCCTCCACAGAGAGGGAATAGCACCCACAAAATAGCTCCAATCATGCGAGGAACAGCAGGTGCCCCAGAGAGGCAAATGGACCAGAGTGACTTGGCCGAGCCAGGGCAGGGGAGTGGCAATGGAGACCTGAGGCTCCAGCCATGAGCCCACCAGCCCATTCATCCGCCACCCGCCCAAGACTCTTCTGTGGGCCCCAGCAATTGGTTTTGGCACACATAATAGATGCTCAGAAGATAAGGCTGACTGTCTTTACCAATCACCAGGCACTTTCTCATCCAGCATTAACTAAGGCACTCAGGAGAGCACATGAGGCATAAGGATCATTTCCCCCATTTTACCAGTAAGGAAGCTGAGACTCTGAAAACTCAATGGTTTGCCCCAGGTCACAAGGCTGAAAAAGAGTCTGAACCAGGATTGAAACTTTTGCCTCTGGTTCTCATTCCTCGGCTCCTGACCACACCCAAAGCCCGCCAGTGTGGAGAGCAGGACAAGCCTGGTACGGGAGAGCATCCAACGCTTGTCCCTGCACAGTGGGTCTATGTGACACTAGGTGTTCATACATACCAGCTTCTACACCTCCACCCTGAAGGCCAGTCCAGGCCTTTACCTGGCCGCTTCCTGCCCACAATGTCCCTCCCTCTGCCTCCAAACCCTCTCATTCCTCAAGGCTCCATTGGGTTCTGGCCTCTCCCCTGATAGCCTTGTAGACTCCTGCCTCCCTCCCTGACCTTGGCCTTGGTTTCCACAGCCTGAGGTCTTGGGCCTGGATAGAATGAGCTCTGCAAGGCCCATAGTTTTTGGGTGAATATTATGGAAAGTTCCCCTCATATCTTATCAAGACATTAGGCCTCCAGACTGGCATCTCCTTGCACATGGGAAAGGATGGAGTTAAGGAGCTATGTTATGGACTGAATGTGCCTCCTCCCCAAAATTCATATGTTAACGCCCTAACCCCAATGTAACAGTGTTTTGAGACAAAGCTACAGGAGATTAGGGTTAAATGAGGCCTCGAGGATGGGCCCTTATGACGGGACTGATGACCTTATAAGCCTCTTCCACCCACACCTCCCCTTTTGACAGAATTGCCAAGAACCCTGGGAGTAGCTGTCCATGCCTCCCAGCGCTCTCTGAACCTGGTTCTGTCCCCAACAACTACCAGCCTGACAGCCTCCCAGCTCTCTGCCAGCTCTTCCCTCAGACACTATCCAGGTGGAAACCACACCCCTCAGCGCCTCCAGGACAGCCAGATGGCACTGCCAGCAGCACAGGGAGCCAGAACCCTACCCACTGGGATCCCAAGGGCTGTGTCTGATTTCAGTCTGTTCTACAAATCAGACCCTCAGCAGAGCATCCTGTGCTTCCCTGACAACTGAGCACGTGACAGCCACCAGATTTTAGGTGTTTTAGAACACAGAAAAGTGGCTGTGATGGGGCCACGAGGAGCCATAGGCCAGCTCTCTCTTCCACCCACACCTCCCCTTAACAAGCTTGAGAAAAGCCCTCGAAGATCCAAGAGAAGAGGCCAAGGAAAGGGCACCGGTGAGAAAGCAGGGCTGAGGAGACCGATGTGGAAATACATGTTTACTGTCCCTCATGTTTTGTTTGGTAGCCTGTTTCCAGCAAGTAAGTTCCTTGACCTGCCCCTTGATCAAGTTCCTTGATCTTCTGGATCTGCATCGGATCTTTTTAAGAGCAGTTCACATGGAAACAAAAGTCAGCTTTGCAGCCATGAAGCTGTGGCTGTTTTTACTCAGCCGATGGGGATTTGCAAGGCGAGGACGTCTGTGTCTCTGGGAGACATACGTTGCTTAGTGGAACCCCAAACTTGCCTTCAACCTCATCTTATTTAACTTCTCTCACACCTTCCATCCAGTCCAGCGATTTTCAACTGGTGTGCCACAAGGATTTTTAAAACATGCAGTACCTCTGACCTCTTTCCCCTTGGATTGTCAAATGAAAAAAATGACAAGAGCCAAGACAACAATAGCCATCCAGTGTGAGTGAATCAAAATTATACCTCTTTTTTGTCAGAATGGCCAAAAATAATTTTTTGGGTGTGTCACAGAATTACAGTAATTAGTTTATATGTACCATGAGATGAAAAGGGCTAAAAATTGCTGCCCTGGTCAAAGGTAATTTTTGTAATTGAGATAGAATTGACGTAAAACATTGTGTAGGTTTAAGGTACACAATGTGTTGATTTGACAGACATAAACTGCAGCAGGTTTACCAACATGACATCAGCTAACGCCTCCATCACATTTATTTATTTATTTGTTTGTTTGTTTATTTATTTATTTATTTGCCAGAGGCCCAATGCATCAAAATTCACGCAAGGATAGGACTTCCTTCCCCTGGCTGCCGACAGACACCGGCGACTCGGACCTTTGCTCTGGCCGCTGCCTTCAGTCTTTACTCCAGCCCAGAGCCACCTTCCACCATCGCACGCTGCCCAGAGGCCCTGAGCGCCTGAGGGGGGGCAGAACACCTGTGTCATCACCATGGCGATGAGGCAAGCATCCCACCCAGCCCAGCCGCTGCCGTCTTGGTCTTTGTCGCGTCATTTAGCATATTCCCTCCTTATTGGCTGTGGGCACCACCATCTTTGTCACAAGGTAATGGTCAAATTGCATATTCTGTCTTTATTAAATAGGATTTATTTATTTTGTATTTCAATCAATTCTTCCCACTGTTATTTTTGTTTCAAGTATTACAAATAGTAGTACATATGTCTCCTTTTTTTCCCCATTGTCCTTCCCCCAGCCTCCCCTCACATGCCCTCACCACCACCACCCCACCCCTCAGTGTCTTGAGTCCACTGGTTATGCTTATATGCATGCAAGTAAGTCCTTCGGTTGATCTCTTACCTCCCCCACCCCCAACCCTCCATAGCCTCCCTACTGTAGTCAGTCTGTTCGATGCTATTTGCTTAACAATTTGCTTAACCTTTCTCAGAAGGTAGGCTAAAGAGAGGCTATGGCTTCCAGACTAACTAACCCTCAGTCTTAAATTTCCTTCCTTTTTGAAAAAAATACCAGTACTTCGGTCCTGTGAGAACAGTTCTGCTCATATGAAGATGGGAGTCTAAGAGGTTGAGAATGGAAGTAACTCAGGAGCTAGCTGTGACAATCTCTTCACCACCAGGATTTATTACGGATCTTCAGTTAGCATTGTTCTGAGAATTCTGTGGTTTGACATGATTTAAAACAATTCCACCCTCAAGACCAAATCACCTCCCAAAGGCTGCAGCCACAGATACCATCACAACGGGAGTTAAGATTTCAACATATGAATTGGGGGGAGGGGAGGGCAGTGCACAAACATTCCATCTCTGGCAGTAGCCAAGGCTTTGGAGAAGGGGTCCAAGTCGCCACCAGAGCACGGCTTGAGAGCCCGACAGCCCTGGAAACTTGGAGACTGCAGGGTTGTGAGCAGTGAACAGACTATCCTAGGTTCAAATCCCTGCTATACCACTAATTGTCTGTGGAATCTTGGTCAAGCCATTTAACTTCTCGGAGCCCATTTTAACGGCAAGACAGACACAATAAACCCTGAGTGTTTGTGAGGATATGATACACATTCTGCTGGTGGTGCCAAATCAGAGACACATTTAGAATAAATTCAAGGCTCTATCTTTACTGTAAAATATGTTGTCTAGAGAGAAAAAAAAAAAACTGGTGTTGCCCATCCATTACAGACTATAGCTTTTTCTCACATCCTGACATGATATAGAAACATCCAATGAGGAGCTGGCGGGTATAGAAATGTCAATTACAAGGTAATTATCAATCACTGCCAACCCAGCCTATTCCAGAAACTGAACTTGCGGTCACACCCAGCACCTCGGACACAGGCTCCCAGAACCCAAGTCTTCTGCCCTGGCTGATGCAGGGGCTCTGACTCCAGGAAAAAGGAGTTTGACACAAGAAGGAAATTTCATTATCTTTGCCCTGAAGCACCAGGAACTACCTACAGAGAACTGATCTAGGAGAGAAGGGAAGGGTGGGAAGATATAAATTACTGAGTTTCCTCCTGGGTGGTTAGTCCATTTAAAAATGGGTAGATTCAGAGAAGTGCTTCTTTATTTGGTCCCTCCATTTCCAGGATCTCAGAGATAAACAGGCGGCTGACCTTGACCACCATCCCCTTTGGCAAGTGGGGAACTTAGGCTGTGTTAGATCAATGTCCCCACCATTTTCCTGAGTCTGAAGGAAGCTGAGTCCATTGGGAGTGGAATGTTACTCCCTATCCCCCACGTTCCTGCACTTCTCCTCCAAGTCCATGCCTCCTCGGTTCCGGAATTCGGTGTGGCAAGTTTGCTCATTTACTCAGTTAGCATTTATTGAAGTCTCACAATGTGGACTCTTACAATGTGTCAGGACCGGGCTCAGCACAGAGGATTCAGAAGTGACTGAGATAGCATGATCCCTTCCCTCCAAGTACCTTTTCTAATATAGGGGCTCTCCACCTTGACACCTTAACATTGTTGAAATTTTGGATCAAATAATTCTCTGGTGTGGGGCTGTCCTGTGCATCCAGGATGTTTGGGAGCATCCCTGCACTCTCCCCACTCCAACTCAGTTGTGATAATCAAAAATACCGTATTTGCCGGCGTATAAGACGATTTTTTGGCCCTGAAAAATACGTATTTGCCGGCATATAAGACAACTGGGCGTATAAGACGACCCCCTAACATTTCCACTAAAAATACAGAGTTTGTTATATACTCGCCGTATAAGACTACCCCCCACTTGGAGGCATATTTTTCAGGGCCAAAGGGTCGTCTTATACACCGGCAAATACGGTATCTCAAAACATTTCTGAGTGTCCCCTGAGTATTGAAATCCCCCCCACCTCCCAACAGAGCCACCATTATGATGGGACAGTGGAGAGGGTTTGGCTTTGGAGCTAGATGGGCCTGGTCCTCCCACCCTATTTGCTGATAGCCTTGGGGGAATTTCTTCCCTGAACCATAGATTCTGTATTTGCAAATTATGGGTAACAGTCTTGCCTTTACAAGGTTGTTAGGAGAACTAAAGATCAAATATGTAAAGCACTATGGCAGACACTGTCAATAGCATTCCAAAGCCATCCTCTCCACCCCAATTCTTCTTACTAACAGAACCCCAGTTCTGTTCAAGGATTCTGATCTCAGGAAAGCTGGCTCAGTGCCTTGGATTGGGGGAAGATATGACCCAGGACTAGCCAATGAGATGTAAGGGAGGGAGCCCTCTGAAAAAGATCTTCCTCTCTGACTAAAAAAAAGTGAGGGGGGGGGGGTTGATAAAGAATGCAGTGATTTTAAAATTAGTGCACAAATTCTTCAATACACTTTCCATCAAACTGTGGAGCCTCATTGCCTTCCTCTTGAGTGTGAACTAAATGTAGTGACTCACTTGTAATGAACAGGACACAGCAGGAGTGACAATATGTGAGTTCCAGGATCAGAGTGTGAGAGGCACTGTGGCTTTCCTGTGCTCTTGAATCACACCCTCTGGGGGCCATGGTGACAGGTTGTGAGGACACTAAAGCAGCCCTATGGAGAGTCCCATATGGAGAAGAGGCCCAGCTAACAACACCAACTTGCCGGCTTGTGCGGGATCCACCTGGAAGCAGGTCCCCCAGCCCCAGTCAAGCCTTCAGATGACTGCAGCCCTGGCCAACATCCTGACTGAAACCTCAGGAGAATAAATGTTTGTTGTTTCAAGCTTCTACATTTTGGAGTGATTTGGAAAATGAATACAAGGAGAAACTGTCTGAACTCCCACATGCCCATCACACCCATACTGCCTTTGGACCTTGTCAGTTGAGGCTAGAGCCATAGCAGGCAGCAGGAGATCAGCCTGAGAGGGAGGCCAAGTGAGTCTCAGGGATGCTAACCAGGGCCACAAAAATAACCCCAATGCCACTACTTCCAGGTGTCTTGCTATAGGAAGAAAATACCTCATATCTGCCTAAACCATGGTTTCCTGTAGCTCCGGCAATAAATACAGCAAATTCTAGAAAGACAGTGATGATCTGTGATGCAATTTTTACTATGATTTCCATGAATTCCAACCCTCTCAACACCACACAAGGCGCACCCACATTCTGAACTAAAGGGAATAGTAGTGGTAATGACTGGAGAGCACCAAAATGAGAAGCTTTTAAGCTTTCCCCTTTCATCTTCATTCTAAGCAATCTAATATTCCTGACAGGCCAGGACCAGGCCCCATGCTCTCAGTCATCTTGTGCTGCCATAACATGATACCATAGAATGGTGGGCATAAACAACAGAAGTATACTTTCTCATAATTCTAAAGACTGGCAGTCCACACAGGGCAGAGAGACCAGAGGTTGCTTACATGGGCACTAATCCCACCACAGGGCCCCACACCTTCATGACCTCATCTAAATCTAACCTCCCCCCAAAGGCCCCATCTCCAAATACCCTCACACTGGGGGTTAGGGCTTCAACATGTGGATTCTGGGAGAACACGATTCAGTCTGGCTCATGTCAAACTGCAGATACCTCAACTCCCTATTCTCCATACGAGAGGAAAACAGCAAAGAATTCCCTTTTCCTAACTATTGTCTTATTTATAGAGGGCTAGAGCTGGTTCTCAAATTAACAGGTGTTTCTTTAACACAGTATTTGACCTCAAATAGCTGGAAGAAAGCAATAAAAGCAAAACAAAACCATTACATTCATCTTAGAAAGGCTTCCAGGAGGGAGTGGGGTAAGAATGGCAGGGCTAAAGTCTCCTGAATATTCATTTCCATTCTATTTTAGTATTGGGCCTCCTCCTAGTAATTCATCAAGCTTGGGCTCTACAGCCCAACTGCCTGGGAACCAAACTGGGGTCAGCCACCCACTCACTAGGGGTAACTTTTGGGTTACTTCACCTATAATATGTGGTATTAGTTCAAGGAACTAAGGGACACAAAGTGCTCAGGATGGTGTCAGGACCACAGTAAGCATTCATTCACATGGCAGCTATTTTTTATTGTTGTTGTCACCAGTATTTTTATTTGTTTATTTTTGTTCATTCTCACCTGAGAATATTTTTCCATTGACTTTTAGAGAGAGTGGAGGGAAGGAGGAATGAGGGGGGAGAAAGAGAGAAATATCAATGTGAGAGAGACATAGCAATTGGTTGCTTCCTGCACGTGACCACATTGGGGCTGGGGATCGAAACTGCAAGCAAGGGACGTGCCCTTGACCAGGTATTGAACCCAAGACCCTTTGGCACAGGGACCGACACTAACCGCTGAGCGACACTGGCCAGGACAGTATTTTTATTATTATCTTTTACTAAGGAAAGAGAGAGGCCAGCAACCAGACCATAGCATTGTCAACCCTCCAGGGAGTAGCCCAGAGAACTGGCAGAAAAAAAATCACAGAACTGGGAAGCTGCACTGTAGCTCCAGACACTGTGTCTCTAACCTTTTTGACACTCAACATTGCTCAGCTGCCCTGTCTACAAAACAGCAGTAGGGAACTCCATCTCAGAGGCTCACAAAGGAAGTGCAGGAAGCTTGAAAGACTGTCCTGGATGCATGTACCGTTACCTTCCCAGGCTCTGATGCCACCAGGGATGAATAGCTGGGGTTTCGGGTATCAGGATGGACTATGTCAAGCCTTTTCAGGACAATGAAGTCTATCTTCAGTGGAGAGATGAAGAAGCTGTCTAAGAAATAAAACAGTCTAGACTCCAAAAGCAAGACACTGAGTAAGCTGATTCTTGGCAAGAACGGTTCTGCTGACCAGCACTGGGGAGCTTGCTGTAACAAACACCGCAGGTGACAAACAACAGCAACGTGCCCCTTCGTCTTTGTAAAACCTCAATTTTTTTAAGGAACCGGGGCTCTTTCTGTTGCAAGGGAAGCTGGGTCCTTCCCATTTGCAAGGATGAATCTTGTCTGTCTTAGCCAGGATTGGCAAACCGTGGTGCTGGCTAAACCCAGACCACCGCCTGCTTTTGTGTGGCCCAAAAAAATGGCTTTTACGTGTTTTAAGTGGTTAGAACGATCAAAAGTATAATAATAGTGTTTCCTGACATTTAACATTATGTGAATTTCAAATATCTCCCCTTCGTTTACGTATAACCTGCTTCCACACTAAACAGCAGAGTTCAGTAGTTGCTACAGAGACTAAATGGCTTCAAGGCTAAAATATTAACTATCTGGCTGCTCACAGGTAAAAATCCCTGGTCTAGTGTCCACCAGAATTGCAGGGAGGCTGTACTCACTCAAATGGAGATAGTGGAGAGACAAAGCAGGAAGCCAGCAGGAAGGATGCGTGGGGGTCCATAGGTTTGCCAAGACGGCAGGCAGCCCTAGAGGGAAATTCACGTCGTCTGCAATACCCTTGGATGTTGGGCCTGACGGACTCCTAGGCGTGGAGCAGAGCAACAAGACAGCCCAGTTTTCAGTCAAGGACAGCAGCAGTACTCTCATCCTCTCTGGGGTGAGGGCAATGGAATAGGAGCACCCCACGGCTGTCTCCCATTGGGTTTCTCGCACCCTCAGAAAAAGATGGGTGAGCAGCAAGCAGGCTATTTGGGAAGCTGGTGTGGCTTCTCAGGTCGCTGAATGAAGTCTGGGATGTGATTTGGTGCTTTCCTGGAGACAGAGGTATATTTCCCAATTATAGGCACAGAGCATCTAAGTGCACAGAGGCTCTGAAAGAAAAGGAAACCTGTGCTTCTGCTTTGGACCTCGGAGACCGCCTTGCTAAGATCCCTCCTGGGATCTGTCAGCTCAGCTGCCCACTGAAGGGTCTGAGGGGAGACTGTTTGGACGAGAGAGGACAGCTGACACGGTGGGAACTGGATTATCTGTGTCCATACACTTCTTCTCCTGGGGAAAAGCTTTGTGGGTTTTTGTTGTGTTTTTTGTTTTCTTGGTATCTTAATGGGACTCTTGATTAAGAATTGTTGGTTGCCAAAACTGGTTTGGCTCAATGGATAGAGCGTCAGCTTGTGGACTCAAGGGTCTCGGGTTCGGTTCCAGTCAAGGGCATGTACCTTGGTTGCGGGGGGTGTGCAAGAGGCACACCATGATGATTCTCTCTCATCAATGTTTCTAACTCTCTATCCCTCTCTCTTCCTCTCTGTAAAAAAACAATAAAATATTTTTTTTAAAAAGAAAAGAAAAGAAAAGAAAAGAAAAGAAAAGAAAAGAAAAGAAAAGAAAAGAAAAGAATCAGCCGAAACCGGTTTGGCTCAGTGGTAGAGCGTTGGTCTGCGAACTGAAAGGTCCAGGGTTCGATTCCAGTCAAGGGCATGTACATTGGTTGGGGGCACATCCACAGTGGGGGGTGTGCAGGAGGCAGCTGGTCAATGTTTCTCCCTCATCAACGTTTCTAGCTCTCTATCTCTCTCTCTTCCTCTCTGTGAAATATCAATAAAATATATTAAAAGAATCGTAGGTTACCAACACCTTGCTGTAAATCCTAAAGGCTCCATGCCTTAAGCACCTTTGCTTTTTTGGTGGTGGAGTAGAGAGGAATTCTTTTTCTGGGCTGCTAGATATAGTTCCTTGTTTCTCTAAGAAGCTAGATAATCAATCACCTCTGAAGTTTTGGGGACAGGGTGCCAAAACTTGCTTGCTTTGCCTCTTCTGATGACACTTGGTTTTCACCTGGGCTGCCGAGTGGACGTCCATTTGACAAGCCCTGCACGGGAATGTGCACGGGCGTGATCCCAGCTTGGCCTACTTAAGTCCGCAGGCCCCAGTTCAAACGCACAAGGAGTCCATTTTTCAAACGTGCTATTGTTTGTCTTCATTTTAACTATTTTTGTAAAAGTGCTTTCGTTTTTAATTGGTGTAAGGATACATATAGCATAACATTTGCTATTTTAACCGTCTTTCTAAGGGTTATAGTTTGGGATACTCAGTACAGTCACCGTGCTGGGCAGCCATCACCAGCGTCCAGCTCCAGAGCTCCTGGCACTGGCAGAACTTGCACCTACTGAACAGTGTCTCCCCACACCGCCCAGCCCCCGCAGCCACCATTCTGCTCTGTCTCAAGTAGAATCGTACAGTATTTGTCTTTTTGTTAATGTAGGAAATGTGTTGAAGACTATCATTTTAGTTGTAAACTTAATCACTTTTACAGCCAGAAATCGACTCTGAGAAGAGTGTATGTTATCTTAATGTTACTAGGTTTCTGAGCAGAAACCCTTGGGCAGCTAGCTGGTCAGTAAGACAAGGTCAAATGATAAACGCCCAGCTGTGTGCAACTTCTAAACCGGAGAGCATACTGCTGTTCAGGACAACAAGGTTTTGAGATTATGGAATAATGAAGATGGAAACCTGGAGAAAGTACTTAAAGCTACGCTGTCAGCTGAGGTACACAGACACGTTCATCATGAGGGATGGGCCCGTGGTGCCATCCAGGGAAGGGGCCGTGGGGGGTTAGAGGCCTCGCTTGCAGGGCCCCAGCAGAAAACTGAAACCATTATCCGGAGGAAGCAGTGATGAAGAGGACATGGTTTTCCATGGTACCTAGGCATCCTATTTTAATCTTTATTACTGAAAACCATGGAAAATTACTTCGCTTATGTACAAATGTGTAACTCGCGTGCCTTAAGCCAACATACATTCCAACTCAGACAAGAAGAAAAACCTGTTAACAGAGTTTGACTGCATCTGTGGATCAGAAATTCAGTTCTTCGATGTCATTAAGGTCTGATTGATGTATATATGAAACCTTGATATCAATGTATTCGAGTGACCCAGAAAATCATCAAAATCAGAGGGTAGTGAGATCCCTGTTGCTCAAGACAATATTATCTTGGAAGGCTCAAAATGGTGTTGTGCTCGGCATCCTGGATCAAGACCATGTAGCGGTCCAGGATCACCACTACCAACTTCTCAGGAATGCCTTTCCATATGGAACACAGCATTTCAACCACCACAGGTTCCAAAATAATTACCGTAAAGGACCAGCAGTCAACACTGGTATTCTGGGGTACATGTGTTCATGCCACATGGAAAATTTCTAACTGAGATTCCAAACAAGTGTGACGTGCCATCACTAGCAGGTGTGCTTGGAAAACGCAAGCACAGGCACGGTCCGTGCACTCAGGCCGTGCCTCAGTCTGTAAACGGGGAAACCTCGCAGGGGTTTGGACTTGGACCCCAGAACTCAGAGCCATCAAAGAGAATTTTAAGGAGAAGAAAAACTGAAGCAAGTATCCAGCCAGAGGCTCCCGCATCCAAACAACTTTTAAAACCATAAAGAAAGAGTCAGAAAAACATACTGAAGTAGAACTACTCAAAATGTTGGCTATTAAGCAAACACTTGACTTTCACATGATTATTGGGGACACAGTAACAGGGCTTCTGGGAATGGGAAACAGAACCAACATTTTACCCTGGAACTCTCCGATCGTTCATTCAAACCCACGTGCTTCCTCACAGCATGTGCCCTGGCTCTGTGGAGGTCGCCTAGAAGTGGCCAATGTATAGATGTTACTGCTCTGTCTATAGCAGTCTCTGGCATCGCCGAAGCCGTCACCTGCGCTTGCTTCACGATGTCCTCGTGCATTGGTGATGGCAGTCTTCAAGAAACAGGGTTCCAGCCCTATCTGGTTTGGCTCAGTGGACAGAGCATTGACCTGCGGACTGAAGGGTCCCGGGTTCAATCTTGTCAAGGCCACATGCTCAGGTTGTGGGCTTGGTCCCCAGTGTGGGGCATGCAAAAGGCATCTGACCAATGATTCTCTCTCGTCATTGATGTTTCTCTCTCTCTCTCTCTCTCTCTCTCTCTCTCCCTCCCTCTCTGAAATCAGTAATAATTTTTTAAAAATAATTCAATGAAAAGCCTCAGGACACAACAGAGGAGACCACCTCCTGCCCCGAAATACCAAACAGAGCAGCTCCACTAACTGCAATGAGTGAGTGACGTGTTTCCCCCCCGCCCCCCCCCCCCCCCCCCCCGATGTGAAAGACATCCCAGTGCAGCACACTGGCAGCTTCTGCTTCCCCAGTATCGTAGCTCCTTTATTTGAAGTGAAGTGAAAATGCTGCAGTGAATGCTGGGATACACCCTCCAACCCTGAACCAGATGATGGACCGGCTATGCCTACTTCCAGATGCTGATTTTAATGCTACCAGAAGCAAAAAGGCTACTGTTCAGACTTTACAAGTTTGTGAAGCCTCAGATATGCATTTGATCCCAAGCTCAGCAAGGCTGAAGTAAGTCTTCATGAGCCACAGAAATTAAATCAAGAAGAGAATAGTGGGGAATTATATTCAGCTGAAGTGCTGGAACTCTTCTGATATTGCCAGCGCGCTTTCATAGATGTTTCATGGAGCCCTTGTGAAAGGGGATTCTTCCCACGCATCCGGGCAAGGGATGTGTTTTGTTTGTGACTGTCTTGGTGACAAGAGAAATGTGTCCGCACGTATCCAGATGATCACTTGTGTTTTTTTGTTTGTTTGTTTGTTTTTTAAATATATTTTATTGATATTTTACAGAGAGGAAGGGAGAGAGATAGAGAGCTAGAAACGTTGATGAGAGGGAAACATCAACCAGCTGCCTCTTGCACACCTCCTTCCGGGGATGTGCCCGCAACCAATGTACGTGCCCTTGACCGGAATCGAACCCGGGACCTTTCAGTCCACAGACCGACGCTCTACCACTGAGCCAAACCGATTTCGGCCAGATGATCACTTGTTGATGCTCTTCTATTGAACTGCAGGTTCCATACCAATCTATTCTAGTTTACGGACGCTGATGGACAGAGGTTCTGAAACTTTAAAAAAAATATGTAACTAGCTAATTTTAAGTAAACTTATTTGTGGCACTTAAAAAAGAAAAGATGGATTGTGGGCCCTACCCCAGAGTTTCTGATTCAGTAGGTCTAGGGTGGGGCCCAAGAATTTAATTGATATTTATAACAAGTTCCCAGGTGATGCTGATGATGCTGGTCTGGGGGTCACACTGTGAGAACCAAAGGTCTAAGCCACCGTGTCAGGATGGCTGAGGGATCTACAGTGCCACCTGCTACAAATGACAACAAGAGCAGACAGGTGGAAAGACACTGGATTCACCATTCAGAAGTACTGGCCACTGGATGACCTAACCACAAGGCCTCCCTCTGAAAAACAATAGCTGCCGTGACTGTATAAGCCACTTCCACTTGGGGTCTCAGCGATTCGAAGCCAAGCACATCCTCTGAGGTATCGTTACTCCGCACAGCCTGACACCAGCCAGGTTCCAACTCTACCCCTCACCACCGTGTGCACACCACCAATGCCACACCATGAGGACTGGGGTCTGGCATAGGGGCCACACTTCCCACCACCCTACAGGAGAGAGGGGCAGAAGAAAGCATTATCTTGAAAACCATCAAAGCCCAGGTTGAAGCCTTAATTTCATCACTCAGTAACTGTGTGACCAGAACACCTGTTCACCCCATACTCCGGGATGTGACCACACCCGCATGGTTGACCCCAGCAGCCCTGTCTGTAGTTCTGGGCACGATCATTTCCTCTCTGGACCATTATTACCCATGAGAGCTGGCATATCATGAACACTCCCCAGGTCTCAGACACTGTGCTGACCCCTTTACCTACATGATCGCATTTAATCCTCATGACAACCCTCTCCGATAGGACCATCATCCCCCCACCTCACAGCTCAGGAAACTCGGGCCCTGGAGGTTAAGTGGCTGGTCCATGATCACACAGCTTGCATATGCAGTCAGGATTCCAAGTCATATCTGATACCTCAAGAGCCCACCTGTTTGAGTTCCACTCATCAGAGGCCAAAAAAAACATTACTGCTTCTCAGTGTCTGATACTCAGGCTCATTCCTCTCCCATCACCCAGCACTCAGCCTAGAAAAGGAGACAGTACGTCGGCTCCACTTTCAAAAGCCACCAGTTCTGGCCAGCGAGCCCGAGGGAAGCTGACATAAGCGTGAAGGGAAATGCTGAGAGATAAGATGTGGACAACGAGACGGTGCCCCTCGAGAACGGTGGTGGTGGTGGCAGCGGCGCGCCTGCGGGAGCCAGGCCTGCCCTGCATCTCAGCAGCGTGGGCTCCAGGCCGAAGCCTGGTCTCACCTGCCAATCTCCCTGCCTGGCTGAGCATCCCGCCGCCCCTCTGGCGTCCAGGTGTCTAATCAGCCCGCTGATCCCGCCCCGGAGAACCGGGCTGTTTGCCTTGCCCCTCTGGAGGACAGGCGGAGGCAGCGGAACCGGCGGCAACTCCGGAGCCGTCACAACTCCTGGCTGAAACCAAACATGACAGATTTACCATCGGGCAGGCTGTTCCATTTATTATTTAACGCTCGCAATAAATATTTGCATGACCCAGCGCTGGAGGGAATGCTCTGCGATAACTCACTGCGTTTCCCTGCCAAACACGCCGCAGTCGGGCTCCGGAGCGGCAGCGAGAACATTTTCTGCTGTGCTAAGGAGCCAGGTGATGTTCCTCGGGAAGAACACATATTCCCACCTGTCTCTAAAGAGGGGGAAGGGACCCGGGAGACTGTAGTTCCAAGAAGTGACCAGGTAAGGAGGAAGATGAAGACGATAGCTGATATCCACTTAGCGCCTCGGTATGCCAGGCTCTGCGCTAAGCTTAGCTTCACGGTCATTCATTCAACACCTATCTCTAGGGTAGTGGTTCTCAACCTTTCTAATGCCGCGACCGTTTAATACAGTTCCTCATGTTGTGGTGACCCCCAACCATAAAATTATTTTCGTTGCTACTTCATAGCTGTAATTTTGCTACTGTTAATGAATTGTAATGTAAATACCTGTGTTTTCCGATGGTCTTAGGCTCTACGGCAGCGTTTCTCAATCTGTGGGTCGCGACAGACCTTAACAGGGTCGCCTAAGACCATAGGAAACACACAGATATTTATAATTACGATTCATTAACAGTAGCAAAATTACAGTTATGAAATAGCAAGGAGAATCATTTTATGGTTGGGGGTCACCACAACATGAAAAACTATATTAAAGGGTCTTGACATTAGGAAGGTTGAGAACCACTGTTCTAGAGGGTAGAGCCGTCAGACTTCGCAAATAAAATAGTGGACATTCAGTTAAATTTGAGATTCAGCTACACTATGAATAACATTTAGTACAAGTGTGTCCCAGACAATACTAGAAAAATTATTTGGTGCTTATCTAAAATTGAAACTTAACTGGGCCCCCAGTTTTTCTCTGATACCCCTAACTGAGGTTATGCCCAACCATGACTGAATAGCAAAAGGGGGTTATTTTCTATTGGGGTTCAGGGAAGAAGCTCTTAAGAAGGTGACACCTGAGCAGACTTCAGTCTTCATAAAAGGAGACTTCAGTGACCAAAGGGGAACAGAGTTCCAGGCGGTGAGAATAGCCCATGCAAAGGCCCTGGGGCTGGGGCTGGGGC
This sequence comes from Vespertilio murinus, assembly GCA_963924515.1. Taxonomy (NCBI): domain Eukaryota; kingdom Metazoa; phylum Chordata; class Mammalia; order Chiroptera; family Vespertilionidae; genus Vespertilio; species Vespertilio murinus. The sequence continues at coordinate 85,506,753 of OZ004705.1, forward strand.
TGGGCCTGGGACTGGGGGGGGGGGGGGGGGGGGGAGTGGGGAGAGGGGCATTTGAGAAGCAGAGGGAAGGAGGAGAAAGGGGCAGGATCCATGGTCAGAATAAAGAATTTCGATATTATTCTGAGTCAAAAGGAAGGCACTGAAAGGCTTTTCCACTGAAAGCGCCCAATTGGGGTCTGGTGCCTGCTGCCTGAATCTCTGAATCCAGCTGAGACACAGAGCACCTGACATTGGCAGGAAAGGAAAAAAGGAGGAACAAGGGGGGGAAAAAACATAAAAACCTGCTTTAGAAGATAGCTGAGCAGGTCTCACAGGGAACGTCAGCACAATAGCAAACCAGCCGCCCTCAGCCGAAACCTCCACACTTCCCCTGCGTTGTCCCCCCAGCCAGGCAGCCGGAGGGCGGGGGACGTGGTGGTGACAACGCTATCAATTTCCATTCTGCTTGGGCTAAATACAGAAAAGGACATTTCAAAGACTTTTAAAAATAACTTCCAAACAACTCAAGGGTAGGGGGAGAAAAGTTATAGTCAGCCTGCTCGAGAATAAAAATAATAACAATAACTAATACAAATAGAAATAACTGCATAATGAAGCAGGCAGATTATGGTATTTTCATTTCACAGAGAAGGAAACTAAGATTCAGAAAAGCAGGGTCCCACAACTAGGAAAGGGCCAGGCAGGGTTTTTATTGGTTTTTGTTAGTTAGTTAGTTAGTTTGTTTGTTTGTTTTTATACTCACCCCAAGGATATTTTTCCTATTGATTTTTAGAGAGAGGGGAAGGGAGGGAGGAGAGAAACATCGATGTGAAAGAGACACATGAATTGGTTGCCTCCCATGCATGCCCTGACTAGAGCCAAGGATCCAATCTGCAACTGAGGTGCATGCCTTTGACTGGGAATCGAACCTGAGACCCTTCTGCCCTTGGGCTGACACTCTAACCTAGGGGTGGGCAAACTACAGCCCGCGGGCTGAATCCGGCCCACGGAGCCGAAAGAGCGGAGGGTTCTCTTGCTCTCCCCTCCGCTCCTTCACCAGCAGCCCAAGATGAGAGTGCCAGCATGGTCAGGTTGCTTTTGTTCCGGCCCTCCGGTCCAGTTTAAGAACCCATTGTGGCCCTTGAGTCAAAAAGTTTGCCCACCCCTGGCTAAGACCTTGTAGGGGCTCAACAAATGAAACCACTGCTCCTACAGAAGCCAACTGGAAAACAGAACCTGGTTTTCTTTTTTTCTAATGTTTTTGTTTTTCAATTACAGTTGACATTCAATTTTATATTAGTTTCAAGTAGAGAGCACAGTTTCAGGTGCACATTTATATAACTTGGGAAGTCATCTCCCTGATAAGTCCAGGACCTACATGACACCAAACATAGTTATTGGCAGTTAAAAAAAAAAAAAAAAAAAAAAGCAGCCCTGGCCCATGGAAGGGTCACAGGTTCAATTCCCAGTCAAGAGCAAATACCTGGGTTACATGTTTTATGTGGCCCCCGTTGGGGCAAGTGCAGAAGGGCAACCAATCAGTGTCTCTCTCACATCTATGTTTCTCTTTCTCTCTCTATGTCTCCTTCCCTCCCTTCCACACTCTCTTTCTCTAAAACAACAACAACAAAACCACCTAGTTTTCTGAACTTCTCTCTTCCACCATCTATTCAACAAGAACCTCACCACCTAAACAAAGCACTCCTGGAAATGAGGATCCCTCAGATTCACGCTGAGTTCTTCTCATCCATCAGCCAGGGACGTCACTCCACTTCCCCCTCCAAAGAAGCGCACCTACCTGTCCTGGACCTTGACAAATGCCGCTGCCTTTCCTGATTGTCAGTCTGGATGCAGGATGCGGCCCCCCTGGCCCAGCCCGCCTCTGGCTGGAGTCAGGTGATGGTGACTACAGCTTGGCAGTCCCCACTCTTTCTGGGACCAGAGTATGCGCTCAGAGTCCGCAGCCCTGGAATTTTCTCTTCCTTTCAAGCTTCAGAGTGTCTCATCTGTTGAACTGCAGCTGGTACCTGCTTCCCTTTGGAGGTGGTAATTGCCAGGTCTCTTTCCATTGCAAAGCAACAGAAAAGCAACTGGAACCAGTGAAGCAGACGGTGCATTGTCAGGTCCACCTATACGAGGAGGCCAGGGGTCCGGATACAGTCGGATTCAGAAGCCCAGACAATACGGTGGCATCATCCTCTCCATCTCTGGACTCTGCGCTCCTCCACGGTGGTGCCCTGGGGTGGCTTTTGGTGACTCCCATGGTTAAGAGCCAAGAGATGACCTCCGGCCACAATAAAAAGCAGTAAGGACTTCAGCTCCATGGAGCAGTCTGAGTGAAGACTCCAGTTCAACCTTCAACCCGCTATTTCGCTTCACTCGGCCAGTTTGGCCCTGCAGGAGGCTGTTTCTTACCCTCAGGTTCCAGCTCGTTGGAGGTCACGGAGAAGACGCTACGGGGCAGACACGTCAACGGGGCAACGGGAGGCTCCTCACTCCACCCCTGCCCTCGGGAGGCACCTTCCGGCCACTCTCCCTGCACCGGGCGCCTGTTCCGGGGCAGAGCCCTGAGAGAGCGGGGTATCCGAGACCCTCTCACGTGCACGTGACGGAACCCCTTGAAGGCTGCTGTAGAAACGCCTTCAAGGCGCTGCGCCGAAGACAAGACTTGCAGGCCCACCTACCATGCGGCAGCAGCCTGTCTTTTCCAGCTCTCTGTGCCCTCCGGGTATGGGGCCAATTTCACATTTCACCCAGGAACTGCAAGCTTGCGAACCCAAGCTCCCAGCTCCACCTTCTCAACCTGCGAAGCCACCTCGTCTCCCTCCCGCAGCTGAGGCAGAAGCCCTGCCTCTTCCTGTTTCCCAGGGCCTACCCCGGAGTGGCCTTTCTGTCCCATGGGAATGCTGTCAGCACTCTGGTCATTGGCAGAGCGTATTTGATTGTCGGGCCCTGCACCCAATGACTGATCAAGTTGATGCTGGTACCCACTTCTGAAGTGCTCTTTCATCTCCTGAGTCTCAGTGATTTTTGTTGTAAATGATAAGAAGCCTAGCTTATTAGAAGAATACTGAAGAATTTGTAGTTATTACTATCATTATTATTATTAGATAGAATAATGATAAGTTTTAGTAGGAGTATATTATTCAGTGATGATTATTGGATATAACATATCCAATTATAGCTATTATTAGGTAAAATATTATTATATTTGTTACCAGGGCTGAGAGATGGGGAAAATGAATAGATGTTGGTCAAAGGGTACAAATTTCTAGTTATGAGATGAATTTGTTCAAAGGATCTAATGTACAGCATGATGATTATAGTTAATAATACTATATTATAGCCGAAACTGGTTTGGCTCAGTGGATAGAGCATCGGCCTGTGGACTGAAAGGTCCCAGGTTCAATTCCAGTCAAGGGCATGTACCTTGGTTGCGGGCACATCCCCGGTAGGGGGTGTGCAAGAGGCAGCTGATCAATGACTCTCTCATCGATGTTTCTAGCTCTCTATCCCTCTCTTCTTCCTCTCTGTAAAAAATCAATAAAATATATATTTTTTAATAATAATAATAATAATACTATATTATATACTTGAAAGTTGCTAGGAGAGTGAATCTTAAATGTTCCCACCACAAAATAGAAATGATAAGTATGTGATGTGACGAAAGTGGTTGTAATCAATCTGCAATATATAAGTGTATCAAATAAACAAGTTATACACCTTAAACTTAGTGTTATATGTCAGTTATACCTAAATAAAACTGGGAAAAATAATTTTATATCATAGTAGTTGTAGTAGTAGATAGTTAATAACATTTGGTGTCATTTTATTATTATTATTATTAGGATGGGGAAGAGAAGGGAGAAGAGACAGTTCTGAAACATTTGCTATCTCTCAGTCACTATTTCAAGCACTTTGCATGTATCTCTTTTATTCCTTATAACCACCCTCATTTGTCCCATTTTACAAAAGACAAAAAAAAAACAAAAACAAAAAACCTGCTGTCACATGCAGAGGCCGTGAGCCGGGACTTAAACCTAGCTGGTCTGGCTTCCGAAGGCTACACTCATCACTGTTAAACTATAGTCAAAGAAAGAGTAACCAGAAGAGCAGAAGTGTTCAGGTATAACTGAAACCATGCACTTGAATTCATCACTCGCCACCTCTGCCTCTGTCACCTTTTCCCTTCTCACAGCAAAGGAGCTTCCCTCCTATGGCAGGAGATGAGGCTCCCTACAACCCCCAGCCTCGCAGCCTCCAGCATTCTGAAGGACTGACGGACACTTTCTCTGCTTCTAAGTTCAAAAATCCCAGAAGAGGGCTCTGATTGGCCCAGCTTAGGTCATGTGTCAACTTCTGGACCAATCATGTGTGGCCAGGGGGCCACAGTACCTTTAGTTTCAGGGCTTTGGTTTCCAGTCAATCAGTATAGCAGGTGAAGGCAGGACCCCACCAGGGGGTCAAAGTGGCTGGGATGATAAAGGGAGTAAAAGCCATTGTCATGAGAAAGGAGGCATGCTGGGGACACTAGCACTGACTTCATCCTGAGAGCAAGGGAAGTTTGCCAGAAAGCCTCACTGTGAAGAAGCTAGTTGGCAGAGGACTGAGGCCCCCTTGCAGCTAGGGCCCTTCTGACATCTGGTCCAGATGCCAGACATCATTCATTCAAAAGTGCACATGGAGCTTTAATGAGGGACTGAAGAGAACAGTCCTCTGGGACTCACACGAAGAGGCATTAGCATTCATTATCATCCTGCTCTGCCTGCCTGCATGAAATATGAAGGGGTCTTTGAAGACACATTGAGAGTATTTAGCAAATGCTCCAGAACAGCTCTTCTGAAAATAGCCCAAGCGCAGGACTCTGTAATCTGTTAAGTCTCACAGTTGCAGTTTTTGGCAGGAGGTGGGCTAAATTGACAACTGACATTCATTTTCACATCCTCCTATTTGTCAGTTCCACTGTCGTCTTCTTCCTCCACCCCAATCCTGATTTACATCACTCCTTCAGTGTTTGAGGTGGGCTTTGATCACTTGAAACTGAAGGGGACTCAGCCTATCTGGTTATGCTGATGGATCACTTGCTGAGTGCTTAGTATGTACCAGGCACTGTCGATCATGTTTTCTGAGCATGTCCCAGGCACTGTTCTAGGCACTTCAAATGCACCCATTTCTGTGCAGGGGTGGGCAAACTTTTTGACTCGAGGGTCACAATGGGTTCTTAAACTGGACCGGAGGGCCGGAACAAAAGCAACCTGACCATGCTGGCACTCTCATCTTGGGCTGCTGGTGAAGGAGCGGATGGGAGAGAAAGAGGACCCTCCTTTCTTTCGGCTCCATGGGCCGGATAGGACAGCCGAATGGGCCAGATCTGGCCCTCAGGCCATAGTTTGCCCACAGCTGGCTTAGGGTCAGCTTCACTTCCACTGTGCTTAGTTAACCTGCCTGTGCATCAGTGATTGATATTCCATTTCTAAATTAGGAAACTGGGGCCCAGAGAGGTTAAGTCATATGCGATCTTAGTTTGGGTTCCCCAGAAGTAGACATGAGGCAAGAATCCAAGTACAATTAGTTGATTTGGGAAGCACCGAAACTACCTGTAGAAAAGTGGGAATGCGGACAGGGAAGAGAAAGTAGCCGTTGAAGATTGTGTTCTCCAGACAGCTCCGCTGTGGGCTGCCGGAGTTTTCCTACGGGGAAACTGTGGGTCAGCCTCGTGCCAGCCAAGGGCCCAGGGAGCCAGAGCACTTCTTACACACCTGCCAGTCGTTGGCAGAGGGATGCGCTCAGGAACATTAATTCCCAGACGCTTCCAGCCTGAGCTCTGCAAGGGCAGAGTAGCATTGCACAATGTTGACAAAATCCTTCAGACAAGGAGCAGGAGATATACCAGCAACTGGAATTTGGCCAATGCTTATTGATATTGTTAAGCCAAAGCAGTGATGTGGTTGAACTGTTTAACAACTGGTTTTCCAGATTGGGGAGAAAGAAAAGGAAGGAAGGGAATGAGGAAGGGAGGGAGGGAGGAATAGCCCTTGATTTGTAATGCTTGTGATTCCATGGTGTAAATACTGCCACTATGAACAATATCAAGCTATCAACATAATGTCAACTGGCTTGCAAATTTCCTGAAAATTTCTGCAAAATTCTGAAAATAACAACTGGCTCTTGCGAGCTGGTACTAGCTGATTCCAGCACACCACTGAGCCAGAGGGATGAGGGGAGGGCAGCAAAAGCGTCTGCCCCAATTATGGACAGGATACTTCGGGTAGTTCAATGTGGTAGGTGTGACCCATGCATCCTATCATAGTGGGTCTTATTCGTCCTTCCTCTTTCTCAGGCCAGGGGTGGTGCAAAGACAGTGGTGATGAACAAGCATTGGGGAAGAGAAGGAAGCTGGTGCTAATACTGAGAGGGACAGAGCTGTTAATATTGAGAGGGAGCTTCAACCTCATCCACTCTGACCCCACATTGAATGCTGGGCTCCTCCTGATAGCATCCCTGCCCAGTAACCATCCAGCCTCTACTTGCACAGCTCCCGTGACAGGGAGCTCACCACTTCTCCAACCGCCGATCAGCCTCCGAAGAGTCCCACATCACCAGGCCCTGACAGGATTCAAACAGCCAACCGCCTGCTAGAAGTCATTTCACTGCGTCCAAGGCAATGGATGGACTGGATGCCGGAGGAAGGCACTTGAAGAATGAGCAAGCCGCTAGATCAGACACATGGAGCAGATGAAATGCCCGGTCCCAGACCAACTTAAGCGCTGGCTCCTTTTGTCAAAGCCACCCACCAAAAGGGAGACTCTTCCATGATTAATGCTGGCCTGGGTCAGACCAATGAAGCATCGCGCGTGCAGGGTTCTGTCTCCATCAGGGCTCCGTGACTTCCCCCAGGCTGTAAGAGTAAGACAGAGACCAAACTTATCTGTGCATGAGAATCACTGGGAAGCTTCCTGGGTCCCACCCCCAGAGATACCCCCTCAGGGCAGAGCCTGAGAGTCTGCATTTCTCAGGTGGTGCTGAAGCTAGCAGCCTGATGGGTATACAAACTGCAACTGCACAGCACCCCGGGCTCAAAACAAACAAACAAACAAACAAAAAAACACGCAGGCTTGCTTTAATACTCTGCTGTTATCATCTTTAAGTTCTTAACAATTTTTTAGCAAGGGACCCCGCATTTCCATTTTGTACTGAGCAGTCCTGGTTGCTGGTCCCCAAGCCAAACTTAAGCAACATTGAATTAAGGAAAGATCACAGACTAGCTTCTCCTAAGTAGAAATGTGAATGTAGTTTGAACAGTTCAGCTTACATTTACTGAGCACCTACTGTGTGCAGGACACCAGACAAGGTTCTGGGGAGGGACGGAGTGCAATGGTCACGGAGTTTGAAGGGCTGCCATGGGAGTTCACCGTGAATGGAGGCTCTTACACTTCATTCATTCAGCCCACAGGTGCCTGGCAGCATGCTGGGGGGGGGGGATGGTAAGGAGGGGGGAGTGGCCATACATTTCATGTTTAACTAAAGACCAGGCTCCTCTCTGGACCAGCTCCAACCCTCCTGAGGGAGAAAGACTCCCCCACTCCCACAGAAATCTGGGCTGAACCAAGTTAACAATTTAAGAAAAGAACACCTAATGGATCAAAACAGAAATGTTCAGAGGTCACACAAAACATCCTTTAGAAGTACAAGTTAGCACAATGGAGCTGTAAGCTGTGAAGAAAGCAACAGGAGACCTTTTAGTACCCAGAGCCGCTGGGAATTTTGTGAACCAGCCCCCAGCACCCCCAGGGACGGGACTCTCTGCTGACTCTGGTTTATGGTTGAGGAAACTGAGGTTCAGAGCTACATGCCCAAGCTTACACCACCAGTAAGTGGAGGGGGCTCAGGCTGCTTGATCCCAAAATGCACTCTCATAACTCTTAATCTATACAGTTTAACACCCAAAGTTGTCTCAAGAAAGAAGGGGAGACTTGGAGAGGCCCCTTGCTGGGCGCATTCCTACAGATGTTCTGCACATACACCCCACCTGGCAGGCATCCTGAAGAGAACGCAGAGCATCAGATGCAGGCTGCACTGAGTTATAGTACTCCTCGGAGCTGGGAGGTGGTGTAGTATCATGACTGTGATGGGGGTCACCAGGGCCAGATAGACTAAGGTCAAATCCTGACCTTGTCACCTCTTAGCTGCGTGGCTTGGATAAGTCACTTGGTCTCCAGGGTTGGAGTGACCACTTTCCAAGCACCTGACCAGCAGGCTCCACTCGGATTGAGCCCCCAGAAGTCTGTAGAGTGAAGACGTTCAATACTGCTCCAAGAGTCATCTTTGAAAGACAGAAGCGTTCCCCGGTTGAAGCAGTTCATGTCGATTCAACCACTGAAGCACATCCCACATCCATCTGCTTCTCTGGACTTCCAGTCCAAGCCACCATCCTGCCTCCTTTGGGTTAATCTGGACTTTTAACTCCCTACAGCAGATATCAGCAAATGATGGCCCTCAGGCCATATCCAGCCAGCCACCTGTGTGGTTGTTGTTGTTGTTGTTGTTGTTGTTGTTGTTGTTGTTTGTCAATAAAGTTTTATTGGAACAAAGCCATGTCCATTCACTTATGTACCATCTAGGGTTGTTTTCCCACCACAATGGCAGAGCTGAATAGTCGCCATAGACTGTACGTGGTACATGATACCTTAAGTATTTGCTGTCTGGCCTTTTGGGAGAAGTCTTCCAATCTCTACTCTGCAGTCTTTCCTCCCCACGGCATCCACAGTCATCTTTCTGAAACGGCAACCAGATCATTTTCCTCCTGCTTACAGTCCTCCACTGTCTCCTAAGGGATACTAGGAAACATCACAATTCTGTATCCCATTTAAGTCCTATGTGACCTCACCCCTGGGTATTTCACTGGTCTTCTCTCCTACCACCGCCACCCCTCCCTCCATGCTCCCACCAAACTGTCCTGTTGTTACTTCTTCTTGACCCTTGACCCCACTCTCCATTATTCCCTCCCTGAGGCCTCTGCCGGTGTGTCCCTCAGTCTCCAATACTCTCCCCTCAGCTCTTCAGATAGCTGGTTCCTCCTTACCACAGAGGGTCTCCATTTCCACAACACCTTCCCAGAATGGCCTGCCCTGAATGCCCCCAACCTAGACCCGCCCCTTGGCACTTATCACTAATTAAAATGAACCCAGGCATGCTGTGTTTACCTGACCATGGGTATGTCTTCCTGCCAGAATATAAAGTTCCATTAGAGCTAGGACTTGGTCTTTCTGACTCACTATATACCAGGGCCTAGACCACTGCCTGACACATAACAGAAACTCTCTACATTTTTGTTGAGTGAATGATTTTGTCAGCTCCAAAGACAAACAAACAAACAAAAAAGACTAAAATTACAGTAGGTATGCCTTGGACCAGATACACACACACACAATACTCCCCTCCCCAGAGAGTTGAGACCTTAGTTTGTTTGTTATGATACTAAGGAACCACTTTCAACCAACAGCTGAATCAGAACAAACAGCGCCCAATGCTGGTCACATTGTACCACTGTGGGCAGCTACAAACCCTTGGAAAGCAGTAAGGTGGTATATGTCAAAAGCTGTAAAAATGTCCCTGTGTTAGACTTGGTATTCCCACTCATGAGAAGTTAAAGGAACAATTCAACAGGATCAAAGGTTTTTGGCATAAAGGCTTTTATTGTTTTATTATCTGGAAAAAAATTGAAACAAGGTAACTGTCCAATAACTGGTGTAGACAGCCTATAGCCACAACCATTATGAAAACTCAGTGGAGCCACACAGAATAAAGATTATGATAAATGAACGAAATCTAACAAAAATGAGAATACATATTATGGCTCCAAGTAGGAAAACTACTTATGAACAAGGACTAGAAGAGAGAAACAAAGAATGGAAATACCTACTACATGTGGTGGAGACTGCTAGCTGCTCATCAGATGTGGTCCTTCCTTCCTCCTGGACACACAGCTAACCAGACTGCCCAGTAGTCCTTACACCTGGGGAGGGCCACATGCCTGACTCCAAGTCGGTGGAATAGGAATGGAAGCGATGTGCCACTCTCCCTTCTGGCACATAAAATCCTACCATGCATGCTTCACCATGCTATCTCTAAGGTGACCTCAGAAGCCACATGTTGGAGATGGCAGAAACTCTGTGAGCCTGCGCACCAAACAGCTAGGCATAATATAGACCTCTTTCTTCCCATTCACCTAGAACCACCTTTAGCTGTAATATGAATCATAAACTTCTATTGTGTGTGCACCATTCGGTCCAGGCCTATTTGTTACAGCAATTCAGCTGACCCTAACTGATACCCTGATATAATGCCTGGTGGTTAAGAATTCAGACTGTAGAATCAGAAAAACAAGTTCAAATCCCAGCAGCATCACTTACTGCGTGACCTTGGTACTCACTGCTCTGAGTTGCAGTCACACATCACACCTGCACAATCACTCCTTCCAAACCCAACCCCCTCAGTTTCCTCATCAGTTTATTTTGAGAATCAAGTGAGAAAATTACTATAAAGTCCTTAGTGTTGTACCTAAGGTGAAGACGGAGCTTGGTCCATGGTTCCACGTGTTCCTGAAGGCAGTTACATCCTGGCCTTCCCAGGATTCTGGAGACGTTTGCCTAAGCTAGCTCACGAGCTGGTTTCTAACTCTTGCAAACAAGAGTGTTGACTAATACAACACCCTCCAAACATTAATGTCTTTGTCCCAACTCATCACCAAGGCAGAGGGGGTCCAGCCAGGGCAAACCCAAGATCCGTGGTCAGCAAATTGCAGCTCTTGAGCCACATGTGGCTCTTAGGCCCCTTGAGTGTTGCTCTTCCATTAAGTACCATGGCCTGGGCAACTCTATTTTGAAGAAGGGGCGTTAGAAGAAGTGTAAGTTTTAAAAATTTGGCTCTCAAAAGAAATTTCAATCGTTGTACTGTTGATATTTGGCTCTGTTGACGAATAAGTTTGCCAATCACTGCCCCAGGAGAAACTAGGTGGCACTCACTAAACTGGCTTAAGATAGAGCCAGCAGGCAATCACTAACCCCAAGTTCTCCGTACCTAAGGGCAGGACCAGGCCCCCAAACCAGGAAGAACCCAAGGCAGCCTTTCCCAGGACATGGCCCCATCCCTGGTGCCCGCGCAGGTCAGCCTGGGCTATTTTCCTGGACAGGAGAGCAGGCAGTCGTTAGTGGGCTGTGCCCAGGCTGAGAACATTCCCAGGCCAGATGGCATCTCTGGCAGGCCCTCAATGCCAGCAGAGGCTAAGTCATGCCCAAGAGGCCAAGAGGCCCAATATGGTGGGGATGGTCCAGAGTCCCAGTAAACAAGGCAGCCCAGTGTCCTCCTCCTTAGCCATCTGGCCACCACGCACGGGCCCAGAGCAGCAGGTGAGCAGGGCCGTCTAGGCGGGGGCACTGAGCCAGAAGAAGGGCTCACAGGTGCTCTCTCTCTCTTTCTCTCTCTCTCTCTCTCTCTCTCTCTCTCTCTCTCTCTCACACACACACACACACACACACACACACACACACACACACACACAATGCATGCACAGAGTTGTAGTAACACATCACACCCGCACAATCACTCCTTCCGAACCCAACCCCTGCCGATACACAACAGACCATAGGGCCACGGTGTGGCTTGGATGAAACCATAGTTTTATCCCACATTATTTTGCATGTGTCATGGGGATAAAGATATTTGACAAGACTCTTGAGTTGCATCTCTCACAGGGTCCCTGCCTGCCTGCTACCCACACCAAACCAGCTCCATGAGGATGGCCCCCTGACCCCTCCTCACTGGGTCTCCAAGGATTGAACACTGTTGTGGCGAATGAAGACAGACCTGGACCTAAAACAGCTGGACACTGATGGCAAGCAGCAGAGCCAGAGACAGGGACTTGGGTGGCTGTAGGTTTTTAAGGGACGGCTTCTGGGAGCAGGTACGTGAGGGCCACAGGAAGCAGAAGAGGAAAGAGCTGAGGAGAACATGGTCTCTGATTCTAGCCTGATCCCCTGGTAGCTCTGTAGCACGTACTGCAACATCGCAAGGCAGGGGCAGCGATTCCTACTGTGAATCAGTCAGTCATTGGGCCACGACATCCCCTCCAGGAGAGGGCGTGTCCCCAGGGAAGGGACAGCTGTGAGCTCTTAGCAGCGGGCACTCACAGCAGCCAGCAGGTGCACTGGCCAGGTCTAAGAGATCTAGGTAGGATGCCAACAGTGTCTGCACCAGAGTAAATCCCTGTAATAGCCTGAGGTCCCAAAAGGAAGTGAAAATTCATGTCTACTCAGGAATGGCTTTCAAATTACTGAACATCTGTCATGGTATGGCCCTGACCAATTGTGACACTGCGACCAGCTCCACAACTGGCTGTAAAACACAGGCAGAGCCACACTAGTGAATATCCCTGAATGCCAACCCCACCTCTGCCAAGGGATGACACCATGTCTCACACCCTGCAGCTGCTGCAGCTGGACCATCACCGCACAGGACCCTCACAACCACCTGCAATGCCCCCGCCATCCCCATTTTAATGCAGAGCCGCCTGGGGCTCAGGGACATCAGGCAGCTCCCCAGAGTCAATAACTAACTAACAGGGGCAGGACTTGCACTCAGACCTGTCCGTCTCCAAAACCAATACAAATGCCCCACTCTGCCTCACGGGCTTGGAAGAGATTTAAAAAGAACACAAGCTAAAGAAGCCCCGCTTCCAAGAGACATGAGAGTCCCTCGTGCTGCTGGGATCATGGTTTTATCACATTCAGAGGGGAATGAAAGGGACAGGAAACAAGCGAGGTGTGATCTCCTGTCATGTCGGAGACATGTTTTTCAGAGAAATGTACATTTCGCAGAATCAATGTGCTCTGAAGCCTTGGAGAGCCAGGGGAGACCAGTACTCCCTACCCTCCATACAAGAGGCCGAAGAAATTAAAAGGAATCAACTGAAGCAAGGAGGTCGTTAACATTCAGAATTAATGAGTCTGTTCTGATCATGTGGCTCAGTTGGGCATCGTCCTGTGCACCAAAAGATGGCTATTGGGTTGCTTCCTGGTCAGGGCACATGCCCGGGCTGTGGGCTTATCCCCAGTTGAGGAGAGATGCTGGAGGCAGCAGATTGATGTTTCATTCTCACAACCATGTTTCTCTCTCTCTCCGTCTTTCTTTTCTCTCTCTAAAAATCAATTTTAAAATCTTTTTTTAAGTCAAGATTCATTTTCTTTTTAAAAATATATATTTTATTGATTTTTTTTACAGAGAGGAAGAGGGATAGAGAGCTAAAAACATCGATGAGAGAGAAACATCGACCAGCTGCCTCCTGCACACCCCCCACTGGGGATGTGCCCACAACCAAGGTACATGCCCTTGACCAGAATTGAACCTGGGACCTTTCAGTCTGCAGGCCTCCATCCACTGAGCCAAACCAATTTCGGCTCAAGATTCATTTAAAAAATAATAATAATAATAATCCAGCCTTGGCTGGGTAGCTCAGTTGGTGAGAGCGTCGTCCTGCTAACAAGATTCTGGGTTTGTTAGCATACACAGGGCACATACAACAATCAACCAATGAATGCATGAATGGGAGGAACAACATATTGATGTTTCTTTCTCTTTCCCTTCTTCCTCTCTCTCTCTCAAATCAAATCAAATCATTAACATAAAGTAAGATAAAATAATGATCCATTTCAGTCCCCAGGAAGTGAGCTGTGTGCTCTGTTATCAAAAGATGGACTTATCCCGAGATGGGATTCCTAGCCCTTCCTGCTAAGGATAATGACAGAATTTGTATTCCCTATCCAGGAGTTGGCAAACTTTTTCTGTCAAGGCCCAGAGAGATAGTAAACACTTTGTGGGCCCCACAATCTCTGTTGCAACTATTCCCTTCATGCCTGCATCTCCCCACCTCACAGGCCATGCCCTCGTGGTCTCTGGCAGGCCCTCCTCCCACCTGTCCTCTGCAGATCGAGCCCAGGACTTGGCCTCTTTGCGGCTTCTCAGACACCAAGTGCATTTCTTCCTCAGGGCTGCGGCAGCTGTTGTCCCCTCCAAACAGGCTGCTCTTCTTCCAGATCTTCACACAGCTGGCCCCTCCTCTCCTTCAGGTCTCAGCTCAAATGTCACCTCCGCAGAGTGGCCTTCCCTGATGCCAATCACCCTCTACCGCCTGGACCAGCTCTGGTTTTCGTTTTGTTACGCTTACCCATTGACTTGCTCGCTGCCCCTCTCCTCCGTCAGCAACACACCTCAGGAGAGCTGAGGTCTGCTCGCATGTTCTCACCACCGAACCCACAGTACCCAGAGCAGGGCCTTGGCACGAGCTAGATGCTTGATTAATAGCTGTTGCATGAATAACGACTCCCTCCCAAAAGATCCAACCTTACAAAATACCCACTAGATTAGTGGTCGGCAAACCTTTTCTAGAAAGGGCCAGAGGTAAATACTGGCTGGGTTCCCACAACACTTCACTCACAAACACAGGCGGCAGACCAGATGTGGCCGGAGGGCCACAGTTTGCTAACCCCTGCACTCACCCAAGGTAAGTCTTGGGCCCTATCTTCCTACGTGAACATTTCTTTGCCATCATAACTGAGCAGCAATCACCTCAGGGGAGGCAGTCTTAAAACTGCGAGGAATGAAGCATTCTTCGTTGGCAGCAAAGTGTTCTTCCCAATATTCCTGCCTACCCCGGCCCAGGAAAACAAAGTGAGAGGCCTGTCCGAGTGTGATCACTCAGCGGTATCGGCCACCTCTCTTCTGGGTGTGGGAAGCGGTCACAGAATGAAAATGCAGCAGCTGACGGCTCCCGTCCCTCACCAGCCTTACCAGCCTCCTGCCTTCCCTGCAGAGACCAGACAGGGAGGGGCTGCCGTCAGTCTCTGGGGGCATGGATTCCGCACAGATTTGGAACCACGTGCTCCATTGTGTTCATCTATTTTACAGAGTCTTAAAATTCCAAAGAGCAACTGCCAAGATGGGCTGCTGTTTCATCCACCTAGAGGGACACTGAAAATATTCACACATCCGAAAGGATGTGTAGAACGGCGGCATTTCAAGCAACCCCAGGCGAAGGGTGTAGTTATAATATTCCTGATGCAACCACGATCCCACCATAGCATCATGAAACATAAACACCCACTCCCACTGAGGAAGGGGAAGACGAAGGTCATGTCACACCGACTCCACTCCACTAAGGGCCAGGGCCAGGAGAGAGCCTCTGGTCCTTGTACACAGCAGACGCGCAGGAACGTTCATCTCTCTCCTCCTCTAGACATGTCACAAGATCATGGTCATTTTGCTAATGGAAAGGTGACTTGGACCAGGCCTTGTCAACTTGGTAGGAAGTAGATGACCTCTGTCGGTTTCGCACACCCAGGGCCCCTTGTTCCTCTGGATAACGCAGTGTCCTGGTCACAGGAACTACCCATGGCACAGGCGTAGGTGTGGCTCAGGTCTAGCCAGGCCCCAGGGACTCTGCAGTTTGCCCATCACCTGCCCCAGGACTGACACGGTGCTACGAGATGGAAGTTCTCTTTCTGTGGAGCCTGCAAACCGAGATGATGGACAGCCCAAAGCTGCCGGGTGACATCGCCCACAGAAGCAGAACACATCAGCAGACGCCAAAAGCCACTTTACCCAAACTGCGCTCACAGTTCACTGTCATTGTCTCCACGTCTGTGAATGTGTGCTCAGCATCTGCCCCTGCCCTGCCCCTGCCCCAGGCAGACCAGTGGCTGAGGAAACAGCCCTGGACCTGCTTAAAATGCCTGTCAGTTTCTAGCAAAGGGCCCGATCCCTGAGAGCTGGCACAGAGCCTGGAGGGAGGAAAGAACAAGGTCAACACACAAAGGGAAGCAGAGCCGGGAAGCTGGGAGACTCTGGATCCAGCCCTGCACCCAGCCAGGCAGTCCTGCATCTCCCAGTCACGTGGTCAGAGACACGCCGCATTGTGCTTACGCTGGTTGGGGTTGGGTTTCTATTACTTGAAATCCAAAGACCTTGGCTAATACACAAGTAGAAAGGCACCACTTTTGGGGGAATCTCAGTGCCTGCCCGCTCATGTAACAGACATTTATGGAATACTGTTCCAGTTACCTAACATTACGTTAACAAGTCACCCCCAAACTTAGAGGCCTAACACAATCACGTATCATATTCACAAATTCCTTGGGTCAGGGATTTGGGAAGAGCTCAGCTGGACAGTATGGGCAGTACTTGCTAAGGGTCTCTAAATTGGGGGCGTCTGATGGCAGCGGGGGCTGCAGTCACTGATGGCTTGACTGGAGCTGGAGGGTCCACTTCAAGGGGCCTCCTCGTGCATGTGGCCTGCAGGCTAGACTGGCTTTGGCCATAGGCCTCAACTCCTCTCCCCGGGACTCTGGGTCTGCTCTCACACACCATCACTCGCTTCTGCCATAGTCCCTGGGTCACAGAGGGCCAGCCCTGCTTCACTGTGGGAGGGGACCACACACACTGTGGATCACTGGAGACCATCTGGAGGCTGGCCCCTGTCCCAAGCTCCCACCACGCACCAGGGACTGGAAACATAGGTGACCAAGACACAGCTCTCACCCCTAGTGGACACTCACCTACACTAAGACGGATGCAACCATGCAAACCTTGTCTCCCAAATCCTTCCCAGCTCTGCTCTTCAGGTCACCCAGCTGTTAAGAAAAGGCGATCCTGCCAATGAAGGAACCGGATTTAAGTGTTCAGTCACCTAGCTCTTTGGTTCTAGAAACAATGCTGCCGGGAAATCGAAAACGTTGTCTGGCATCTAATCTTTCCCCATGACTGAAGCCTCTATCACACACATGGCTACACGTCCCGGTGCCTTTACTAACTTTATTACAGCTCCTGCCCACACCTCTTGCACATGACATTAATTCACTAGACCCCTGAATGATCCCCCGAAACCTGGCATGTAACTAACTGCACAGTCTCTGGGTTCAAGTCCCAGCTCTGCCACCCAGTAGCTGCAAGAGCTTCCAGTCTGTTTCCTCCTCTACACAATGGGACTGAAAGGACATGCACGTCATAAAGTCATGAAGATCCAACAGATGCATGAATGGGCTCAGCATGGGGCCTGGCACATGCCAATCACTCAGGCGCGTTCCTGAGGGTGCTCTTACCTCAGGAGGGCAATCATTCACTTCATCTGATTCCATGGATCTTCTCTCCTCACAATTACACCATTAGACTTAAAACACAAGCACTGCCTCTTCCCTCAGCCCTTCTTTTGCAGCCTCCAGCCCCTCTCCACCTACACACACACACGCACACGCACATGCACACGCACAACCTCTTGCCCACTTTCAACCCTTCCCATGCCCCCACTTGCAATGATCCTTGCTGTTTGGTTGAGAAAATCCAAAACAAGAGAGGAATACTGTGGTGAAGGCAGCACCTTAGAACGACACTTTCCTAAGGGTCATTGGAGTGTCCTCATTGAGGTTTCAGGGACATTTCAATGAGCAAAAATTATGCAAGCAACGAAGTTCTCCAAGAGCTTAGCATTTTAGGCATTTTTAAACATTTCTCAGGGGGGGAAAAAATCTGACTCACAGAACTTCTGCCCATTCAAAACCCTGTAACAACATTAGCACTTACACCTCACAGGGGGATCAGGAAGTGAAGAAAATCACAGACGACTTCCAAGTGGACTGAGAAATACATCGGCTTCTTCCAGGAGCAGAGAGCCCGTCAGAGGTCCCACCGACACCAGAGGTGACCTGCAGCCAGCGGTGGGCGAAGACTGCCACTTAATGGCGGCCTCGGGAACTGGGTGGAATATATTGACATTTAGTTGTATCTTTCACAAGCTCTTAACCTTTACTCGGTGTCAATAAAAAGCCCCATTAACATTTAAGAGGGATGTTACAGGGTGTCCACTCGGAATAACTGTAAGAAAACACTCCAAGAAATGGATTATGTATCTCATCTGTCGACCTCTAAGAGGTCACTTCCCTCTGGGCTCAAAAAGCAAACCAGTCAGTCCACTACAGGAGTTGGAAACACAGCACCTCTTCAGGTGGCCAGGAGCCGGGAAAGCCTCACGCTGACCTTCTGCTTTGGTAGTTACACCCACAAGACTTTCTGCCCAGGATTTCCTCTCTCCTTTCTGTATCCTTCCAGACTTGGCCAAATATCCCATCTCGGAGGCTTCCCCAAGCCTCAGGCAGGATCAGGCCTCTGCACGGTACCCCCACCACCATGGAGAGGCCCTCAGCTCTCTGGGCTGCCCTTGCCCACTTGCTGGCTGGTCTTCCACCCAATGATAGGTCTATGGAGACAGGCCCCATCTCCCCACCTTCCACTCATTCACCCACACATCCACTCACTCATGTGAATGCTACCTGCTGAGCTCTGGGGCCATAAGGAACTAAGCAGACTTCATCTCCTGCTCTTCCAACTCCATTCATAGTGTCATCTACTCTACTCATCTTTATAGCCCCAGTCCTCTCATGTGTGGTACTCAATAAATGTCCAATGGATGTGTCCTCTCCTTCATTGTAACTTAGATTATTTCAATTCCTATGAACACTGAATTAATGTTGTTCAAATGCTATGAATTCCTGTGGATCCTTTATGCAAACAGCAGTCCTCACCCATTCTTCCTATGGATTTTGATTGGACAAACGTATGTGGTCTTTTTAAATAAAATTTTAATGTGTTGCTAATATTTAAAACGTGGAAGATTTCACATTAAATGCTCTTTCTGGCCTCCCTAGAAGCATGAGCACACATTCCTGCAGGCCCCGTGAGCTAGGGAAACTGGCTCCTTCAGACAAGGTGCATGCGCTGCCCTTTGCCACAAGCCCCACCCTCCCCAGTTTTCCCTCTGCAGAAGCCAGACCACAGCTGCTGTGGACCACCTCGCCTTTGCTGGGGGTTTTCTCGCCACTTCACTGAGGACCCACATGCCCCTCCAGGCATCTTAATTTATGACCGTGGCATTATGTCAATGTCATCTAAGAAACACCTCTGAGACGAGCTACGACACAATGAACGGGCAATTTTATTGATTCTACCTCCTAAACATACCCTCCTAGTAGTAGACACACGTTGTGCAGTTCCCAGCAGGGACCTTGGCGCACGGGGACATTAAAGGAAAAGGCAACTCCAACAGGTACTTCACGGGGGTGGGGTTGGGGGGCCAAAACCAAGTTTCCTGGAATTCTTCTTGCAAACGAATGCTGAAGATTAAGAATCACATTCTCACACCACCAGCACAGCTTAAATACCTTTGACAAAAATAATAATAATAAATTATCTTCAACTCAGAAAATAAATTGTGCTCAGCAGAGTGACAGGAGGGTCCATTCATTGCATTGCACCGCGGGGCCGGACGGGGGGAGGACAGGTACAGGCAGCTACGCTGACAGGTACACAGGGCCAAGGACACGTTCTCTGAAGTCAGTCAAACGCATGCTTTCATGCCAGTGGCGGGCGGCGTCCCGTGGCCGTGGCCTGTCCCGAGTGAGACTTCACTGCCCCTCCTCCTCCTCTTCACGTCCACCTTGTCTTCTGTTTCTTGGTCTGTCTCTTGGCATCTTCTGGGCCACCACTGTCAGAGGCTGTCTGGCCAAGAGCCCGGACGCCCTGCAGGCGAGTCGTCAACTGCAACAGCAAGGGAACGAGCTACAAAGAGAGGGAGAGAGTGAGGGGTGCCAGCAGACTCCTGTCCACGCGGGCACTGACACCCTGCGTGATCACAGCTCCTTTTCCAGGGCGTCACCATCCGCTAGGCACTAATGCTGAGGGGAGCCCCGGTTCAAAATAAGGCAGGCTTGTGCACCCAGAGGTCAGCAGACAGCTGGCTCGCTCTGAGCAACACATGCCCCAAAGCGGTCCAGGTTTAAGGATTGGGGAAGGTGTTACAGAGATTAATGGCCTTGAAAGGAGGACTGGGAGGCTGGATTTGAGGCCTTTATGGTCCCTTCTCATCCTAAAATGTTGTCATTTCTATAACATTGGACATTCAGCTGTGAGGGACCCCGCTCACTGACAGATCCGCTTTCTCCTGAGGTCTGTGGATTCCCTACCTTGTCATGGTTGTAGCCAGCCAACAGGACGAGCAGCGTCAGAGGCAGGGCGATGAAGGAACCTTGTGCGATGTCTTGCTCAGGCAGCTTCCTCTGCAAACACCAAGAGTGCTGCCACTTACCTGCCATCCGTCTGCTTTTACGCAGCCGTGACCCACCAGCCTTCTGAAGGGGCTACCCCCGTACACCCGGGTATCCCACCCGATGCAGACTCCCGCTATCCAAAGTAAGAAACAGAGGCAACTCGTATACATTTGCAGATGCGCGCTCCACTATCTGAACTCATTCCTTGCTCTCTGAAACTCAGGAACAAACCATCCATCACAAGGTGTTCCTCACCCCTGAACTTGCACTGTCCACACTGAGGAAGCAAAGGCCATGACAGCAGGCATCCCATTGCTGAGTCCCGGCCACACACAGGAAGTATAGAGAACCCACTGCTCTAGGCTGGACACAGCGATGAACAAGCTAGTCCCAGAAATTGTACCAGCTGCTACTTCTATCCTAGTGGCCGTTCGCCCTTTCTTCCAAGAGAACCCTCAACGTCATCGGGCCAATCAGAATACAGACCATGCCCATCCTCTTTTACAGTCTGTGTGATACAAGATCTAATAAGATCCACACATGGCAACTAACTGATAAACTGAGTAATTTCTTTTCATCTACAGGTATCACATATGTTGTTGTTACCTTATTTCTCTTGCAATTTGTCAAGTAAGTCAGGTTCCAGGTTGTCCCTGCAGTGCCCCACCCCCTACATCTGGTGGTGTTTGTCACATGCTCTCGTGACCTCTATACATGTCCTGTAAGCCGGCAGCTGGCTGTAGAAGTGTGGGCGGGCCAGGTATATTGAGCCTCCTGGAGGACCTCAATGCCACCCATCATGACACAGTGGCGCAGTGGTGACCTTCTTCCCCAAAAGACACAGCTGAGCCACTGACCTAAACGATTCCACCCCTCACTGCAAGTTTTCTCCTCGAGGGACTCCGGCATCAGCGCTCGGAAAAGCAGAAACGCACCTGGGGAAACCCAGAGATGCTCGAAGAGCCCCATGCGAGGCCCCTTTAAACAGCATTCCTGCCTCCACACAGTACCTGGGGCGCAGGGTGTGTGAATTTTCCTTCTCCCGCCAGCCCACGGTTTCACAGAACTGCCCCTCCCCTTACCGTGGGGTTAAACACCAAGGTGATGTGCTTGTGGTAGCCCACTGCGGTGAACGAAACCTGCGGCAAGGCGTAGTCGTACTGCGACCGGGGGAGCGTGGAGTCCAGGAGCACGACGTAGTTCTGTGCACACGTGAGAAGTTATCTTACAAAGGAGTCTGGGCAAAGCAAATGAAAACTAAAACCTAAGGTATGGCTGTCATGTTTTTAAGGAAATCCCCAAGGTTATACATCCAAACAAAGGTCGCTAACTTCAGGGTGGTAACCTCAGTGGGTTATCCCAGCAGTGACAGCCGCGGGTCTCTGAGATGTGCCTTCCGTAAAGCTTTCGAAGGCGGTGGCACTTTTTATGAGCGCATTTAACCACAATAATGGCCCTCTGAGGATATGACTTTATGATATACAAGGCTTTCTTATGAGTCCATTTTAATGAGGGAGGGACGTGATCAAACTGAGGAAGACTGTTTGCAATCCAAAACGAGGCTGACTTTTCGGGGACAGCACTTCGGTGGCTCATTAGCTGGCATGTGTTAAGGACACCGCATCTCAGGAAAGGTACCGTGACGGTCACGGCCCTACGTGCTGAGCCCCGTGCGCCAGATCAAAGCCTGCTCTGCTCGCAAACACTGACAAGATGGGCACGATGACCCTCACTGTACGGACGGGGAGAGCAAGGCCTGAAGAACTAACTGTGACTTGCTCAGGGCCACTCAGCTAGTACATGGCCAAGCAGCCTAACGTATCCGTCCCAGAGGGCATCAGGGAAATGAAGGGGAACCCCCAAAACTCCATCTCAACCTATGTTATTACTTTATAGCCATTCCAATCTGAGAAAGGCCAGTGGTGAAAAGCCAGGGGAGAAAATGTCTCACCGCAGGCTCACTCCTGATATCCAGAAGCTAAGAACCCCCAGAAAGGAACCAAATTCTTCACAAAGGTTGCTCCCACATGCCAAACAAAAGTTTTCGCTGTACAGTTAGAATTGATAATAAACATGCTATATTCAATAAGTGAATGTCCAACATTAGCACCCTGGTTAAATCAATTATGATATTTCTTATACTACTGATTATTGTACAACCATTCAAAATCATGTTATAAATGATTTATGACGGGAAAGACTTGTCTTCACTGTAAAGTACAGATTACAAAATGATGTATAAGAATCCCAGCTCTGAGTTATTAAAATAAACGTATCTGTATATTTAAACACCTATGTGCACATACATTAAAAAAAAGACCAAAAGCATACTTAGCAACACGCTAACAGTGGTTATTTCTGGATGAGGGTGTTATGTCTGATGCTCCACCCCCCGAACTCTCCTGTCATGAACAAGTGTTATTTTTGTACACAGAAAAACACTAATTGACAAACATAATCACTACAGAGCCCAATCTCCTTTGACTCAGAGAGGAAAACATCAACCATTTCTGCAGAGCGTGTTCAGAGAGAAATGAGAGGACTGTGCTTCCTGAAACTGAGAAGTGGGATTATTGAAACGAAGACGGAACCGCGAATGGTGCCGTGCCATTACCTGGCCATCTCTGAGCAGCGGCGGGAAGTGGAAGAAGAGGGACTGGCCAAGAGAAACCGTCTGAATCGGGTTGTCCAGGTTTTCACTTTTGTACAGCTTGACCTGGAGAGCGGTAACAAAGCAGGGCGGGCTTTTGAAATGAGACACGATAACCCTTTCCTTTCAGACACCCTCTGGACGCCTACCTCCCGGGAGGAAGGGTCTTTGGAAACATGGGGACTTGAAAGAGAATCTGTCCTCCCCTGACAGGCCACATGTAACGCATCCCTCAGTCCTCGGAGACTCCAGTTACATGGCGTGCAAAGACATGTAAGACTTACAGCAGATTCTGATGACTTATGTGAACACTCAATATGGCTATAATAGCTAGTGTATTGATATTAAAAAAGTATTGCTTCTAACATATCTATGATATACCAGGCATGCAACAGGTGCCTTACATATATTGTCACCCATCCTGCTACGAAACAGGCATCGTTATGATCCCTAAGGAGACTTGGGGAGCCTGCGTCACTTAAGGTCATCTATACGTGCTGGAGCCTGGGACTCCCCCACCTCACTGAGCTCTCACACTCCTCTCTCCCTCCCCCTGGCACTGCTCTCCATATGCTGTAATCTTAAACTTGAAACACATTCCTATTTTGTATTTGGTACCCTGTCTGCTTCCAGCAATGCAGCGCTTTGTTTCTGGCCTTTCTCTCCAGCCCAGGTGAGCTGCCTGTGACACCACATGTGATGGGGCCCGGGAAGAGGGAGGTACAGTCCCGGCTGATGCTAAATTTGTGGGGGCTCCTCCCTGCACCCACAGCAGGAGAACTCCAGAGCACCCCTTTCCGGGGCCCAGGCTGACATTTTCCTGTGTAACACACAAGTCAGGAGGAGATTTCCTAACAGAAAAGTCACAGGAAACAGTGGAAGCCTGCAGGTCACACCCAAAACGGAACATGTTCTTCTGATTTGTGCAGTGTTCCAAGCAAATCTGAATTCATCCCTATATTTAAAAATCAGGCGATTCCAAATAACTTCCAGCTCCTCTGGGAAACTGGGAAGTGATGTCAACCCTGGGCCAGAACTCCCAGCAGCGCGACAGTCAGCGTGAGCAGAGGGCCAGGAGCTCTCCAGTCTGCCCCACATTCCACCCTCACTCTCTGGAAACATGCTCACAACCCCGGACCGAAGGGCAGTTAAGAGGTGAGTTAAAACCTAAATGCACATTTTCACTCAAGTCTAATACTTCACTGTGTTCAAAATTACAGTGCCTCTGAAAAACACTGCCGAGGCAATTCATTAACATCTTTCAAGGGATCACACGGCACTGTATAAACATCTCTTCCTCAATTACAGAGAGCACATTTGGTTAGAACGTGGACAGACCTTAAGCGGTCAGTGAGTCTACCGCCCTGGCTTTACAGAGAAAACCCAGGTCCATGGGAATGAAGTGGCGGCCCACGCTGACAAGGTAAGTAACCGCCCGTGACAGGAGGCAGCCCAGACAGTCTGCGTTCTAGTCCACTGCCCACCACCTCCACCCTGGACAGAATTTAAAGTTACGAAGCACTTTGCCTTAAAATTGTATTTCTGTTTCAGACTCTAGATCATATTGATCATTCATTAGGCTCCTACTACAATACTCCCAGGGATATATACTGCTAGTAAAACGGTTACCTGAAACCGAAACGCATTTCTCTCCAGCTATCAGCAATCATTCTCCCAGATATATGCTCGGATCGAAGTTTCTTAAATCTCAACCTCAACACAGCATCTCCGCCTTCAGTATGCTAGAGCTAGCACCAGAGGCCCAGACAGCTGGTTCTTACTCATCTCAAAGCTGAAGAGAACACGGTATTTTCACCTTAAAAAAGCTGGTCTTACCCATAATGTAGAAAGATACTCAGAGGAAGTGATCACATTTCCACTTAAATCGAACTGATTAATCTGCCGGAAAACAATGATGTTTATATCCTCGATGTCATTATTGCCAACCTAGGAAGAAATAAGGAATGCTGGTTTTGAGGAAGCTGGAAGAAGCTGTGTGACGACCCGGGCTATTTCATGACAAACTTCACTTCCTATAACAAAGGCCACAGAAGCAGCCTGAGTCCCAGGTCACAATCTGATAGTAAGTAGATGGCTACCCCTGGCTCACAGACATGTTTTGTTTGACAAATGCAGTCTTTGTTTTCTAAGTTTTAATTACTTGACAACATTTTTTAAAATTTCATGTACAAAAAAGCTAGATTTTTTTAGTCTCTCTTGGAAAAGAAGACATTCTTGCCTGGCAGCAGTAGGCAAGAGCCGAGCCTCAGCAGCCCCCTGGGTGGGTGTGTGCTCTCAACACGTGGCGTTCATACCTGCCCGCTCACAGGCCGCACAGCTGCTGGGGATCCTGGCCTAAGTCACAAGACGGCAAGGAAATACATAGAACTGTCAAGTACGGCCATTTAAAATGCCAGATGCCATGAAGACATCAACAAAATACACTTCTTAGGCTAAACAGTCCTAAACGGCCTGCCACCTCTCTCTCTAATCCAGGGGTGGGCAAACTTTTTGACTCGAGGGCCACAATGGGTTCTTAAACTGGACCGAAGGGCCGGAACAAAAGCATGGGTGGAGTGTTTGTGTAAACTAATATAAATTCAAAGTAAACATCATTACATAAAAGGGTACGGTCTTTTTGTTTTCTTTTAATTCAATAGTTTTATTCACCAGATCCGGCCCGCGGGCCGTAGTTTGCCCAGCCCTGCGTCTAACCCCTCACAAACTTCGTGCCTAAAGCCATCACACAGCAGTCCTTCTTGTCCCACTAAGGCCCTCTAGTCTAGCAAATTTTGTGGGAGAAAAGCTTCATTTCAAGTGACTCCCCGGCCACTTCCTGGAGGGCTGCCTTGTTAGGCGTCAATTAGCTAAGAAGTCATTGTCTGGAATATCAGAAAGACTGCGCACCAAATGGAAGAACAAGGTCATCTGAATGCATGGAAACCGGGTGGCCCGCTACCAATTAGGCCCATGTTCTCTTTATCACATGCCCTTGATTGGAAAGTTCCTTGGGCCTTAAGATCCTCAACTTGCAGAATAATCATCAGAGCTTGTAGGGAAGTGGGGAAACAACAGTTCAAATTTCTTCTCTGGGTGAGTGACAGCCACGCTGTTCATTAAAACCCCCACACGATGCTGCTTGGGAAGATGACACTATTCCAAGAGGACCCTTAATTAGGATTTGAAGGTCCCCTTCCCCCCCCCCTCCCAACCCCCGCAACAGATGAGAGACAGCCAGCCAGAGGAGCGCTAACAGGTTTCTGATCAGGGAAGCAATCACACCACTGAATTCTGCTGCAGAACTTCATGCTTACCGTAATTACCCGGTGGTGGGGGAGGGCCCGTTCAATGTGATCATTGCCTTCTGCCTTGAGCTGCACGTGGTACACACATCCCGGCTGCAAACAAACCCAGGCTGTCACTTCTCCAGAAGAGGCTCGTCACAGGCAACCTGATCTGAGTCTGCTCTAAGGACCGCAGCCTTCCTGCCTCACTCATCTCAGCTCCCAGTCTGCGCCTGTCACCCTAAGTGTGGTGAAGGCCTGGGGTGGGGTGGGAACCGGGTGGAGGGGGGCAATAGGGGAAAAACGGGGGACATCTGCAATACTCTCAACAAGAAAGATTTTTGGTTTTTAATCCCGATGAAGAAACATTTACCTGACATTCTGCAATTCCTCAGTCCCCTTTCAGTTTCTTTTACCCAAGGAAACTTAAATGTGGTTTCTTATTTCAAAACTGCAAACATAATACACTCTCGGTCTGATAAAGTTCTTCTTCCCTGCTGTCCACCCCTCCCCTCTGCCTGTTTATGTACATCGAATGACACCTGGAAGAACACTCGCAAATGCGTACCATGGAGACCATTTCTGGGAAATAAATTTCAGGTTTTTCCCTTTTAAAAATTTTTTCTTTTTTATACTTTTTATTCTATTACTTATATTTATAGGCATATAATATGTTTACCAAAAGTCACCATTCTAAAAGAAAACTTTGTTTTTCACATGATCTTTTATGTGAAAGATGTGTATAATACATTTACTCAGAAAATTCTGTCAGATAGCAATAGTTTGGTCTAAGAAAGCCAGCACATGATGGCAATTTTCCAATAGATGGAAGTAAATTGCCTTGATTAAATGGCATTGTTTTGTTTGTTTTTGACACTGCTGCATGGGTTAGTGGAAACTCTGATAAAGAGAGATATGAGTTCAAAGGAGAATTTCTAGGAAGGCTGCAAACTAGATAAATTCAGCTTAAAAGCAAGGCTTTAATAGCACAAATGAACCCAGTGTCAAAAAAAATTCTGAGTCATTTTTTCCTTACACTTATTAAAAAAAAAAAAAAAAAAAAAAAAAAAAAAAGATAGGTATCTTTCCCCTGGCTTCCGACCTGACTTTCAGGTACCCCAATATCTGAGAATGGGGGTGCCCTGGACATTGGACACGAATCCTTGTCTTTGGGGGAAAACAGCATCACCTCAAAGCATGTAAGTAAACTGGCAAAGTGATTTTCATCTCAGCTCATGTGATTTGGGCAAACAGTAGTTTGTTGCTGACACACGTGAGGCCATCTCTGGGGTTAAGAACATACAGTTTGTGAATGTGAAAGGCTGGGACCCAACTCCAAATCAAGGGGCCCAGTCCAGTGGGTGCCATCTAACCCACACACTGTGACTCTAACCAAATGCTGCTACCTTGCAGCCAAAAGCACAAATAAGGTGGCTGTCTGGTTCACATGAAGAAGTTATGGACAGGGTTTGTTTTTTTTTAATTGTTTACATAGAAAAATGAGTAGTGTGCACATGGAAATCTGAATTTCTGACTTCTCTTTTAAAAATTCAAACTACAGCCGGGACCAGTTTGGCACAGTGGATAGAGCGTCGGCCTACGGACTGAAAGTCCCGGGTTCGATTCCGGTCAAGGGCATGTACCTTGGTTGCGGGCACATCCCCAGTAGGGGGTGTGCAAGAGGCAGCTGATCGATGATTCTCTCTCATCGATGTTTCTAACTCTCTATCCCTCTCTCTTCCTCTCTGTGAAAAATCAATAAAATATATTTTAAAAAAATAAAAGCCTTAATTATGTTTAAAAAATAAATAAAAAATAAAACTTCAAACTACGTGGCTGCCCTCAGTCTGTCTTCCCCATGGCCACAGTGAGCTACAGCTGGGATGTAGCTTCTCCCTTTGATGGGCCATGCCCTCTCCAGTTCCCCACAGTCCTCTCCACTCCCTACTCTACACCCATTTGCACCTCTCTATTGGCCCCACAGGCCTTTGATTTGAGAGCCCTGGCCTAAGGCATAACACCCAATTCTAGGCAAAACCCCCAATTCTATACCAAACCCATGGGTTTCCAAGTTTACTTTGATACAAAATCCCAAACCAATATGTCATCTAGTTCAAAGGTAAGATGTGTCAAGAAAAAACTTGAGAGGGTTCCAGAACCATACCCACCTCCCCAGCCCTCTGGCCTGGCCCAATCCTAGCAATTTGGGGGGTACTACAAGATACCTCCAAACACTGTATGAAAAATCCCCTAACAAAACATACTCAAAGTCTCACCAGCAATCCACGTAATCTGAACTTCCCCTCTTCATCTGTCACGGTGTCCTCCCCGTAAATACTGCAGTCGCTCTGTCCCACCGCCTCCACCGCAACCCCCTGCTCCGGCTCTCCGTTTAAAGAAGAAACTGTGCCGTAGCAACTGGAGTGACAAGAGAAGACATGGAACGTGATGTTCTTGTGATTTTCTGGAGCACACAAAGAATCTCAAGTAAAGGGTCCTGCATTTACCAACAATTTACAGTGCAAAACAGCTCACTGGAGAATTGTGCTCCAAGGCCACAGGCCCTTCGACCTCACTGTGTCACCTGCCAATCCAGCCAGGATACCATCAGTATCTCTTCTCAGACAGCTTAAGGGACACTCTGGAAAAGTGTAAGCTATAAAGGCTAAGCTTTATTTCATCCCGTTATATTTTATTTTTGTTAGAATTTATTCTAAATAGCAAAGCATGCAATGAAAGTAAATGTTCTCTTTTATTTCATTGTTGAAAATGGCCCCATTTTTCTCAACTCTTTCTGATTAATCAATGTTCATTTCAAGTGCTTTTTTAAGTGTATGTAAATATCTATGTGTGTTTACACACACACACACACACCACACATGTATGTGCATAAAACCATCTCTGGAAGTATTTATAAACACTGGAAAACTGAGGTAGCTGGGAGACAAAAATAGTAGGGAAATTTTACATTGTGTTCTCTTTTCAATATTTTGAAGTTTTACTCAATGAACGCATTCTTCCTTTAAAGAATTTAAAGCAACTAGATAGGCTCTCACAGGCCAATTTCAAAACAGGAACTTTGTGGCTGAACCACTAGTTTGAAATATTAGAAGGAAAGGGCGGTAATCAAAAGTCTTGGACACATCCCCATGTCCCTTGGCTCCCAAATTAAATCCGTGTGATGGCTGGAATGAGCGCCCAGATGATGGCAGGTGGAGGCTGGTCCCACTGCCAGGCCTGGACAAGGGGGACGTGGGCAGGGGTTGCTCACCTGTAGGCCGTGCGGTACCCGGTGATGGTGATCTTTAAGTTCTGCCCTTCCTGCACCTCAATCATTTGGGAGGATGGCTCAAACCGGAACTCTTTCATCATGGGCTTGAAGTAATACTGGCCAGGGCTCTGCCAAAAGACAACCACAACTGAGCCTCTGGGCCGCGTTCAAAAGGGGGCGACTAAGTCATGATGGACCAGAACTATGCCACACGAGCCCCAGGGCTTCCTGGACAGACAGAAATGGTACCACTAACTCTACCATAAATAGTATGGTAATGGCAATTACAGTTCTAACAACAGCAGCTGTCACTAGAATGTGCCTTCAGTAACTGCGGAGGTAGCAGTCCTTTGAATTTTAGGAACGAAGAAACTGGGGCTCAGAGGTCAAGTAACCTGCCCAAGATGCAGGTAAGGAGCAGAGGGAAGATCTGAACCCGGGTGTGCATCACCACACAGCGTAGGACCTTTTGGATACACCTCACTGCCTGCTTGTGACACCCCTGAAACAATCACTTCATTCCCAGGGCTGGCAAGATGGCCAATCCACGCACACTTCCTAAGTCCCCGCCAGCCAAGGGCTCAGGCTACATCTGGAATGAAAAATCGGTGCTACCTTCACAGCATGGGGAGTGCACTTTGCAGAAGAAACACAAGCTCACTGCTGAGTAAGACTCGGCATTATAAACAGCGGATCCTTGGTAAAACAAAGGGCCGCCTAAGACAGGAATCGCCGTGGCCAGGGTCATTAATTACATTGTCTTTGTGACAGCTGGGTGACCAGAAAACAAGACGCGTGTGCGGAAGGGAACATGAATCGGCCGCTTTAAACTCTACTATGAGCAATACTCTAATTACATTTGCTCCCCTGAGAAACTTCAAACACTCCATGCTGGTGTTGTTCTCTGGTTGTCCAGTGACATATAAGTCACACACTGCGTGCCTGCTTCCTCATGGGGAAGACAGGCCATCTTACCAGGTTTGAGAAAGTGAGGATGCCATTGTCCTGAGTCAAGAGGTTGGAACGAAACACTCCTCCACTGAGGGACAGGAGGACCCCGGGGAGGGGCTGGTCGTCTTCAGCTTTTATCTGGGGGCGAGAAAGGAACCACAACAAGGTGAACCCATATTAACCACGCAGACAGGAATTCACAAGTCAAGAGGCAATTCTTATGGGTTGTTTTTCTTTTGTGGTTATTTGTTGGGGGAACAGAATGTCTGTCTGTTCTTCGTCCACAGGGGTAACTGATGTTAATAGCTTGGTGTGTACTCCTTGGTGGGAACCATTTCAATGCCCACACAAAGCTTATACACATTATGGCTATTGTTGATGGACTGGCAAGTTAATTGGGAAGGAAGGATTGAGATAAAAATGGCATGCCTGCCCTCGCTGGTTTTTGCTCAGTGGTTACAGCATCAGCCAATGGACTGGAGGGCCGCGGGTTTGATACCTCGGTTGCAGATTCCCCAGTCCGGTGGCAGGGAGTGGAGGAGGGTGTGTGGGAGGCAACCAATCAATGTATCTCTCTCACATCAATATTTCTTTCCCCCATGCTTTCTCCCGTCCATCTCTCTCTCCCTCTCTTCCATTTTCTCTAGAAATCAGTGGAAAAAATATCCTCAGAAGGATTTAAAAAAAAAAGGCATGCTTACACACTGCACACACTATATGTGCTTTCTGCCCTCAACCTCGTGTCCTGACTTTCCTCTTCTATCAGTCCAGAGATCTGCCTCACTGCTTAACAGTGGACTATCATTCAGCTGCGGAGGCCAGTAAACCGTCTTTGTGGTGGGAAAGGAGAGACAATCTAAAGATCCCCGAACATGCTTATCTTTGTGCACTTAGGTTTTTCTCTTTTCCTGAATAATCCATTCCTAGAAGTAGAACTGTTGGGTATGTGACTTTAAATTCTGAAAGATACCACCAAATTGCAAAGTGGCTGTAGCCATGCATGCTCCATAATTCATCCATGCATGGAAAAATACCTATCTTCAAAACATGGAGTGGTCCTAATTATTGTAAATGTAACCCAAAACCCAGTATCTCAATGGTAACTTCCTTAGCATTTCCTCAGTCACTACCAAAATTGAGCATTTCTTCTGTTTATTATTCACTTGTATTACTTCTGTGAATTGCCTCTTCGTATCCTTTGTTCTCTCTATTGGGTTTTTTTTTTATCAATTTAAGAAGTTCTTTGTACACTGGGGATATTATTTATGGTATAAATATTTCTTCCCAGTTGAATATCTTTCAATTTAGTTTAAGATGTAATCTGCAATGCAGAATCTTCTTTTTTTTTTATGTGAGATGATCTGCCGTTCTTTTCCTTTGCCCTCCACGTGGAAAATATCCCTACTCGGAGATCTCACTGCACATTCCTCCCAACAAGGATGGGGGGAGGGGAGAAAGACATCGAACACCGCTGCAGGGACACCCTGTGTCCCCTGACACAGACCAGTGGAGGGGGGATCTTGGAACACTTCCCAAAAGGCATGCAAACAAGTATAAGGCACAGATCTCCAAATTACGCTGAGTGACAAAAGCCAGACAGAGAGGCTACCCTGTATGACTCCATTTGTATAAAACTCCAGAAGCTGCAAACTGATTCACAGTGACAGAAAGCAGATCGGATCAGTGGGGTGTGATGGGAGGGATGGATTACCAAGAGGTACAAGGAAACTTTGGGGGGTGTTTGGTGGTGTTTTCATGGGTGTGTGCTTATGTCGAGACTATGTTGGCTATATATCATATTATACACTTTACGTGCAATGCATTGTATGTCAGTTATACCTCAATAAAACTGCTTTTTAAAAAACATACAGTGTTACCTCAAAGCTTACGCCTGCCAAGGCATACGCTTTAAAATCTCCTATGGTTCCTTCCACCGCAGTCAAGACGTAGCCCTCCTTCTGTGAGGTCACAGTATACTCCAAGTCGCTGTGCAGGGGCCCGACACTGAAGAAAGAGAGCAATGCAGACGGCCTCGCCTCACCTCAGGAAATCCCGGCTCCCAGCTGGCCCCAAGCAAATGTTTCCTAATCCCGGCTTACCTGTAGGCACCTTTGTCATCGGTAAAGACTGTGATGAGAGGTGAACTTGCCCCCTTTTCACTGATGACAATCTCGACTCCTTCCAACTCTGGGTGGATCTGGCCTTCCAGGAATAAGCCTGCTTTCCCGTGGATCTCGATCAGCTTCCCTGGACAGCTTTCTAAAAGGGAAGAGATAAACAGAAGAATACGACCGAGCTGCAGGTGACAGGAGCCTTCTGGTGGGGGGCTTCCCAATAAGAAGGGCCTAAAACAGGTATTTGAAGCTAACCTCCAAATGAGGTTGTTTAATGTTCCAGAAACTTCAATAAGGAAAAGTGGCTCAAGCCTCTTTGCATCCCAAAAAGGCCTCATTTAACTGCCAACAATGTTAACAGGTAAACCTAAGGCAGGCTGGAGTTTCACGATTCTTCTCTCTCGGTTCTCACAACCCCACTAGGGAGAGACGCCTTTCCAGCAGAAAAGAGCCACGCTGCTCAACCTCAGAGGACCCAACACGGAAAGCCACCCCAGACAGGTTGACCACGGAAAGACGGGCTCTTCACACTCTACTTCCAAACACAAGCCACATAAATGCCTGGTATTGAATGAACCCATGATCTCAGAAAAAAACTATCAGTAGCCAAAAGGCAAATACTCAGTAAGCAATCACTTCGAATCCTATATAATAAAAGGCAAATGTGCAAATTGAACAAACAGCGGAATGACCGGTCTCTATGATGTGCACTGACCATCAGGGGGCAGACACTCAACGCAGGAGCTGCCCCTGGTGATCAGTGCACTCCCACAGGGGGAGCACCACTCAGCCAGAAGCTGGGCTCCCGGCTGGCGAGCGCAGCGGTCAGCAGTGCTAAGGACCCCTTGGGAGATGTCTGACTGCCAGCTTAGGTCCGCTCCCCACAGGGTCCTGGACTGCGAGAGGGCACAGGCCAGGCTGAAGGGTCCCCTTCCCCCACCCAGTGCAGGAATGTCATGCACTGGGCCTCTAGTTACCAATAAAGAAGGACCCTAAACAGCACGAACAGTTCAGACACAGGACAAATAATGTTCCACAACTGATGATTTTGCTTTTCTCCAACCTCTGCTGACAACCTGGTAATATCAAGTAAAACCAACTCCTGTTCCAAAAAGATTGCCCCTTTCCAACAGCAAAAGTTACTCTTACTGATTTCATTCATTCATTCATTCCTTCATCAAACAGTAACACCTATGTGCCTTACAAAGACTGTAACAACAACACAGAATAAATGTTCCAATGCAGCAAACCAACGACTGCAAAGGTGTGTCACTGGCTCACTGAGGTGACATCTACCTCCACTGACGGTGGCTTCCATGGAAGGGGGATAGAAGAGCAGCTCTTTAGATGAGGGTGTGACAGTGATTTTCTCTCCAGACCTGAAATAATAAAAAGACTTCAATTTGGCCGGTTCTGTCCCTCCATTAGGAAGATTATCAGAAGAGAGGACACTGCAGAGAAAAGCCCACGAGAGCTTACCGGGCCCAGTAAGAGAAGTCGTAGGAGAAGGGGCCTTGCAACTCATCCACCATCTCTTGGACAGGGGGCTTGGTGCTTCCTTCTCCGCCTTCTTCGTTGCCCTTCTTCTCCCGCTCCTGCCTGCGGCTCTCAATCTCAGCCAACTGCTGCTCCCTCCGTAGCTCCTGCACAGACTTCAGGGGGCCTAAGACTAAGGCGGGTTCACTGTCAATGGATGACCTAGAGGAAAGGAAGGAGCAACCCACAGGTAACAAAACCAAATATCTGACAGAACCACCACATGGCACAGTCTTCTCCTGATTTGAATACGCTAATCATGTTTTGTTTAAAATAAAGATTGGCCCAGACAGTTGGCTCAGTGGTTGAACACTGACCCATGAACCAAGAGGTTATGGGCTTGATACCCAGCAGAAGGCACATGCAGGAGGCAGCCGATTGATGTTTCTCTCTAATAGATGTTTCTATCTCTCTATCCCTCTCCCTTCTGCTCTCTAAAAATCAATAAAAACATTAAAAATAAAGGTTCAACTTCTGTGCCATGGTAGTAGTATTTGGTAGATCTGGGCTGGAATGAGATAGCATTGACTTTATGGCTGGATGAAAACATGGCATATTTTCTGAGGACAGAGTTCTACCCAGGCTGCTATCCTCTGCCTTTCATTCAACCTGTTGAGAACACCCTCTGTCAGAGAACCAGGCACTGGGATACAGTCATAAACAGGACAGGCGATATTCCCTCCCTAACTCTAGCGAATCCTCATTCTAATGGGAAGAGACCGATAGGAAAAGGAAAAATGATGTCACATGACAAGTACAATGAAAAAAATTGTGGAAGAGAGAGTGATGGGAGCATGGAGGTGCTATTTTTAGGGAGTGAGCAAAGGCCTTTCGGATCAGATAATCCTGAAGGAAGGGAGAAAGTGGGCCATGTGGCTCTCTGGGTGAGGAGAGTCACAAGCAAGGGAAAGATAAGTGCAAAGTCCTTGGAGTCTTGGATGGGAAGCTCAACGTCAGCAAGATCAAGGCAACCTGGGGAAAGGGCCCCAGGGAAGAGTCCTTGGGTCGGGGTGGAGGGAGCCCTGTGGGGACTGAGGCTTCAGACCTTCAATTTCATTCTGAGTGGAATGGAAAACCTCTGGAGTTTGAAGTAGAGGAATCATATGATCGCTGGTATTAAAGGATCACTCTGGCTTAACATGGGCTGGCCCCTACCAGCTTACTTCTCCTGAATGCCCCAATGCTGACAAGTTCAAATTCAAAGCGCTTATCACACTTGTAATCTTACAGCTCTGTGTCCGGTTCTTGGACTACCTGCCTCCCCCATGAGTTTAGGGCAGAAGTTGTGGTCTACGGCCAGTCACACCAAAGACTTTCAAGAAATACTTTCAGAAAGGATGGATGGGTGAAAAGGTGGTGGGCAGAAAGATGGAAATATAACTGGAAAGGCAACTTCAACTAAGGTAAGGACAAAGAAAGGTACTCATGTTTCCATTCTATGTGACAAAGTCGGTCATGTTGCCAAAACTTTCATTTCTCAAGAAAACTGGGGTTCAAGAAAACTGGGGTGTCACCTCACCATACTGCAAAAATTCCTCTCAAAGGTCACATTTACATGAACCTGACCCTCAGTGAGGGGGGCCTTTCGTGTCCTTTCTCTCTTGTGACCTTTCCTACATCAGGTACTATTTCCATTTTCCAAGCCTTTGAGAGAAGGTTTAAGAAAAATAGGCATTATTTTTGAATTTACTAAAAACACTTGAAATACAATGAATAAACCAGAGACTATTTTTCCCCCTAGCAAAGACAGGAAGTATAGAGAGTTCAAGCAGAAATTTAAGGCACGAAACGAGTTGTCAGAAGGCTCTTCCTCATCCCAAGTTAATTTGTGAATCATAAAAGGAAAGGATCAAGGCTGCTGCTAATTTATGGCTATGTCACGTCAGTAGGAGAGAAGGCCATTTGTATATACACCTAGAGATAAGAAATCAAAAATAGTTTTCAGAGACTCTATTAGAGAAGCCCCCAGGCCTCACCCACAGCCGCCCTTGCTCAGCCCACCACAGAACACCAGTCTTACTTGATCGTCACAGTGACATCCATCACTTTGTCAGTGGTGATAGTTCCAAGGACATGGTGGCGAATGGCTGTCAACGTCAAGATACTGGGTGAAGACCTATAAATCACAGAAGTGGAAATAAAACACAGGCAATATCACCTAGTCATTCTCAAAGGATCACAAACAACACCCTTTATGGGCCACCTTCCTGACCCTGAAATACACTACATGAAATTGCTCTTAGTGTAGGCCAAAATAACTCCTGAAGTACATATATCAGGGTTTTAAAGAATAAACGAATTCTCTACTCCAAAACTTTACACTCGAATCCCCAGTGATACCCACAAGCATTTGTAAAAGTAGAGAAATGGTGAGCTAGGGCTTGAGAAAGTCCTATCAGTGAGGGCTGGAAGAAGAGTTAATAATTATCTTTAATCCACTAGAAACCACAGCCTTCCATCTTTGGTTTACAGAATTCTTGGGAAAGAGACCCTATCCCCATTTTCTCAATAATTTACCAAGTATTATGCTAACTGAAATACATCAGACAGAGAAAGACCAATACCATATGAGTTCACCTATATGTGGAATTTAAAAAACAAAGTAAACAAAATAGGTACTTTAAACAATAAAGAATTTAAATTAAAAAAAAAAATAGGAACAGATTCATAAATACAGATCAAACAGGGTAGTGAGAGGGGAAATGCAAGTGGGGAATTGGGTGAAAAAAAGGGGGAAAGGGATTAAGAAATACAAATTGGCAGTTACAACAGATACAAAAAATACAGCATAGAGAATATAGTCAATAATACTGCAATAATTAGCCTGGCTGGCGTGGCTCAGTGGCAGAGTATCAACCTATGAACCAGGAGGTCACGGTTCGATTCCTAGTCAGGGCATGTGCCTGGGTTGCAGGCTCGATCCCCAGTGTGGGGCATGTAGGAGGCAGCAGATCAATGATTCCTTCTCCTAATTGATGTTTCTATCTCTGCCTCCCTCTCACTTCCTCTCTGAAATTAATAAAAACATATATATATATATATATATATATATATATATATATATATATATAGTAATAATTATACATAGTGCTAGATGGGTATAAGACTTACTGGGGGATCACTTCATAAATTATATAAATGTCTAACTATTATGCTGTACATCTGAAACTAATAATATTAAATGTCACCTGTAATTGGAATATAAAAACGCTTTAATTTAAAAAAAAATAGTAATTTCCCCGAGTATTTTGAAATCCTTATCTAGAAACTTTTTAATGCCTAACCTAAACTCTTCCAGAAAAACTACAAAAAATTCCTTTTGTTTACAGAAATGACTGAAGAAGAGACACACTCATTCTCTACAGAAGTCACACAAACACACAGAGCAGAGAAGCCAAAGCTTACGTGTCATAGGTGTAGAACG
This sequence comes from Vespertilio murinus, assembly GCA_963924515.1. NCBI lineage: Eukaryota > Metazoa > Chordata > Mammalia > Chiroptera > Vespertilionidae > Vespertilio > Vespertilio murinus. Next base: position 85,544,109 of record OZ004705.1, read on the forward strand.
CTTGCTCAAACCGGTGGCAGGAGCGTGGGGTCACTTTGTACACGCCTGTAACCAGGAAAGCACAGGCATTTTCAAAGAGGGGCATCTACTATGCCAAGCAATTCTACCATTTGAAATCTAAAGGCACCACCTCAGTTGAGACCCACAATATATGAGGCTCTTACCCTTGACCCAAACCAGTTAATGGCCTACTGACAAGCTCGGGATGTTCCTTCCTGTAACTTAACAACGCACAGTAGTTTAATCCACTCAGACCAAGCTAGCAGATATGTGCACAGAAGAACAGGAAGGGCATTACTACAACAACTTAGACTGAGAATTTTCTACTTAACAGATTCTGTTAAAAATTCAAAAGATAACCATAGCCTGAACTCCTTCCCCATAAATATTCCTAAGCAGGGCATGGGGTAGGGGAAGGCCCAGAAAATTATGAAACAATCACAGAAAATACTCTCATGACAGAAGTTTATGAGGGTAACACTCAATTAGGGGCATATGGCATCATTTGCCAAAGAAATACAGTCAATTTCAGAAAGGAGAAAAGTCTAACAATGTGTTCCCACCAAATGGTTATTAACCCACATTTTTGCATTATGTCCTACAAAGACTGACATTAGTTCAAACCACCTCTGCTGTGTGATCACACTGTGTAAGTCCCAGTACAGCTCCTAGTAGAAAGAAATTACTAGGTTTCTCCGTTCATTTTATTTGTTCTTTCACTTGTCAAATATTAATGCACCAGCACCTACAATAAGCCAGGTGTTGTGCTAGGTACTGGTACACAGCAAGAAACAGATAAGACCCCTGCCATCAGGGGCTTACCGTCTACAGAGGGAGGCATCTGACATCTATAGCAGACCAGTTATGAGCTAAGTGCGGTAAAGGAAAGAACTGAATGCTGTGAGCAGCAGCATGACAGAGAGATATAAATGACACTAAGAGCCCTCCCTCCCCTGGAAAGTAATGACTGAACCAAGAAGTGACAGGAGGAAGGCACAGCTGGGTGAAGAGTGGTGTATGAGGCAGAGGGAGAGCACTTAAGCAAGAACATCTAAATCAAGAACTTGCTAGGTGCTTCCCCAACAGCTGTCCTTCCTTCCTTGACACCAGACCTGGGTTATGTTTATGGTGGCATGTGTCCATCCTCGGCAACATAGGCAACTGTCCCAGCCTCCCTTGCAGCTATAAGTGACCATGTGACACAGTTCTGGCTAATAAAACATAAAGAAGAGGCATAAAAATGTTTGCCTGTCCCTCTCCTGGTCTTTCTGCCTTAACCATAACAAGATGGCAGCCATCTTGAAAACACAAGGGAAAAGGCTAAAAGAATCATAAAGACACCAACCCAACCTCTACCAGCCACCGAACCCATGCTGTGGCCATATATGCTGTCAGACTTTGTTATCAAGCCAAATTCAGCCCCACATGTTGGTGGCACTATTGTACAGATGCTGTTACTTGCAGCCAAAGGCATCCTCACTGAAACACGTAAGGACAAAGTGCCTGGAGCGGAGAGAAGGGCAGGCAGGTTGGATTATACAAGAGCCCAAGGTCTGATTAAAGATTTTGTATTTTTACCTGGAGAATCAAGAGAAGTCACTAAATTATTCTTTAGGAAAATGCAAAATAAAACCACAATATGAGATACTACTTTACACCTAGCAGGATGGTATAGTCAAAAAGACAGACAGTAAGTAAAATAGGTGAAGATGTGGAAAAACAGGAACCTTCGTGCATTGCTGGTGGGAATATCAAATGGTATATACAGCTTCTTTGGAAAACTATTTGGTAATTTTTTAAAAAACTAAACAAAAATTTACCATATGATCCAGCAATTCCATTCCTAAGCATTTACCATACCAAAATAAAAACAGATGTTCACACAAATGTACACAAATATTCATAGCAACATTATTCATAATAGCCCAAAACTGGAAATATCCACCAACTTAAGTATCTACCAAGTAGTGAATGGATACACAAAATGTGAAATTGTGTTCCTCACAATAGAATACTACTTAACGATAAAAAGGAATATACTACAAATACCAGCTACAATATGGAATCCAAAACATGATGAACTTCAAAAACATTATGCTAAGTGAGCCAGACAAAATACCAATATTGTATGATCTCAATTATATGAACTGTCCAAAAAAAGGAAAATCCATAAAGACGAAAAATTGATTACTGCCTGGAGAGGAAATTCACTATAAACATGTATGAAGGATATTACTAGGTGAAGAAAATGTTCTACAGTGGGTTATAGTAATGGTTGTACAACTTGGTAAATTTGCTAAAAATCATTGTATTGTATCTTTTAAATGGTTAAATTTTATGGTCTGTAAATTGCATCTCAAAGTTGTTAAAAGAGCGAGAAGCCACCAAAGTATTTTAAGCAAGGTGGGAGATGATCCAATTTTTATTGGCCAATAGTGTAATATTTTTATAATTGAAAGGGTCTAATCACTTTGTTATACACCTGAAACTAATCTAATATTACATGTCGTCCAGCTGGCGTGGCTCAATGGCTAAGCATCAAATTATGAATCATGAGGTCATGGTTCAATTCTCAGTCAGGTCACATGCCCGAATTGTGGGCTCAATCCCCAATGTGGGGTGTGCTGGAGGCAGCTGATCAATGATTCTCTCTCATCACTCATGCTTCCACCTCTCTCTCCTTCTCTGAAATCAATAAAAATATATTTAAAATAATATTAACAATAACATATCTACTGTAATTGAAAAGTAAATTTTTTAAAAAATGGGGGGGGAGGGAGGAAGGTGCCCAGCGGTCTACCCAGCTGAAACCCAAGAGACTTGCCAGGCGCTAGGTCTAATTCTTTGGGTAAAAACACTACTCCTTCCTGAGGAAAGATATAGAAAAACAAGAGAACAATGACCACAGCCAAAATTGATAGCTTGATGCAAATAGAGCCGAGGTGGGAAGAAATGCCTTTAAAACCATCCTCTGGTGCCTCTCTGTTTCCCTAACACGTAGCACATCAATCCTCCCAGACTCACCAGGCTTGGACAGGCAGAAGCGGTTGACTCCTTTGGAGAGGTTATAAATCCCCACATTCTCAGGTCCATTTCCATCCTGATAAAACTCCTGAGGGACCAAAGCCAATACAATGACTTACCAGGGGAGATGGAGACACGAGATGATTAATAATATTTCTGTTTCAGAACCAGTCATCTGTTTTGCCCATTAATCATTTGAGCAGTTGGGTGCCACAGGAAAATTAAAAACCTTCAAAAACTTCCAACAGAAACGTGCTCTTTTTTATTTGGTCGACTAACATTTATTGAGCACCTGCTTTGTGATAGACCCAGAGCTGGGCTTTGGTTGTTGACAAGGCTCCTGTTCTCAAGTGGCTTACATTCTAGCATAGGTAGGCAGAAAATCAATATGGTCAACAAAGAAATTAGAGGACTTCAGTTAGTAAGTAATACAGCTGTAAGGAAAATAAACAGGGATCTGAATACAGAGGGATCCCCGTAGGTGTCTTTAGCTTGCTGGTCTGAGGGCAGGCCTCTCCTGAGTAGGAAACATTGGAGCTGTAGCCTGAATGATGAGAATAACCAAGTACAAACATTTCTGGAGAAGATATAGCATTCCAAGAGGGAAGAGCATATGCAAAAGCCCAGAGAAGGGAGTGAGCTTACTGTGGATCTGGAGAAGGCCCGTGTGCTGGGGCTGAGTGTGCAAGGTAGAAAGTGGTAGGAGGTAAGATGGGAGCTGGGGGTGGGCCTTGTTGGCCATCATTAAGGAATGTGGATTTTATTCTAAGGGAAACAGAAATGTAATGAAGGATTTAAGGGAAGGCATGGCTTCCAAACATCTTATCACTTATTCTTAACTGGCTTCCTAAATGTCAATCACTTATTCACCATTTTCAATTCTTCAGCATCTAACAGCAGTCACTGAATTGCCATTTGCCTCAGTTTCTCTATTGGCATCTCACAAGGACTGTTACCAATGCTGCGAGTACAAAAAATATATATAATTCATAAATGGACCTTTCTGGGTCTGCACATTATTTCCTTTCCAGAAATCCATATGGTACACTACCTATCAGGCCAGCGAGACCATATCAACAAGAGAATAAGATTCTGTCTAACAGTTCTGTCCTCTGTCCTCACATAATTGAGAAACGCAGTCAGCTGCACCTATTAATAAACAATAGCAGTGTATACCCAGGAAATTTTAAATGCATTAAAGCTTTAGTTAAATCTCCCTATAACCTTGAGAAGTGGATATTATGATCAGTTTTAGAAGAGATTTCAGAAACGTTAAATGAAGTTGCCCAAGGCTACAAAACCACTGTGCTTTGCGCTACATCAACAACTCCCCCAAATTGTCAGTTAGAATTTAATGTGAGGCCAGGAAATGTCCCAAATAAAGGCATCTTCCACTGAGGTGTTTTAAATGCTTCCTGATGAAGCTTTCCGTATTAGGTGGTGAGTGGAGGGGCAGAAAAGGAAATCTGACTAGACTATGGTTATAATCTTGGCACACTAGCCCTTCTTGCTCTCCAAAGGCACGTGCTCTTCCAAATAAGAGGATCCTCAGAAGCCACACATACCAGAGTGATGGCATGAGAAAGGGAACATCGCAGCATATAGCCCGTCTGCCTAAACTCAATCGCTGACACATCGTCTTCCAGAACCTCCACCTCCAGACTCTTGTTCTTCCAGCACCAATCTTCATGCATGATGCTTACTGGAAAAGCACACAACACAAAGAAACACATGGGCATAGAACACATCACTCCTGGAACACCACTGGAAAAAATTATAATCAATTCACTAATTATTAAAAAATGTGTGTGTATACATACACACACTTTCAATATGTACACCTATGTATATACATACACATAAAACAAACATCACACACACACACACATACACACACACACACACACACACAAATAGCAATGCTTAGAAGTAACTACTAAAGAAAAATTGAAACCAATGACCATTAAAATCACCGAGACAGAAATTCAATTGTGTCTAAACATCAGGCTACTAGTAAGATATTCAGAGATCACCAAACTTTTTCTGTCATGAGCCACAGGGCAAATATTGTCAACTTTGTAGGCCACATGGTCCCAACTATTCAACTCTGTTTACAGCATACCAGCAGCCACAGACAATATGTAAATAAATGGGCATAGCTGTGTAAGCATAAAACTTAATTTATAAAAACAGGCAAGTGGCCTTTAGGCCATAGTTTGCCACCACCTGATATAATGGAAAATGCAATTCCCCAGAAAAAAGCAGTAGATTTTACAACCTATTCTCTGCCAGCAGCTCCAAGCTGAGCTTTGAAAAAGCAGAAGTACAATATGGCAATGGATAGCTTTCTTGAGAAAGGCAGGGAAAAGAGAACCAGTGTTTGCCAGCGCCCACTGCTTACCAGGCTCTGTGCAAGAGCTTTACACCTGTATTTCATTTAGTCTTACATCCTGCAGGAAGCCTATCACTCGTCTTACAGGTGAGAAAACTGAGTCTCAGGAAGGCCAAGGTCGCACAGCTGCTAATGGCAGCACACTGTGCTATCACTTCACACTCGCTTTTTCAGCATTTAGAAATAAAATGGCATGAATGAGGGCACCCTCCAAAAGAGAACTGTGTGGGCTATCCTGACATGGTGGCAGCTGGTTCCTAGGACCTCAGCTAAATAAAGCACATTCAAGGTCACAGGTCAGAGAAGAGCTAAACAAGCTATAGTATACATCTGGGATGCAATTTGGGAGCTGGGTTTTAGAACGCTTAGAAAGAAGGCCATGAGGGCGTGTGAGGGCCATGAGAGGCTGTCTTAGTGTCTTACTTTTGTATTTTCCAGGGAGCACATTGTCGAACGTGAAAGTCATCGAGTTGACCTTGCCGGAGAGCTGGAGGCTCCGCTTCTCGCCCTGGCGGCTCAGGGACTGCAGGGTCACCAGAAGGTCGCCGCAGGTGTCTGCAGAGAAAAGACAAGAGGGCCTCCTTTGACTGTCCTCATGAACCAGAGCACACGTTCGACCTCTGTGTGCTGCTTGCTACCTTTTCTCTCCTGAAGGCCAGTGCCAGGGTTCCTTTAAAGCTAACATGTAGCTGCTTGCTTCTAAAAAGCACCAAAACCACTGGGGAAAGCGGCTCCACCATTTACTGAAATGGGAAAAGTAATATTTATGGAGCACCAAGAGGAGCCAGAAAAAAAGAGAAAGGTGATGAAGCCTTACTTAATACCCACTTTATAATAGGCATAGAACTGGGCCCCTTAGCATCATCATCATCATATTATTACTAAAAACAGCAAAGATTTAAATAGCTCTTGCTGTATCCCAAGTACTTCTCAAAGCTATATATACATACACTAACTCATTTGACTCTCACAACAAGCCTAAGAGGCAGGAACTATTACACCTCCATATTATAGATAAAGGACTCAAAGTGCAGAGAGGTTAAGTAATTTGCCCCAGGTCACACAGCAAAGGTTGAAGCCCATGTGGTCTGGTTTCAGAGTCTAAGTAGTCACTGGGCGACACTGCCTCTGGATGACCACATTTAAACTTCATTAAAGCCCTCTGAAAGCAGCAACACTGCCACTTAACAGAAGGAAATCAGAGGCTGGAAAAGGAAAGGCTGAGTCTCCTTCTTTCTGAAGAATGACAAAGCTGGGACTGAAACCTGGGCCTAATTCAGGGGTGGGCAAACTTTTTGACTTTGGGTTCTTAAACTCGACCGGAGGGCCAGAACAAAAGCAACCTGACCATGCTGGCACTCTCATCTTGGGCTGCTGGTGAAGGAGCGGAGGGGAGAGCAAGAGAACCCTCCGCTCTTTCGGCTCCGAGGACCAGACAGAACAGCCGGATCCAGCCCTCAGGCCGTAGTTTGCCCACGGCTGGCCTAATTCCACCTTCCTTTCAGAGTCAGAGGGAGAAAAAGAGACCCGCATGTTCTTTTGGGAGCCAAAGCAAAACTACTCCTAGAGAAATGTTTCTATGACAGAAACACTGTGGCAATTTTTCAAAAAGAACTAGATGCAATATGACCCTCCAAACCACTGCCCGGGAGCAGCTTCTGCCTTCATGTTTAACGCTGCCCCGTGAGGGAACGCTCACCCGCCCCCACAGGCCTGCTTCTGTGAAACCATCTGTTCGGGCTTTCCATGGACATCTTACCCAAACAAGAGACTTTCCCAGAAACGGATGCCAAAAACTGCACAAAGGCCACGTCCATCACAGGCCTGTCCTTCACGGTGAGAGGAAACGTCTGGGGCTTCAATGTCAGCCCCGCTCGGGTCTCTGCCTCAGGAACCACCACCTGTGGGGACACAGGGCAACGTCAGCTGTATCAGGGTGGCTGCTCATCTGGCCTATAGGGCACCAGAACATTCATCAGGGCCCACGGTCAAACAGATTTCCAAGGACAAAGGTTCATTTCTAGGCCGAGTTTTACAGTCACAACAAATATGCAAGTAGCCAGCGTGAAGACAACACATTTCTAATCAGACAGAAACCCATCCCCACAGTGCCTTGGTGTACATAAAAGCCCATCGGGCATAACTCTCCAGAGACGCCCGAGCTGTGGTCCATCACCTGAACACGGGGTGGAAAACACACTTAACCCCTGAACCTTTTCCTGGCTTGAGGTCACATGTGACATAAGCTATGAACTTGCCAACACTGCTGGGATGCCCAATAGTGAAACCATGCCATTTTCCGCCTCATTTTCTTCTATGGGTCTCTCTCAGGCTAACGAGAGGGACGAGGAAAGAAGGCAATGGTCACGTTTTTCATCTCTAGTAAAGATTACATTTCGGAACCGCCCTTCCTTGGATAAGTCCCTACTCTGAAAGGGCTTCCAAAGGCTTGTCAACGTGGCCAGCTTTGCAAGAAGTTGCTGTCTAGTAAAGGAGCTGTAAGCCCACACACCACACTACGATGGAAGCAGAGACACTGTTCTCCCACCCACCTCCTCAGAGGGAGGGATCCCCTTGTCCTGGAGTCCCAGCCCTCTCCCTTCCCTCACTTGCTCTTTCTCAGGGAGGAGCAGAGCTGACTCGATGGGTGAGGGTGTGAGATCCACTGAGACACGGCCTTTCCCCTGGGCAGGGCCTCTGCACTGGAAGGCAGTGGGCTGACCTCTGGTTCTGTTGTCTCCTGCCTGCTGGCCGCATCTGTGCTCACCGTGAGTCTCCCCGCCTCCCCGCCTGCCCAGATGGAGAAACCAGTGCCTGCCCAGCATCTCCCACTCGGGGCGAGGCAGGGAAAGGCCTCGGGTTCCAGAAGCCATGCACCGTGGAAGTCACTGAGCTGCCATTAATAAAGAGTTCATTTTAATTTCCTTTGGGACTCATGGATATTCTGCAGCAGCCAAAAGCCTGAGAAGGTGGAGGTCTGATTGGCAGCCGATACTAAGCCCTAATAAACATCGCACTGGAAAAGAGAAAGGCCTGTCCCATCATTTTTAAACTGATTGCCTGTCTGCTCCACTAACAGTGACATGCAGGAATGTAAAGATGTCAACATAAGAAGTTGGGAATGGAAATGCTCCTTCCCTAACGCATTCTGGCTAATAATAACCCTTTTAAAAATCAATGCTCTTGCCCTGGCCAGCGTGGCTCAGTGGATGGAGCGTTGGCCTGTGGACTGAAGGGTCGCGGGTTTAATTCCGGTCAGGGGCACATGCCTGGGTTGTGGGCTCGGTCCCCAGTTGGGGGCATGCGGGAGGCAGCAAATCCCTCATCCTCTCTCATCATTGATGTTTCTTTTTCTCTCTCCCTTTCCCTGCCTCTCTGAAATCAATAAACAAATATATTTTTTAAAAATCATTGCTCTTTTTCAAATATCTTAACTAGAATAAAATTCATCATACCTGTACTTTGTAGGTCCCTGGTTTTGCTTTAAAACAGAATGATCCATGAGCATCCGTCTCCACGGTGACCAAAGACTTGTCCTTGTCTTGAGAAGATAGGACAACTTTGTATTTACTCATCTGCTTGACAGTGTCAGGGAAGCGAATGATTGATATCTGGCCGCAGACACTGAACCTGCAACAAGGGGACCATTCATTCCAGTGTGAGAATTCAATTATAACAGGAAAGGTGCTTATCAACCAAAATTACATGTCCATCTCCAGCCCTTGTCCCCGAGTCTAGTTTCATCGTAAAAGTCAGGAATGTAGCCCAAATGGTTCCAGTTTTAAAGGCAACCTTAGAAAAGGTCGGACCTCTTTCTAATAAGGAAAAAGGCAGAGTGCAAAGCGGGGCTGTGTGTGTGTTCTGGGTGACATCTGACAATCCCCCACGGTGGAAGAGATTTTTAGAAAATCTGAAGGTGATATAAAAATGTTTCAGGTAAATGAATCTTTGCAATGGAACAGCCTCAACTGAGAATATGGGCTAGTCCTTAAAAGCGAGAGCTGTAAGCTGCCTAAACAAGTGTGGCATTACCAAGGCCATAAAACAAGGCAGTTATCAAAGACAACTTCCTCGCCGGTGATTACATATAATGTGTGGGTAAGAGGAGCAATCTGGGAGATCTGAACATAAAAGGTAATTAAGTTAGAAAAATGCAAAGCTAAAGTTGAACTCCTTAGGAGCAAGGAGCCGAGAAAAGCAACTTGTAATAGACAAGCCCTATGAAGGTAATGATTCCGCCTGGGCTGATGAGCAGTGTGCAAAGGGCCCCAAAGTGTGTCTGGAGAGGCCCCTGAGGAAGACCAACAAAGACCATCCTCAGTGAAGTTCTTCATTTTCCCGTCAGCTCATGTGTCCAAGTATAGTAAGGTACCACAGGCCACGACTACTTCCTCAATGGACTAAAGGTTACACTTTCTAATCCTAAAGAATCATTTTAGAAAAAAAATCGGCTGTCGATTCTGACCGAAAGATAACCAAGTGCTGGATTCAACGTTGGGTAATCATGGGTGAACTAGATAATAGAACATCCACTCTGCGACAAATAAAAAAAAAAAAAAAAAAAAACCATAGAAGGTATGACAAAATGGTAGAATACTGTGTGTGTGAAATCTGGGAATAATAAAGAGCAGTCATTTCTCAGTGACTGACCCAGCCAAATGAGCTCACAACCTGGTGTGGGGGCCAGAAACTACAGCCCAATGGCCAAGTCCTGCCCGCCGGCCACCTCGTTTTGTATGGACCTGAGCTGAGGATGGTTTTCATATTTTCATTGTCACACTTTTAAAGGGTTAAAGGAAAAATAAAAGTCAAAAGAATATTTCACGATATATAAAAATGACATCAAATTCAAACTTCAATGTCCTAAATAAAGTTTTATTGGAACACAGCCACACCTATTCATTTAAGAATTATCTATGGCACATTTGTCATAGAGACCATTAAGACCCGAGAAGCATCAAATATTCATTCTCTGACCCTTTACAGAAAAAATGTGCTAGTCCCTGATGTAGGAGAAAAGGTATGCACTTTGGTTCTCATATTCCTCTACTGAACACTCGGAATAAAAAGACAAGAGAATATTGATAAATTATTCTTAAGGACCTTTCAGTCTCCTAATTCATGTCCATGTCAGGGCAAATGTCACCTTATTTGCTTCAAGCTGAATCTCTTCCAAGTTTTAAATATTCTAAGCATAAGATCTGTTTTAGTTCATATTCCCAATTAAAGAGAAGTGTCCATATTATATTTCAACTGTAATAAAAAAATTAAATTAAAAAAAAGAGAGAAGTGTCCAGTTACCCTAAACCTCAAATGTATATTGGTTTAGTTTAGAAAAATAAACTAAAAAAAAAAAAAAATGGTAGGAGAGTATTTGTTATATTAAAGGCCTTAAAAATTGATTTGTGTCAACAAATTCTTTCATTGGGGCTTAATAATTTATGAATAAAAACTGTTAATATTGGTGTATTGTGGAATAACTATATCCTCATAGTCATCTGGACAGAAGTCAAAGAGTTTTTCAAATAAATTGAGATTTTTTTTTTAAGTAACAAACAACAATAAATTAAAAGGCAATTGTGCCATGTTTGCCCAAAAGAAAAATGATGAAGTTTCCCAAAGGTGCTCAACAAATCTTTCCTTTCTTTGACCCCTATATTCCTTTTTAAAGAAAATAAATATAAATGTATTTCCCCCTCTCCATGAACTGCACTTCCTCCATCCACCCGATTGTTCAAATAAGCAACCTGCGACTCCAACAGCACAAACCCATTGATTCTCTCTCCATTCTACCTGTCAAATCTCTGCTCACCCCTCCCCTGCCAACAACCCGGTCTCAGCACCACCGTACCTCCTGCAGACAACTGTCACCACCTCCTTTCTAGTCCCTCCATTATGTGCTCTGGCTTTCCTCTGATCCAGCCTCCACAGAGCAGCCAAAAAATAAAAAACCTTTCTAAAATGACCTGATCCGTATCACTTGCTTGCTGAAAACTCTTCAACAGCTTTCCATTGCATTTGGGGATAAGCCATAAGACAGCTACGAGTCACAGCCCTCCCACCTCACCACTGCCTCCGCCACGCTGGCTGTCTTCCAGAGAGCTCCCTTCTCCCCTCTCCAGGCCTGCGCCCATGCTGATCCTCTGCTTGGGAAGTTCTTCACTTGGCTAACTTAGAGTCCTCCAGAGGGTCCCAGGGACCCGGAGAGGCCCCCATAGCTCCCCTTTTAAATCAAGTCCTCTCAGAGCACCCGGTCTCTGCCCAGCACAACACTTACTATCATTTACAATCACAAATTTACTCATCTTGAGTCTGTCTCCCCAGTAAGATGAAAGCCCTGGCTTTGGGATGTTAGGTTTCTTTTTACTGTTACATACCTGGCATTTCTAACAGTGCCTCACCCAGAGTAGCTGTTAAAACATGTTTATGAAGGGAGAGGGAGGACATAAGTCCAAGAACTGTGTCCTAAGGCTCCATGACAGACATGGCACCAGGTTCCATGTTGATTACTTCCTGATTTCCCATTTGACACTGAATCCCAACTCTGACCAGGCAAATGGACTGTGTTTTCATGGCTCAGCTTCCTGGATCTCCCTGCCCATCAGGCACTACTTCATACCCCAAACCCACCCTTCAAGCACTGGCATTTCATTCCTGGCCTACTGATTTCCCAGTTCTACTTTTGGCTGCCACCTGCAGCCAAATCTTTAAGGTTTACCTTCCATTCAAGCATCTGTTGGAGAGCTCCACCTAGTGGCCCTGCAGACTCCGAAACTGAACCCCCATCATCTAACTGGCTCTTCTCCCTGCAAACAGCCGATGGCACCACAGTCATCCTGCCCCTCAAAATGGAAACCCCCATCTGTCCTTCCCTTCCCTATAAGGCAAGTCCTCACCAACTCTCTTGTCTCCAAGTCTTGTCCTCTTCAAAATCATCCTCCACCATGCCACCGGAGTGCCTCACTAAACACAAAAGTCTACCCATATTCCCTCCATGCTCACACTGTTCACTGGTCCCTGGGCCCCTAGGGGAGAAAGCCCCCAACTTCCAATGGGGTGTGGAGAGATCTGACCCTCCTCTGCCTGCTCAGCACTTCAGGCGCCAGAGACACCAAGCTGCTCATAAACTATGCGCCGTTGTTCATGCTGCCCCTCTCCAAGCAGACTCTGTCCCTCTTCATCTAAGTTATTGTTTATTGATCAACTATTACTCTCAAGAAAGACATCAGCATCCCCACTCTACAGGTAACACAAGTGCGAGGAAGATCTGAGATGTGACTCCAAGGCCTGGCTTCACTGCACCACACGTTCTCACTACCTGATAAAACCACACAAATTCAACACAGGATGTCCCCTCAAATGCAATAAATTCAACAAAGCAGGAAGAACTATGACAACAGCTCAGAGCATCTTACAACAAACCTTTTCAACCAACTATAGCAAATTTCAAAATCCTCAAGAATTAGGCCAAGGAAGTCCCCGCAGATGTGAAGTCAGACACAAAAGATCCTTTTTTTTTTTAAAGAATCCAACCTGTAAGTACCTTCAGTTGGGAAGACTTAGCTCTAATCTTTCAGCTTGAATTTCTCGATAGGAGCCTGAGACTGCATGTGGATCCTTGGCAGAAACAGTCGGATCAAAGGCGACTGTTCTCTGCTGGCCGCTGACATAAGCACTGGCGCTCCCAGACCCAAACACGATAACCTTACCCTGTAGCAATGATGTCAGCCAGCTGAGGAGTGTTAGGTGCAATTTTGATTGTGACCGTTTCAAAGTAGAGGTGCTCTTTCTGCGCATGGATGGTGTAGGTGCCAGTGGTTATGTTCTCCAGACGGAACGAGCCATCAGCTTTTGTTTTGACTGTGAAACAAAACACGCCAACAAAAGATGAGCCAACCATGATCTGCCTAGCCCTCCATATTGACAAGAATACGTGAGACAAAAAGCTGACATATTTTCACAGAGTCGTTAAGATTTTGTTTCCTTTCCACTTGTCTGTGATCAAACACTAGCCCCAGGGGCCAACACGTCTGCCCACCTTTGATTTGGTTATTCAGAGTGACCACCGCCTCCGGAACACCTTCTCCTTTGGGCCCGTTCAGGACCCTCCCGGTGACAGAGAATCCCATGACGTGGAACACGGGCTGGAAGATGAAGAACAGGAAGAGGTTTTCGTGCATGAGCTGCAAACGTCTCCCTTAAGCCACTCACGCCACCACTCACACCATCGCTCAGCACGTCTGCCCACACTGGTTCTCCCAGTCCCATATGCCAGCCATACTCCTCAGCTCACCTGCACAAGTGGCTCCCCCACCGGCTGCACATTCCCTTCGTCTGCCTCCTTTCTTGTATTCCCAACATTTGACCAAATGTTAGTATGTCAAATAACTGAATAAAACAGATCTATAGATTTACTTCTCCAGCTAAAGATCACTGAGTCAGACTGGTGAGAGCCTCCTTGCCCTTTCTCCTTTCCTTCCCCCACCCTCCAGACATCCCATTTTGGTGTTCTCTAACCCCTCAAAGCTTAAACCCAGCATCACTTCAACATCAGTCTGTGGATTTCACCTCAGAAGGTTCCCCAAGCCCTTCTCCTGCCTCTTCCTATCACACCCTGAATTCACGTCCTTAACGACGGCACCCCAGCTGCTGCACTGCCCACAGCGTTTTGGAGCTGGTGTATCTGTCTGCCCATCCCACTCCTGAGGGCCATGGCTTTGTTCTCTCTGCAGCCTCTATGTTCCAGCCACCCCGATTCTTGGTTCCTCAAGCTGACCACCTGGGTGCACCACATGCATCCCTCACAGGGGCTTCCACACAGCTGCTCCCTCAGCCGGATCTTCCCCCACACCCGGAGGAGGTCTGGCAGGAGCCACTGCTTTTCTTCAATCAGGCTTCAGTTCAAACTGTCACCACCTCCGAGAAGCTTTCCCTGACTATTCTATCAGTAGTCCCTGCCTCCCACCCCAGCCAGTCACTGTCCATCATACTAATCTATAAGCTTCATCAAAAAATGAGCGATATCTGAAATGTCCTTGTTTGATTTATTATAGTTGTTTACCCCCCGTTAGAATGTAAGGTCCATAGAGATGAAGACCTTTTCCGATTTAGTCACTGGTACATAGTAGGCACTCAATAAATAACTCCTGAATGAATGAATGAATATATGCCACAGCATTTGAGAGAGCTTGAAAAAAAATGGCTTCCTTTTTATTCAGGTAGCCTTTCTTAATCCTTCTAAAAAGATGTGATTTATTCACTTATTAATCCATATATTCACTCAACAAACACTTTTATTAGGTACCTACAGTGTGCCAGGCACTAAGTCACACGTTAGGAGTACAGTGAAGAGTAAGGCTGACCTCAGGCAGTTTACAGGCCCTCTCATCCCTGAAATTCCCTTCACCTCTCTGTCTAAAAACATCTCTCCCCACAGGCCCCTGAAGCACGCAGGAACTTCGTCTTCTCACCCTTCTAACCCGCTCCAGAGCTCAGCACAACAGTCGAGTGCTTTCCTGAACCTCACAGGGCGGCCTCAGGACCCAGGGAGCATGCCACCTGAACGCCAGCACCCACCAGTGCAAGCTCCCTGAGCGCAGCACTTTCAAATGTAACATTACCAGAAAACAATTGAAATCTAATATTTTCAATAACTGTAACACTGGGTGGTCCGTTTAGGAAAGACTGTTGTTTTCTTTTGGGATTTGCTCTATCTAGCTAATTTGCTATCGTAACCGTTTTAAAGTTCTGTAATTAAAGATGTGCGATGAAAAGCACATTTACCCTCTATTTTAGGGCCTACAGAGTTTATCAGGCTGCCTGTCCTTTCCTCTCACCATGGCCCAAACTCTGTCGGCTCTCACCGGTTGACTGCCAGTCTCAACTGGTCCCTTGTTCCACCCTGCCCCCTGGGAACTCCTCTCAACAACTCCTGTGGTAGCCAGAGGAACCACAACTCTCCTCTGCTCAGAACCTCACCCAGAATGGGGCTAATTGCCACCCAAAGTGGCCCACCAGGCGCGGTACAATCTGCCCCATTATCTCTCTGTCCCCTTACTCCCTTCCTCCCTCCTTCCATTCCAGCCACCCTGGCCTCCTGGGTCCCCCAAACTCTCTAAGCCTCAGAATCTTAGCATCTGCCATTCCCTCTGTCTTAGAACACTTCCCACAGAAGTAAGCATGGTTCACTGTCTCTCCCCTTTCAGGGTGTGGCTCAAATGTCACCTTCACAGCGAGACTTCCTGAGAACACCCGGTAAGACAGCCACCCGCCTCAATCTTGAAAATGTGTAACCTTCTTTCTTGCTTTATTGCTCTAGAGAACACTAATCACCTTCTAACATACGTCCTAATTTACTTGTTAGTAAGAATATTCCTTTTCTGACATTAGAACATGAACCCCACAGAACAGGAATTGTGCTTTGTCCCTGCTGTAAGCCCACCCCTGGAAGAGTACCTGACCGATGTCACTGGCCCTCAACAAACACATTCCCCCAAATGCAATAGCTATAACTAGGGCTCCAAGTCTCTGCGATAAAGACACGTAGTAAGAGGGTTGAGGTATCTAGTGAATTCAGTAGACCCTGCCTAGAAGACTATAAGAGTACAAGATTCTGGTGTTTCCAACAGCCCATCTTGATAAAATACTGATTATTTTCTTAAACTTGTCTGCAACACCTGTGCCCAGGCATGGGAACTCGAACAGCTGCCCCTCAGAAGACAGGGTGCTCCTACCTCAATTCTCAGGCTGTCGTGTTCCACCGTGAAGTCGAGCCTGGAAGGAGCAACATCAAAGGTAATCCTCTCCCCTCTGTAGAACGGGATCTGGAAGGAAGAGTCTGTCAATGACCGAGAGCCAATAACCAGATTCGCCCGTCAATATCAGTAATCGGTCCGGCAGCCCACGAATGACAAGGCGTTCAAGGCAGGCCAAGAGGAACTAGCGTTCTGTTGCTGATTTTAAAAGAGAGAGAAAGGCCTGCATCTCTGCAGCTATTACCGAGGGCCAGAGTCTCAGCCCAAGTGACTGCTAAATAAAATGTTCACAAAACCGCGGGCCGACCGTGAGCCCCTACCACCCAAATGGCCCCGACGCTGACGGCATCTCAGGGTCCCAAACACAAACAGAACGGAAACTGCTCCACTCACCACCGTGTAGCCCCCACTTGGCAAGGACGAGAAGGAGAAGGCGCCATCTTCTTTGGAGACCGCGTGGCACAAATACACCAGGGTCTTGTCTTGGGGCTGGAAGCCGGGCACTGGTGAGATGTTGCAGCCCAGCACATCCTAGGCCAGGAGACACAGAACATGACTTCCTATCCACTTCCACGTTCTGGCTGTCATCAAACAGCCGCAGGAAGACTTTCATAAGTTTTATGTCACAAAATATGTCTTTCGAAAATCTAAGGCATCGTAGAGGTAAAAGGAACAAAAATCTTTACATTCAAGTTTAAAATAGCACAGTTTTCTTGGGGGGGGGGGGGGGGGAAGACACGACTTCCCATCCCTACATTCTCCAGGTAAGAAAACGGAGCTCAGATGAAAGACAATAGAGCGGGGAAGGCCTAGAGAGAGGAAGGGATTGGGGAGAGGGGGCCAATGTGGGGAGAAGGGTCACCTGTAATATTTACAATAAAGATAAATTTTAAAAAGAGAAGAAAAGAAAGAAAAAGAAGGCGAAGAGACTGGTCCAAAGTCACACAGCTAGTAAGAGACAGAGCTGGGAGTTGTCTGAAATGGATCTGATTGATTTCGAAACCTGGGCACTTTACACCAAACTCCACCATCTCCCAGGATAGACATTCCGTTTCTTATAAGTCAGCTGAGAAACACAATGTTCTTTTATATATATATATATATATATATATATATATATATATATATATATATTATTGATTTTTTTACAGAGAGGAAGGGAGAGGGATAGAGAGCTAGAAACATCAATTAGAGAGAAATATCAACCGACTACCTCCTGCACAACCTCTACCGGGGATGTACCCGCAACAATGTACATGCCCTTGACCAGAATCGAACCTGGGACCCTTCAGTCCGCAGGCCAACACTCTATCCACTGAGCCAAACTGGTTTTGGCAAAACACAATGTTCTTAAATGCTGAGATTATAAATCAACCTTGACTGCATTTTAAATAGTATAGTCTCAGTCTCTCCTTTCGTCATTTTCCTTTGCTTACCTCTTTGGTTACTGAAGAAGAGAAGAGAAGAAACTTCACCCCTTTCATAGGCTCCCCATCACTGCGGACAGAGCCAGACACATTGTATCCAGCCACAATCAGGGGACTGACAGCGTTAGCATTGGAGTTGGTCACTCGCACAGTGGTGCTCGCCTACAAAAGAAGATTTTAACTTCCAAAAAAAGAAACACTATATATATAAATTCAAAAGGCACATATAGGGGGTGACCAATTGATGTTTCTCTCTTACATCGACTTTTTTTTCTCTCTCTCTCTCTCTAAAGTCAAGCAATCAATCAGGGAAGGATGGGAGGGAGGGAAGGAACACTTGCAAAGTATTTAAGAATATGGGAACATGCTTAAGCTACAATATTAACTAGAAAAAAGTAACATAAAATTGCATATGTAGTATAAGCGCTATTTTTTCATACACAAAATGAATTTAAAAGAAATATGGCAAATGTAGATAATGGCAATTACATCTGTATGGTGACATTTTACTTCTTTTACACATTTTCCACTTTCCAAATTTTTTGTTTCCACTCCTCTCTTCTGTATGTTTCTATTTTTAAAAGTGAGCATGCCTTCTTTTTTCCCTGTGTTTAATGGTATATAATGCATTATTTCTTAAACTAAAGTACAATTTATGTGGAGAAAAGTACACATATTCTAGGTGTCAGGGCAGTGATTTTCACAAACTGAAAATACCATGCAAATAGTGCCAGAAATAGAACAGAACCAGCCCCCACAGCCCCACTCAAGCTCATTTCCAGTCACTGCGCCCAACAAGGGGTAGCCAGCATCTGGACTTTTAACAGCACACTTTACTTTGAAACACAACTTCATATTAATAAACTAAATTCCTTTATGCATACAATTAACAATGGAAGCCTTAACATGTATTCTATTCGTAATACGTAAGCCACTGAGTTTTAAATAAAACATATTTAAACCTAGGCTGGGACCATACCATCAATTGTAACTGCATAAAACCTATACGGTAAAAACTGAAACACTGATTCTGGTCCTTCTTGAGCAATGAGACACAGCTTCAAAATTAATGTAAAAGCTAACATGTTGAAATGTCCCTTAAGTCTTTCTTATTTCAATTTGTTTTCCACAGCTATTATAAAACCTCACCTAGTATATTTCTTCATCTTTTATTATAAACTAGCCTATCTAATTAAAAGAGTAATATGCAAATTGACCATACCTCTACTACACCCACAAGCCACACCCACCAGCCAATCAAGAGCAAATATGCAAATAAAACTAACCAAGATGGCTGAGGCTATGACAGCAGGAGGGAGGCTTGGGTTTCCCCAGCAATGGAGGAAGCCAAGCTTTCTGCCTGCCCTTGCTGGCCCAGGCCTCCACTTAACGCTACAAAGTTTCAATTATAGAAGATAAACAAATCCCAGATACCAGGACAGGCAGAAGCAGTTAGGGGCAATCAGGAAGGCAGGCAAGTGAGCAGTTGGGTCACTTGGGGGTGTGGCCGACCTGCAAACCACCACAGGCCCCTCACCCAGGCCGTTCCACGCCCCACGGGAACCCCCACCCAAGGGGCACCCTTCAGGACAAACCAGCTGGCCCCCACCCATGCACCAGGCCTCTATCCTATCTAATAAAAGAGTAATATGCAGATTGGCCATCACTCCAACACACAAGATCAAGATGGCTGCCCCCATGTGGTCAAAGATGCTGCCCCCATGTGGACACAAGCTGGCCACCACAAGATGGCCAGCAGGGGAGGGCAGTTGGAGGGACCAGGCCTGCAAGGGAGAGAAGTTGGGGATGACCAGGCCTGTAGGGAAGGGCAGTTGGGGGGGGACCAGGCTTGCAGGGGAGAGCAGTTAGGGACAAACAGGCTGGCAGGGGAGCAGTTAGACATCAATCAGGCTGGCAGGGAGATAGGGGGTGATCAGGCTGGTGGCAGAAGCAGTTAGGGGCAATCAGGAAGGCAGGCAGGCAAGCAGTTGGGAACCAGCAGTCCTGAATTGTGATATCGGGCCTAAACGGGCAGTCGGACATCCCTCAAAGGTCCCGGATTAGAGAAGGTTCAGGCTGGACTGAGGAACCCCTCCCCCCAGGTACGAATTTCATGCATCGGGCCTCTAGTTTCAAATAAAATGATATAAGAAATACTCTAAAGAACACCTATAAATGCTCTAACCAGCTAAAGAAATGAGTAAAAATACAATTTAAGACCCTTATATGTCCCCTTCCTCTTCCCTCTATAGATGTCAGTATGCTAATTAGCATGTGTTAGCCATTCCTATCTACATCTGTGCAATTTTTCCACATATGAATACATCCCTAATTGGTATGAACAGGAGTGTTTTTATTTTTTTTTTATTTTTTTTTAAATGTATTTTATTGACTTTTTTACAGAGAGGAAGTGAGAGGGATAGAGAGTTAGAAACATCGATGAGAGAGAATCATCGATCAGCTGCCTCTTGCACACCCCCTACTGGGGATGTGCCCGCAACCCAGGTACATGCCCTTGACCGGAATCGAACCTGGGACCCTTCAGTCCGCAGACTGACGCTCTATCCACTGAGCCAAACCGGTTTCGGCAGGAGTGTTTTTAGTTACTATATAAATGACATCATATTTCCTTATCCTTCAGCAACTTGCATTTTTCCTTCACCGTAGGTTTATAAATATAGTGGTATTAATGTAGGTAGTTCGGGTGCATTCATTATAGCTGATGTGTAGAATTCAATTGTGTGATAAAACCACAATCCACCCTCCTCTTAATGAACATTTAGGTTGTTTGCAATATTTTGCTATTGCAAACGAAGTTGAAATAAACATTCTTATACATTCTCCTTGGGCACATATACAACAGTTTCTAGGATGCAAAGCATATTTATAGAACGTTGTTCTTGACTGAAAAAAGCACAACAAAAAATCTCAACAGGTTCTTTTGTGTTGATGTGGCTTAAGATAGCTATAGTTAATAACAAATCTATTTCTCAGCAGGAAGATATTTTTACCTAAAACTGAAACCCATGTAAGCAACATCTGCTACAGTGAAGAAGTTTCACCTTATTAATACATCAAGCTCATCAGCAGCACCACTGTTTTTTCATCTACTTCTAGAAAAACCATAAACTCATTTCACATCCTGAACTGAAATCCCTGCTGTCCCCAAACCAGCATTTGTTGCCACGCTAAAGACATAACAGAAATGCTTACCTCTTTCAATGCCCAGGTTGGATGAGTTGCAAGGATTTCATAATCTCCGGGAAGGACTTTAAAAAATGCAAACCTAAGGATACAAAATAACACTTAACTCACTCCCAGCAACCCAAGTAGTTCTAATTTTGTGACCAATATTGGAAAGCACAGAAAATAGTGTCTGAATTATCACAAACGTGCTGTTAGATGGTTCGTGAGCATAAACAAAATTTCATTCTTCACTGTGCAAAGCCACATCAGACAGCACTTACTGAGCACTTACTGTGTGCAAGGATAGGTATTCTGTGTGCCAACAGGAAAGAGGGTTTATGTTGTCCTTAACCCCCAGGAATTCTGGCCTAAAAACCAGTCACTGTGTTCAGCAGGCGCCAGTCATAGAATAGGCAAGTGAGTTTTGACAGAGGTGACAGGCATGAATAGGCAAGAAGGGAGTGATGTGTCAAAGGCTCACAAGTGGAAAGGAGTCACATGTAAGGGACAGAGAACAGATCTGATGGGCTAGGCAGACACAAACACCGGATGATGCTAATGATATGGGCAGAAAAATGCTCTGAATCCTATGCAAAAAGAGTTTAGACCTGTGATCAGAAACAAATATGACATTATGGGCTTGTATGCAAAGCAGCAGTGATGAAAGCAGGAGCCAGTGAAGATCTCTTGGGTAGCTACTGACTAACCAAGACCAGAGTGGATTGAACTGAGGTTGGAAATGGAAGGATTCTGACACATTTAACACTTTAAATCTGCAAAGCACCAGACAAAGGGCTAGTTCTAATGAAATGAACTATAAAATCATTCAATTTCTTCTTCTGAGATGGTATTTTATTTTATCAAATGCTGCCTGCAATAACTGGATAGGGCTTGGCAATCACTTTGCTACAATAAAATTGAAGCTGCCACTGGATTTTGGTCTTAATAAGATGTAGCCTATACTGCATGTCCATGATATCCCTGGTCTGTAAGCTAATATCTTTGTTTAATTAGTGCTGATCCAGAAAGATCAAGTCATTTATCCCAGCAAGGTCAACAGCCTAGAGAAAATGAGAACTCTACATTCCTTCTATAGACCAGGGCTGGTGAGGCATCAATCAAATGTTATTTCAAAAATAATTTCAACAATCATCACTTAAAAATCGAATGACTTACTGACAGATTCATTATAAACTTCAATTCTGCAGCTTAGTCAATTTTGTATATTAAAGTAGTAATGATCTGAATGCTCTCAAAATTATCAGTTGGAACTATTCTGCTATTAATCTTGGCACATCTGTTAACATTTACAACTCAATGATAATAAATCCATTAAATAAATGCTTTAAATTTGACTTAACAAGGTTAATTAAGTAGTCATCAATTCTAAGTACAAAACAATTTTGATGTAATAGGGATAAAATGATTTGTAAAAATCATAATTGCGCTAACCTATATTTGAGGTAAGTTATTAAGCACATATGTCATGCCAAAAAGCTTGAAACACGAACACTAGATAATTTAATCTTCTCAATAACTTTAGGAGGTAGATTTCATGATTATTATCATTTTGAAATGAGGAAATGGAGGCTCAGAGGCCTTAAGTAACTTGCTCCTGGCTAAACAGCTAGTAAAGGGGGAAACCAGGCTCCAAACCTAGGCTCTTGGGCTCCAGAGCCAGTGCCAACCATTAAATAAAGACCTACTCTATACCAGGCCCCGCAGTAGGTGCTTGACAGGTGTTATCTCATATTCAGTAACCCCACCAATGCTACCTGCAATGGGTCAAATGACTTCCATTTTACAGATGAGGAATGTGAGGCGCTGACGGGCATGAATTTGTCCCAAGTTAAGAGGCCAAATTAGGATTTGAACTGAGGTCTCCCAAAAACCAAAGGTCTGCAGTCCCCATCAGAGCCCCACTCTAGCTACAAGACAAGACGGCACAAGCACTACTCACTTTCCGCCGGGCTGCGTAACTGTGGACTGGATCTTCGCTTCGGTCCCCGTGCTCCTCAGAGACACCTGGACCCCAGCAGGACCCAGGGGCTGCCCTTTGCTGAGAACCTGTCGTGGAGAAGGAGGTTGAACTTGACCTAGGAGCAAAGTGCTCCTCTCAAGAGATCCTGCTCCTACTCTCCACATGGGCCTGATAACCTTCTTTGGGTGAAAATTCCTTGGAAAAGGTGATGGGGATCATGGATACCCTTCCCAGGGAGGTTTGAGGGGCTGAGAGGGAACAGTAACAGTACAGTAACACTGTGTTTCACTGGCTCTAAGACACTGTCAGTTAAAAATACACAATCATTTTACAAAGTTTGGAGTATAGAGATGATCCTCATCCTCAAGAGGAAACCCACACGTAAAGACAGACCAAAAGGGCCTCCCTGGAGAGTCAAAGTAAAGAAGCAGGCCTGAGTGCAGAGAACTCAGCAACCTTGATGCTGGATGGAGGGAAGAAAAAAAAGAAACCTCCCGGGAATCTGTCCCTATAAAAGGCCACTCCTGGCACTTACACGCTAACAGCCTTTACTGTTACAGGGTAAGAGAACCGAGACTGGGTCCCTAAAAACACCCACTACATCTTACACTCGATTTTATCAAGTTCCCAGATCTTCTTAAAGCTTACCTGTGGGTCCCTTGTGTGATCAAAGAGCCCAAGTTAAAAAGTGCTATTTTTTTAAAGGTAAGAGAAGAGCCAGTGGACACTACAGAGCAAACACCAAAAAATAAGGAAGTTCTGGAACCAAACCTTTCCATTCACGGAGAAGCCCGTGAACACAAAGTTGATGTCCCCGCCCTTCGTGCAGATGTCATTGACGCCATCCACGTAGAGCTCCACGCTCGTTGGTTCTGAGGGAAGAAGGTGGGAACGGGGTACAAGACACAGAGAAGTTTAGTTCTGGGAAATTGTCTAGGTAAAATGCATTTTACTGGTTAACTCTCATTTTATTTCTTTTTGAGCACTTAATATAATCACATGGTTCAAAACCCAAAGGTATAAAAGACAGGCAGGGCCGAAACCGGTTTGGCTCAGTGGTAGAGTGTTGGTCTGCGGACTGAAAGGTCCCGGGTTCGATTCCGGTCAAGGGCATGTACACTGGTTGCAGGCACATCCCCGGTAGGGAGTGTGCAAGAGGCAGCTGGTCGATGTTTCTCATCGACGTTTCTAGCTCTCTATCTCTCTCTCTTCCTCTCTGTAAAATATCAATAAAATATATATTAAAAAAAAAAAAAAAAAGGCAGGGCCTTGGCTAGTTTTGCTCAGTGGATAGAGTGACAGACTAGGGTCTGAAGGGTCCTGGGTTCGATCCTGGTTGAGGGCATGTGCCTGGGTTGCAGGCTCCATTCCTGGTTGGGGGTGTACAGGAGGCAGCCGATCAATGATTCTCTCTCATCACTGATGTTTCTATCTCCCTCTCCCTCCTTCTCTGAAGTCAATAAAAATATGTTAAAAAAAAAAAAAAAAAAAAAAAAAAAAAAAGACAGGCAGGGAAAGTCTCCCTCCCTCCCACCCTTATTCCTTGGACACTCAGTTTCCTGCCCGAAGGAACCAGTGTTTAGAGGATAATATACTCTTATAACAGTCTTTCAGCCGAGTTGTATCTCAGAGTCCCATGGAAAATTCAGTGAGCACCAACTAGCTTTATTCACTGAATGTTTGCCACAGGCCAGGCACTGAGCTAAGGGCACTTAATTCTCAAAACTACTGAAAGAGGTAGGTAGTAACATTTACAATTGATCGAGGGGTAAACTGAGGCACGGGAAGGTTAACAGATCTCTCCAAGTCATAGCACTTGTGAGTTACAGGACCCCAATTCAAGTTCCCAAAATCTGGTTCCAGTTCTGTTCCCTGACCAAGTAAGTACATGGGTTCAGCCATATTAAACCAGGGCCATAAACTCCAATGCCCCCAGAAAGCAAAAGAGTAAGAAGTAAGCAGACAGGCCAAGTGGGGAACTATATGTGAATGGGGGTGTGCAGGAGGCAGCCAATCAATGATTCTCTCTCATGATGTTTTTCTCTTTTTTTCCCTCTCCCTTCCTTTTTCTGAAATCAATAAAGTATATTAAAAAAATAATTTAGAACAAAAAATTACACACAAACATTCAGGTGAATATGCCAATAAAAAAAATGGACAGACCTTTGAACAGGTAACTCACAAAAGAGAATATCCAAATGGCCAACAAACATAAAAAGTGTTCAACCTTGCCCTAGCTGGTTTGGCTCAATGGGTAGAGCACTGACCTGAGGACTGAAGGGTCCTGGGTTCAATTCCAGTCAAGGGCACATGCACAGGTTGCAGGCTCAATCTCCAGGGGGCATGCAGTAAGGGGCATGATTCTCTCTCACCATTGATGTTACTCTTTCTCTCCCTCTCCCTTTTGTTCTGAAATCAATAAAACTCTTACCTAATAATAGTCAAACATGTAAATTGACCATACCTCCGCTACACCACCAGCTAATCAAGAGTGATATGCAAATTAAACAAAGATGGCAGTTAATTTGCATACCGTGTGACAGGGGCTGGATGCTGGCAGGCGTTCTGCCCCACCCCCGGTCTTTCAGAATCTCTGGGCAGTGTGAGAAGGCAGGTCCTGATCAGAAAGGGGATAGGCCAGAGTGGAAAGGTGGTGCCAGCAGCCAGGTAAAAGAAAGCCCATTCTAGCATGAATCTTCATGCATCAGACTTCTAGTATATATATATTTTTTAAGTGTTCAACCTCATTGACCATTGAGGAAACTCAAATCAAAATCACAATGGATACCACCACATCCCACCAAAATGGCCAAAATGAAACAGAATGACCATGCCATGTGTTGATGAGAACGTGGAGAGCCTGGAACCCTTACGCACTGTTGGGAGAGGAGGAATTGCTACATCTACTTTCCACGTTTCGCCATATCTGCTAAAGCTGAGCATGTAAAAATCCTATTGCCCAGTAATTTCATTTCTGGTATATACTCAACAGAAATGC
This sequence comes from Vespertilio murinus, assembly GCA_963924515.1. Classification (NCBI taxonomy): domain Eukaryota; kingdom Metazoa; phylum Chordata; class Mammalia; order Chiroptera; family Vespertilionidae; genus Vespertilio; species Vespertilio murinus. The sequence continues at coordinate 85,569,871 of OZ004705.1, forward strand.
AAACACACATGTATCAAAAGATATGTACAAAGATGTTTGCAGGAACACTATTCTTATGGCCCAAATCAGGAAGCAAACCAAATGTCCATCAGAAGTAGAAGGGATAAACCACTTCATATTCAGTAATAGAATGAAAAGCTACCTATAATACAAAGGAATCTCATGAACAATGTTGAAAGAAACCAGAAACAAAAAAAAATGTGTAGTTCCATTTTCATTAAGCTCAAAACAATCTATAATTTGAGGTGGGGCTGGAGGTCCACCTGGGGGGAAGGGTGGGGAGAGCAGTTAAAGAGTGCCTGTGGGTACTGATAAAAGTTCACCTCATTGTCTGGGTGGCAGTTACATCAGGGAGTTCACTTTGTGAAAATTCCTGAAAGTATGTTATAATTCAATAAAAAAAATTTTAAAGCTTATCAAAAAGAAAAAGCATTGACAGGAAGGGAGGAGGCACCAACTCCAAGTGGCTGTCAATCTGTGACCTCTGCTTTAGCCATCAGTTGGGTTTGATTCCCTCCCCCCACCCGCTGCCCAGCTTCTAGAATGCACCAGCCAGGTGCCCCTGAGTTTGAAATGGAAAAGAACTTCCCCACAGAGCCAAATTAGCTACCTGAGCTTCCTTTCACCTGTTATGACAGCAGGGATGCAATTCTAGGGGCGCAATTCTTCCTTGTCTATCTCGCAAGGCAGCCTGACGGAAACAACCAGGGCCCCCCACTCCTATCTCTAAGCTATAGAACTGGGGTCACGCACATCTGCCATAGCAAAAAAGTCAATAGTATTTCTTCTCCAAATGATCAGCTAGCTCAAAGCAGAACCCTCCATTCTGATCTCAACCCCATCCCACCCCTCCAATTTTGCTAAAAGGCAGACACTTTTTGGTAAAAGCTCAGGAAAGTGTTGAGTGTGTGTGCAGAAGGACTTTTTAAGTATCGCCTAATTAACTGCTAATGATGTGCCAACCATTCTGAACACAGAAATATATTGGCCCATTAATCCTCCAGGTCGCCTGTGAGGAGTGGACATGGAAATAGGGGTAGTAGCTTGTCCAAGGTCATCACAGAGCTGGCAAGGCCCAAGGCTGCCAGATCTTCTGATCTCATGAGAGAAGCAGAACTGGACTTTTATGTCAAATCTCACAACGTTTAATGTTATAACTAGCTCACGCACACACAAAAGAAAGAACAGTAACACTGAGGGAACTAAGAAAGAAGCCATCCTGGGACAAAAACAAAGGCCCCACTTCTGACCTCTATATATAATCCTTCTGCCACGTAATGAATAAAACTGATACAGTAGAGTTTCCTGAGAAAGGTACTAGAAAAAAATGTCTATTCTAAGAAAAGATGACAAAAAACCTCAAGGTAGATCTAAGGTAAACCCAACTATTCTAAAGTGAAAAGGCTAGGGACCCTCTTCTACACTAGAAATGAATACTCAGTATTTTAGCAATCGATGCACTCTATCAACTTAAATTAATAGTCAGCATATTATCAAATCATTTGCAGATTATTACCTGGTTATTCAGTTAACTTACCAAAACTCCACCCTAGGGGAGGCTCAATCTTCAGAATAAAATCTCCCTGTGAGGGGGGGAAAAAGTAGAGGATTGAGAACTGATGACCCTTCAACTAGCTTAACTTAGTTTAGTGCTACCATTTAGTCTGGAATTTTTACACAGGAAATGGAATTCCAAGCATAAACTGAAGCCGATCACCAGAAGTTCCCATCCAAGCAATCAGAAGACACCATGTTAAAGCCTAAGGGAGAATCCTAAAGCCACCATATTCAGCCACTCCTTGTTTTTTGATACCAAACATACCATTAACGGATCCATTAACCCCACATATGCCTAAGGTTGCCAGGGTCAGCACAAGCACTAAAGTCATTTCTAAACACTAGATTTTACTCATACACCTTGGTTTCTTGAGATTGTTTTAATAGTTTAAAAGATAAAATAAAATAAATTTAAAAAGATTTCAAGACCCAGCTAGTCCACCTTTAGCAATCAATTTTATGGACAAGGTGGGACAAAAGTGGGTTTACAGTTGTGAGTCTGAGGAACACAGAGCTTATTCTTGTCTTATTATTTATTAGTTATTGTATTATTTTCTACAGACCGCATTGGAGGTTGGGGGTGGAGTTGGGGGAGGGGACAGGAAGAGATTAACTAAAGAACGTATATGCATATATGCATAACCTAGGGACACAGGAAGGACTGGGGTGAGGCAGGGGTTGGGTGGAGGGAAGCAAAAAGGGAGAAGATGGGAGATATCTGTAATACTGTCAACAATAAAATAAAATTGTAAAAAAGGAATGTAAAAGAACACCAAAAAGGCAATAGAGCCATCTATACATGCTAATGTTGAAAGGAACCAAGACACTACCATAGGAAAAACAATCAAACCACATAGTGACTTCTACTTTTTTATTCCATTTGTCTTTTTTTAAAAATCAAAATCAAGAAAAAGCAGCCCATTAGGATACACACCAAAACTTTTTTCAAAGGCTACCACTACACAAGGAGTGGCATCTGGGGGATAAAAGATAAAATTTACTTTAAATATTTCAAAGACCTTGATTTTTTTTTTCTCACAGAGCTCATAAATTCACCTATCACTTGCATAACTTTCTTAAACCAACACTGTAAGCTGCTTACAAATAAAGGGCGCTAGTAAACCAGGGTTTCTCGCCCTCCTACTGCGGACATTTGTCTGTCCTGTGCAGCATGATGGGAGTGTAGCCTCCTTCCAGGTCTCTCCTCACTAGGGCACTGTAGCACTCTCCCAAACCCCACTGTTGTAACAACCAAAAACGTCTCTAGACATTGCCAACTGTCTCCAAAGACTTTGAGAAACACTATATTCAATTAAACTGACCCAGAAGCTCTCTCCTCCAGAATTTGGCCAGAATTGTCACATTTCACTTATAATTCACGAAACAGGGAGCATGTGCTTTTGTGGGAAAGGCCATTCTCCCGGTTAGCACAGCCCCCTCGGCCACGCCCCTTCCCATTATAAAAGACTAAATTACTCTGTCCTCTTACCTTATCATACAAGGGGATCATAAAGTAACCATTGTTAGGGGCACAGTCTGTCTGGTATTTCAAAGTCCCATGCTTGGTGTACAACTTTATCTGAAAGAAAGGAAAGAGAAATCACAATTTCACCTTTGACATTTAGCTATGTATGTTACACCTGAATGCATTCAGTCAATGCATTTGCTGAGGACCTATGAGATGCTGCTTGTTAGCACTGGGCATGCAGGAGAGAAATAAGTACCCCCAAAATAACGTGATTCCATACTTTTTAGGTTAGAAACCATCTGAAGTCTACCACAAAAGTTATATTTTTCAATGCTTTTTTAATTTTAATGACTGTTTCTATGTTGCTTCTAGGTCTATAATGTTCAAACTTGCTGTTAGTAAGGTGCTTATTAAAAGCAATTTCTGCCGAAACCGGTTTGGCTCAGTGGATAGAGCGTCGGTCTGCGGACTGAAAGGTCCCGGGTTCGATTCTGGTCAAGGGCATATACCTGGGTTGCGGGTGTGCAAGAGGCAGCTGATTGATGATTCTCTCTCATCGATGTTTCTAACTCTATCCCTCTCCTTTCCTCTCTGTAAAAAATCAATTACATATATATATATATATATATATATATATATATATGGCAATTTCTGCCCAACCAGAGTGGCTCAGTGGTTGAGCATCAACTTGTGAACCAGGAGGTCACAGTTCGATTCCCAATCAGGGCACATGCCTGGGTTCCAGACTCGATTCCCAGTAGGGGATGCTGCGCAGGAGGCAGCCAACCAATGATTTCCTCTCATCATTGATGTTTCTATTTCTCTCCCCCTCTCCTTCATCTCTGAAATCAATAATAAAAAAATTAAAAAACAATTCCTGAGCCCCACTTGTGTTCCTAAACTAGGTTTGAGTGGTCAGGCCAGGGATCTATTTTATTAACCCCAAATGATTCCCAATACTTGTAGTAACACTCATCTAGAAATTTTTCAAATCTTCTCTTTTATTTTCATTCTCAGGACAAAAACATATCAAAAGACATTTAATTTATATTCTCTGCTCAAGGAGATAATAAAACTCTTACATCCCGAGCATTCCCAGACACAAACTGTTAACCCATTTAGATGCTCAAGTAACATCTGGGTCTCCCACATACTGTGTGACCTTGGGCAACTCATTTACCCTCCTGAGATCCTTTGTTTCTTCATGGTGGCTGCTCAGATTCACAGCTATGCATATTAAGCACCTGGCACTGAGTATGGACTAAAAAAAGGTAGCCTGCATTACTGTTTACTGTTACTATTTTACTATATGACTATGTTGTATTAATAACATCTCTCAGAAGAAAAAAAAAAGCAATGTGGTGTCATTGGCAGGGCAGAGGCTGGATTCAAAAAAGATTTCCTAAACCTACCTGCATGGATCAACTACTCTGAGCCTCCGTTTCTACATCTGTAACAGGAAGCAGTTGGATCTCACCTCTAAAATGTTAATGCTGTGACCATGATATGGAAATAACAAGTGTGTCATACCAGCTAAGATGTAAAAAGCCAACAACCCACATGTACACTTGGGAAAGGAACAGAGTTAATTTACACTTGGACTTCGAAGTGCCCGATGGGTGTGACCACAGCTTACACTCCACAGTGCCTCGGAAGATGTCTTGTTTAGTGTAGGTACTCAATAAATACTCAGTGAATCTGTTTACAGGCCATAAAGAAAGTCAGGTGCACAAACCTACAGCAGGCATTGAAAATCCACCTGCTCAGAGGGGCCAAGGAAGCAATGCCAAGGGCATGCACGTAAAGGGAGACAGATCACTACTCAACCCAAACCAAGTTTTACAACCCAAAGATCAGCTGGTTTTCCAGGGAAATCAGGAATCGGGTTTGTAAAATGAAATCTCCTGATTGTCAAAGCATCGGCAACCAGTATTATCTTTCTTTGGTAGGGATTTTTGTCTGTTGTGCTTACTGTACTGCTATATCCCTACCCTGGACAGTTTCAGTACATGCAGGGGCTCACTCCATAATTACTGACTGAATGATTATGATGGAAAAACACACAGAAGGGAAGAAGGCTAGGGAAGAGTAAATGTAGTTTTATTAGGAGGCAAAAAATACAGTCAAGAAATTATTGTGACATATCCTGATTATTTGCATGACTTTCATTAAGCACAGATCAGGACAGACACAGGGTGGCAATACTGGTATACATTACACACATGAAATGTTTGATTTCATAATCAGAAATTATGAAAGACTCAATGTGTCAGACCATCTGGACAGGCAGCCTTGGGCTCACGGAGCACACTAACACTAGGTCACAATACCTGCCCGTGCTCTCAAGGTCGCTATAGTGTCTGGGGTGGGAGTGCCCATCACTGCCTTCCCTTTCCTCCCCGAGTCCCAGGAAACTACAAGCTACAAAAAAACCACCTATCCAGGCAGCTTCTGAAATGCCCCGTGCCTACACACTAGAGGCAATCCAGGAGATGGCATGGGTACCCAGCTGACCCTCGGAGCCCTGCCTCTGCCAGGGTTTTAATTAAACACCCAACTTCTTAAGATCAAGTAGAGAAGCGACTGACAGGGGGGCCTTAAAGGTGATAATGGATTATCTTCTTTAGGAAATCTATGGCACTAGGCTCTGCTGCTTCTCTCACAACACCTACAGGAATAAATTGGCACTTGGGGCAAAGCCAGGTCAAAGAACAAGTGGGGTATGGCATCGGCTTCCTCCCCCTGCCCCAATCCTCGGCCCCCTTTGCAGAACGCCAGCTTACCCTTCACCACAGCCCTCCGGCCGCTGGCCCTGCGGAGGCTCAAACATGCTTTCAGGCAGCCTTTGCTCTCAGTGCCATTCTCTCTCTCTCTCTCTCTCTCTCTCTCTCTCTGCTTTCAGGCAGCCTTTGCTCTCAGTGCCATTCTCTCTCTCTCTCTCTCTCTCTCTCTCTCTCTCTCTCAAATCCTCATCTTCTGCCCCATCATCAGTAACCTCCTAAAATAGAAGCCACCCTTCCCACTCACTCTCACAAGTGACCTTCTATCCCTACTTCCTTCAGCCTCCCTTCCTCATCACAAAGCTTTCTGGGCCATAATTCCACTGGGCTGATAATCATCTAACTGACTAGGGCTTTGCAACTTAATAAAAAGACTTCCGCACAGATCTGGCTTTGCAACTTAGTAAAAAGACTTCCGCACAGATCTCTAGTGTAAGTCCAATAACTAGCCAGTGCAGCAATCAGGATAGCTCACAGCTCTCCGTTTTCAGAGAAAACACAGTCCCAAGCCGGTAAGCAAAGGGGGCCAGGGATTAAATATACAGATTCCCAGCTCCAGAGATGCCAACAGAGACCTGCTGGATCAGGATCTCAGAGATGGGAACTGATGTTCTTTAAAAGCATCCCAGTGTGTGTGTGTGTGTGGGGGGGGGGGGGGAGATTTAGTGGAAAAGAACTTTTGGGGGTAAGACTTGTGGTCTGTAGGTTCTGGAATACGGCTTGTGGGAAATCTGAGTTTCAGGGGGTCTGAGTTTTGAGGACCTGGGTCGGGCGAGTTTTGAGAGATCTGGGCCTGGATTCTGGAGCCAGTCTGCATTCTGGGGAGCTGCAGTTCGGGTTTTCAAGAATATGGGGGTCTTTGGAGGACCCTTGGTTTTGAGTGATCTGGTAAAAGTTATGCACCACCATCACCAGAAATGTCCCTCACACCCCCGCGCACACGGGCTCCGGCCCCCATCCAGAATGCAGAGGCCGGTCCCTCGGGGGGAACCTCACTCCAGCGCGTCCGAGGGGGCAGCGGGCCCCGCGGCAAGTGGCGCCTTAAAAGGGGAAAGGACTCCGGGGATGAGGGAGCGGTGGCAACCGCTCAGTGTCCGAGGAGAGACCGCCGCGGCCCGGAGAGGTTGAGTAGCCGGCCCAGGGCCACGCAGCGAGCTGCGGCCGGGCCGCGGGGCGCGCGCTCACCTCGATGAGCGAGTAGTTGATCTCCACGTCCGACTTGACGAAGCCCCCGCAGCCCACCACGATGTCCTCGGAGCCGCGCGCCGGCCCCACGCCGCTCAGCAGCAGCACCACGGCGGCGGCCACCGCCGCGGGCCCCGGCGGCCCCGCGCCCCGGCACAGCCGCATGGCCCGGCCTCCGCCGCCCGACCCTCCGCAGGGGTGCGCGTCCCGCTCCGCGCACCGCACGCTGCCCGCCGCTTCCTCTTCGGCCGGCGGCTGACAGCCCAAGCCCCGCCCCGCCGCCGCCGCCGCGCGTGCGCGCTCCGACCCCGGGCCCACGCCCCCGGGCAAGACGACTCCCGCGCATGCGCCACACCAAAAAGAGGTCGTGTGTGCCCTCTGGAGGCCGGGAGGACCCCGCACACCGTCTGACAGGGGCAGTGGCAAGGCGTGTGAATATAGGCACCAACTCCAAAGAGTTCTACCTTGGAATTCAGTATAGCTGAAACTGGAGAGGACCAGAGACTATTAATAGAAGTAGTGTTCAACAATTTTCCCTATTATTTCGCAGGATATAAATATATATATAGAGAGAGATAGATAGATAGATGGATGATATAGATAGATATAGATAGATATAGATATAAAAATTTCACAGGAGATTATATGTATATATATGTATATATACATATATGTGTGTGTATGTATACACACACACACACACACACATATATATATATATATATATATATATATATATATCAAGTATATATATAGAAATTTGTATAAGTTGCCGAAGCAGGTTTGGCTCAGTGGATAGAGCGTCGGTCGGCGGACTGAAAGGTCCCAGGTTCGATTCCGGCCAAGGGCATGTACATTGGTTGTGGGCACATCACTGGTAAGGAATGTGCAGGAGGCAGCTGATCAGTGCTTCTCTCTCATTGATGTTTCTAGCTTCTATCCCTCTCCCTTTCTCTCTGTAAAAAATGAATAAAATATATTTTTTAAAAAGAAATTTGTATAAGTTGGTGCATTTTTCCATGATAAATGACCAATAAGTTTTTTTAAAGCAAAACATAGGTCATTTAAGTTCAGCACGACACTTAAAATATATTTATATTTTATTTTAATCCAAGATCTAATAACATTTGCATAGAAACAAATTTTGAGGGGTTTTCCCCATAAGCAGTTTAATTTACTTTGGATTACCTCTGTAAGATGAAACATGATGTATCTGAAAAGTAATTTAGATTCAGAACGTTGTATTTTGTCCCAAGATTGGATAGATACTGTAACATAGATTGAATTTAACTGCAGGTCACCACATAGAAATAGACAAAAATTGCTTTTTCTGACCTGACACCTTTGGAAATCTTCCATTTTGCTCCCAGAAAAAAAGCAAGTGCTTTATTTTGTTAGTTTTTATATTTTGTTTCTAAATCATGAGGTAAAAGAAAATGTCCCACTGGAATTTGCCACTGTGGCTAAGACTTTGAAACTCGTAAAAACTATAAATCACAATAATCTTGAACTACCCAAAGGTCAAAACCCTCATGCTGGCTACAATACATCCACTGGGGATCTCAATAATGAGATCATCTGACTTCAGTTTCTCAGTCTGAATTCTCACTTGAAATACAGTGAGACTCTCAACAGTTTGGTTATAAAGAGAAAAGATTTAAATAATTGTTTTATTGCTTGAAGTTTGTCATATATAATTACAACTGAAATATATGCTCTTTACCCTTCCTAACATGCATCCCTGGTCTGTCTTGGCAAATCACCAGGGTTGAAAAAGAACCAATTAGAAAATGCTGGCCTATGGAACCTTCTCGTCTTACAGAATGAGAAACTGAGGCTCCGAGAGGGAAAGGGGCTTGTCTGGGGCTCTCTGCAGGCAGCCATGTGATGTTCAGAGTGCTGGAAAGTGGCTTTGGAGGTGCCCAAGTTCTGTCCTTGGCTCATCGATTTCCTCTATGTTCATCCTGCCTTCCTGACCATTCCTCCTCGAATGTCCACCATTCCCCCTCAAATTCACACAGAAATAAAGGATTGGGGCTGTGGCAATGCCAATTAGAGAGGGGATTGCAGGCAGAGGGAGCTAAAAGCCTCCCCCAAATTTCCAACAGCCTCCACCAAACCACCGCACACAAACAGACATGGTGTAAGTGTAAACAGCGGGCCTGCCACACTCAGCTCCGAGACAGATCCTTGGGTTCTTTGTGTCCTGCTCTCCCAGAAGACCCAGACAGGAGGGTGGCTAAAGGGGAAGCAAAACAAGAAAGGGGGTGGGAGGAAGAAGGCCAGGGGGACCCATGTGGTTGAGGTCCTGCAGGAAGCAGGAGAGAAGATGAGGCCAGGAGCCTGAGAAGTAACAAGGAAGCGTGGAGAGAGCAGGGGATTGTCATCCTGCACCCAAACGGAGCATCTGTGCTTATCTGTCTGAACAAAAGCTGGGCCTTTCCGTCCTATCCTGAAAGGAATGCATGCTCATTGCAGAAAGAAAGGAAATGGAAAAGGAAAGAAAAAAAAGAAAAAAATGGGATTCCCATAATGCTGCTTTAGTGCACTTCCATCTCTTCATTTATGCGTATAGGCCACATAGGACCATTTCCAAAAAGAATTCGTTGCTTTAAGACCCAGGAGAAGAAGGTAAATGACATGACTTTCCCACTTTCTCCAACTTAAGCGTATACTTTTTTTCTATTTTATACTATGATCTCTTTTCCACTTAGCATTCCCCAACCATCTTTACAAATTAATATATTTCTGCAACAGCTCCTTAAACCACTACTTAATAACCTATGAAGGAAATAGGAATACTAATGCTCATAATAGCCAACTTGCTGGGCACTTATGTGTGCCTGGCACCGTGCTGAACTCTTTACTAGCAATCTTCTTAAAATCTCCCCACGACCCTGGAAGCAGACAGTGTCCATCCCCACGGATGAGAAGACATTAATCAGACAGTTCCCCCAAACACACACATCCCAGTTGTTGGACTTCTAGCCTGTGCACTAGGGGCTTTCATCGGGATAAATTCCTGGAATGGCAGTTCCACAGTATTCAGGAAGTTTGGGGGGACACTTTTTTGCGGGGGCCTGGCAGGTTATCTGGAGGTGCCAACTGCACTTTCTGGAGCTGGGGGATCCCCTCCCCAGGAGCCCACTGGGCCCTCTCTGAGCCTAGGTTCATCCCTTCTTGCTCCACCCCCGCCATGAGGCTGGACCTTGCCCGGCGCTTCGCAATCCGGGGCTGGAATCCTGGCCTGGCCTGCCAGGCTCCGCCCCTTCCCGGTCCAGGAGCCCGCTGAGGGGGCTGCCAGGTACTGACCGACAGACCCACGGACAGACAGACGGAAAGACTGTGCTGATGGCCGCGCAGGGAGAGCCCAGCGTGGGACCACAAGTGAGTGTCCCCCACCGCCCCACGCCCCTTTTCCCAGTTTGGTAGACCTCTCAGAAGGTATAGTACTGGGGGGGGGAGATACCCCCAAATTACTAGGCCAGATGAACAGCAGGGGAGGGAGACCCCCTTAACCAAGCCCATGCCCAGAAGAGCCTAGCCAGGTTAAAGGGGCCTCCAGAAGCACAGGAACTTGGACCCCTTTTTGCATAAAGCTCCAGAACCCCCATCTCTCGTTTAGGCTCTCAGCAGAGGACTCAAGGGAGTGGAGTTCACGGGGTGGCAGTAAAGGTCACAAAATTTCACGATTTCGGGGGCCTGGGAGGGAAGGCAAAAATAACAGCTGATGTTTAAATGAGGGCCTACTTTGTGCCTAGCATCTTAGAGATTGATTTCTCTTATTATCCCTGCCCCCGCCCCTTTTGCAGGGAAGGAAACTGAGGCACAGGGAGGTTGCAGTTGACAGAGCTGGTGAGTGGTGGATCCTGGAGGAGTCAGGATTTCCAGAAGGAGGGGGTGGGGGATTGGGCGTTAACACAGTAGAGAGAAAACTGAAGAGGCCATGTTCTCTAAACTTCCTATTCAAACTTCTTCCCGCGTTAGAGAAGGCCAGGGGCCAGGATAAGAGTCACAAACCGAGAGCAAAGTGTGGGGCCAGTGGCGTCAGCTCTGTCCCTCCTCGTTTGTGTGAGTCCAAAGAAGTCTGTTCCCCTCTCCGTGCCTCAGTTTCCAGGTCTGTGAAATGGGGGCAGTAACACCTACATCCTAGAGTTGTTATAAGGATTAAGGGACAGTCTGTGCCCAGCACTTATCAGGGACCCCAGCTCTCCTAGACTCCTGGACCCAACCACGTGGGTTCAAATCCTAGCACCACCCCTTTCCAGCTCAGCGGCATCAACCCAGTTAACTCAGCCTCTCTGGGCCTCAGCTTCCCCGTGTGCAAAATCAGCGTGATCATTGCATCTCCCTGATAGGGCTGATGCTAGGCTAAAAGGAGTTGAGGATTATAAGGTATTCCAAAGAGTGCTTGGCATGTTTTCATATAAATGTTAGGGGTCCAAAGAGTTGCCTGACCTCTCAGCGGGTGAATTTAGGACCCCTGTGCTGTACCATCATAAAGTCACCCGGTGTTCCCTCAGGTCTGGAACCAGACGGAACCTGAGCCCGATGCTGACAGCCTGCTGAGCCTTTGCTTCCTGAAAACAGCAGGGGTCTGGGTGCCCCCCATGTACCTCTGGGCCCTGGGCCCCATCTACCTCCTCTATATCCACCGCCATGGCAAGGGCTACCTCCGCATGTCCTCCCTGTTCAAGACCAAAATGGTAGCTACTGCCTTTGGGAGCCTGGAACCAGACAATGGCTGGGGGCGGGGGAGGGGCGGGCTGGAACCTGGCAGAGACCCCACAGCGGACACTCCTCCCATCGAGAGGCACATGGGGTGGGGGCAAGAAGGGAACTTAACCAAACAGAGCAACACTCCACAGGATACACAGGTAAACTCAGTGGAACAAGGTTCACTCAAACAGGTTGGTGATAATGAAAACACACACACACACACACTCAGGCATTCCTGAACAGTTTCTGGCCACCATAACCTGGCATTCTGCAAAGCAAGGCATACACAAGGTAATTTCAGGATCACACTAGGATAAAACTTTTACATATTTAACAGTTATGCATTGATTTTTATGTTTCCCAGCTCTCAGTACTAAAAAACAGTTCTTAAAATCGTTAGGTATTGCCCCGGCCAGTGTGGCTCAGTTGGTTGGGCGTCGCCCCTTGCACCAAAAGGTTGTAGGTTTGAGCCCAGGTAGGATGGCATAGAGGATCTTTTGCTCTCATCTCTCTCTCTCTCTCTCTCTCTCTCTCTCTCTCTCTCTCTCTATCAATAAAAAACATAGTTAGGTATCTATTTTAGTGAGTTGCAAAAACACTGGCATTGTAAGGGTGAGCCTTTCCGCTCAACTATCTATCCCATTCTCCTCCAGACTTCTATAGGAATGCCTTTCAACATTCATTCATTCCCATGCCACCTAGTTAACTTTTGTCCTGTTGCCCACCACCTCTCTATTGTAGACATGCTCTCCCTTAAAGGGCCAGAGAGTACATATTGGAGGCTTTGAGGGTCGTGTGGTCTCTGTCCTAACTACTGAGTGCTGTCGTGGCAGGAAGAAAGCAGCCACAGGCCACAGTAAACAAATAGTCCCGACCGCGTTTCAATAAATATTTACAGTCACTGACATTTGAATTTCATGCAACTTTTACGCAGCATAGCGTGTTTACTCTTTTTACTTTCATTCAATGATTGGAAAATGTCGGAAGCCATTCTCAGCTCACAGGCAATGCAAAACCAGGCAGTGTGCCAAACTCTGCCTGCGGGTGGTGTCGTGACCCCTGCTTTGACTCACTGAGGCTCTTTCAGTAGTTGTCCCGGTGTGCCTAGGTCTGGCCTTCTCTCCACATGTGGGCACTCCCACTTCCTCTCTCTCTCTTTATATATTTTATTGATTTTTTTACAGAGAGGAAGAGAGAGGGATAGAAATCTAGAAACATCGATAAGAGAGAAACATCGACCAGCCGCCTCCTGCACACCCCCTACTGGGGATGTGCCCGCAACCAATGTACATGCCCTTCACCGGAATCGAACCTGGGACCTTTCGGTCTGCAGACCAACGCTCCATCCACGGAGCCAAACCGTTTTCAGCTCTTTGCTTTCTCTTATTCAAGAGAGATGGAAGCCTTCACGAGAGGGCCTGGAGACATACAGGTCCCAACGGAGAGTTTCCCCTTGGTTTAGCAGTGGGGATTGGGAGAGACCTGAAGGGAGTGTAACTTTTTCTCTGGTGAGTCTATTTCCTTCCACTCTGTGCCTTTGTACCTAAGCTCTCTGCTGTGCACGGCGGGAGCACCGCCAGCATTTTGGAAAACACAGGCTTGGCTCCAGCCCTGGTGTTTCATTACCATATGACAGCTGCCGGTCAAGATCGATTTGCAACACCCCTCGCTGCTTTTTCTTACGCAAATTTCCCATCCGCCGGGCACTGCTAAATTATGACATTGGTACGTGCAGTGCCCCAGCCTGAGCCATAGTGATGTGGGGTCGCTGTGCACGTGCCACCACTTTCGTCTCACCCACGAGTCTTATCTCAGCCTGTCTCCCCAGGTGCTTGGGTTCACCCTCATAATCTTGTACACCTCCAGCGTGTCTGTCACTCTTTGGAGAATCCACCAGGGGGTGCCCCAGGCCCCCGAATTCCTCATTCACCCCACCGTCTGGCTCACCACGATGGTAAGGACATCTGGGGCTTGCTGGCTTGCTCCTGCCTCAGGGAAGGGTGGGGGGCAGAGTGGGGTTCCCCCCCTGCTCCTCCCCCACCCTAAGAGGCGTGTCCTGACTCTCTGTGCAGACCCTGGCAGTGTTCCTGATCCACATGGAGAGGAAGAAGGGGGTCCAGGCGTCGGGGGTGCTGTTTGGGTACTGGCTGCTCTGCTGCCTCTTGCCAGCTATCAGCACCGCACAGCGGGCCTCACAAGGGGTAAGTGGGGGGCCTGGGCCACCTGGGGAAGCCAGAGTGACAGTTTCAGGCCTCGGGTCCCATCCTTCCTCCTCCCCTTTCCACACACAACCCGTTCTCTACCTAGACACAAACACCACAGCTGCTTAAACTCTAGCGACTCTCGAACCCGCTCCCTCCCACAGAAGCACCCATCATCCCAATGTCTTTGTTGACACACAAACTCTCATTGTCTTCCACACTTACAGTGCATACTTGACTCGCACAGCAGACACACTGGGTCACACAACCACAGACTCCGAAACGTCACACACACACACACACACACACACACACACACACACGCACACCCCTGCATAGGCGCAGTCCCACTTGCTGCCCCCCCAGTTGTGGCTGTGCCTTCAAGTTCCCACACTGCACACACATTCACACAGCCTTCCCACAGTGCCCGGGGCACAGACACACTGTGGGTTGGCAAGCTCGGAGTTCCCACGTGAGATTCCAAACTGGTCCTATACACGGAGGGCAAAAGGCGGGCCACTTTAGACCGGAACATGCTGGTGGTTTAGCAAGCAAGGGAACTTATCCACAAAGCTTGTCTTGGTCACCACAAGACAAGGAGATCTCCACACCCACCCGCCAGAATCTTAATGTTTATGCGGCAGCCTTAACGGGGTTCAGTCACGTGAGCCATCCAGACACCTTGCTCTATCCAGGCTGCCTGGTGGGAGCAGGGGAGGGCGCGGAGCCTCTGATGGCGCAGGTCCAGCTGGTCGGTCATCCAGCAGTCACGTCCTCTCCATGACCTCCCCTGATACACACTTGCACACCCTCTTCCTCATTGCATGCAGGTTTCCCCTCATGCTCACCTACTCCCACCCTCACCAGTGCCCTCATGCATCCGTATGCCCATGCTCATTTTGTGCACCCACTCATATTTCTGCTTCCCAAACCGGACAGCGGCATTTCCATGTTAGGGGGCATGATGGATCATTTTCTCTGCAGAGAAAAATATATAGATATAGCCTACACAGGGTTGCTCAACCTCAGCACGCCTGGCATAATTCTCTTCTGGGTGGGGAAGCTGTCCTGTGCATTGTAGGATGTTAAGTAGCATCCCTGGTCTCCACCTATTAGATACCCGTGGCACTAACCCTCATCTTGGTAACCCCAAATGCCTGTCAACATTGTCAAATGTCCTCTGGGGGGCAAAATCACCACCACTTGCACAGGTGGTACCCACCCAAGACCTGTTGAGCCAAATGGTTAAGAGGACAGAGAACTACCTTTATGACTTTAAGAGCAGATTTTTACCAAATAACCTTTGTAACCAAAGAGAAAATTACACAGGCCACCCACAAATGCATCAAATGGGAGGGGCGGGTGGTCCCACAGTTGACTTATCAATCAATCTGCCTGCCTGGACTCAGTGGGACTTCTGCCTTCTCTCCGGCAGGGCTTCCAGAGTGACCCCTTTCGCCACCTGTCCACCTACCTGGGCTTGTCTCTGATGGTGGCGCAGTTCCTGCTGTCCTGCCTGGCCGACCAACCCCCCTTGTTCCCGAAAGACCCCCAGCAGTCTGTAAGTTGCCAATCCGATGCCTCCCTTGTCCGCGTTCTACTTCTGGTCTCAGTCTCCCCTTGTAACCGAAGGGGGGTGACCTAGAGCACAGGCCTCTTCTTTTTTTATTTATTCCATCATTCAGCAAAATGGGTATGGCACATCTACTCTGTGCCATGGGTTAGCCAACTTTTTCTGTCCAGAGCAAGATAGAAACTATTTTGGGCTTTATGGTCTCTGTGGCAACGACTCAACTCTGCTGCTGTAGCACAGATGATATGTCAACAAAGGGAATGTGTTCCAATAAAACTTTATTTGCAGAGACAAGCAGTGGGCCGGGTTTGGCCCCCAGGGCTGCCGTTTGCCTGCTTTTGCTCTGTGCCCCAGCTAGGTACTGAGGATTATACTGAACAAGCAGATGTGCCTATCTTCATGCAGCTAACAGCCAAGTAAGAGAACCAAACATTAGCCACATCATTACATAACTGTGTGGGAAATTACGGCTGGGGGAAATGCTCTGCAGGGGAACCTCATGGTCCCCGAGAGCTTACAACAGGTAACGCGAACTCAGGAAAGAATTCTCTGAGGAAGAGACGGTTGATCTGAGGTCATCTAAAAAGAAATAATCAAGTTAAACTACAATCTGGCTTTTGGCCATGGTAATGGCAGAAAAATTGAAAAACTGATAACAAGCTGTGATGGCAAAGATGTGCTGAGATGGGCACTCTCATCCCTGTTGGCAAAGAACATAGGCGTGTGCACTGCTTCTGGAGCTGCTGGCAAAATCTCAGGGCAGAGCCCTGTCTACCTCTTCACCAGTCACTGAGGGGTGCAGCTCAGAATGTTGTCTATGCCGTGCATGGTCCTTGCTTGGAGAACTGCCTGGTCTCAGTATCCTATATAATAAAAGCTTAATGTGCTAAGTGTCTGGTCATCCAGTCGTCCATTCAACCAATCAATAGCATAGTAACATGCTAATGATAGGCTAAGACCGCTCAACCACTTGCTATTACATGCACTGACCACCAGGAGGCAGACACTCCAACCAGTAGGTTAGCTTGCTGCTGGGGTCCAGCCCATTAGGACTGAGTGAGATGGGCCAGACACACGCTGGAGCCCTCCCACAGTCCTCTCTGGCTGGCCAACCTCCCACATCCCTCCCTGGCCTTGATCCCTGCACCTCTTGCAATCCAGGATGTGGGACCCCTGACCTCCAAGTGCATGTATTTTGTGCACTGGGCCTCTAGTTAATAATAGTTGTTCTTCTAGGAAACTGTTAGTTCTTCCCTTTGGATGCTGTCAGTCCTGTGGCTCAGTGCTTTTTGCCTTGCTTGCTAGGTGTATACCTCCGACAAGTAGGCAGGGCACATCGCTGTGCACTTTGGAACTAAGCTGATGGTCATTTCACCCTGTCTTTCTGCCCTTGGCTTCCCTGGCCCCATAGTGGCCTTGGAATGTGAGACCACCTTCTCCTTTTGCCCCATCTTTTGTCTTCGCAGAATCCATGCCCAGAGGCGGGGGCCTCCTTCCCCTCCAAGGCCATGTTCTGGTGGGTTTCTGGGTAAGTAAAGTAGCTGGGAAGGGGCTGCGCTGGTGCCTCCCCCACCTCCATTTGCTGCCCTGATTTGTTACCACCGTTCGTCCCCAGGAGGTCCCAAGGTCAGCTGGCTTTCTCTGCTCCAGCCTCAGTGCGTCCCTCTCAAAGTGCCCATCAGCCACATCCCACTCCCACTCCCTCACTGGAGTGAGCGTTGGGCTTAAACCCTGGATCTCTCTCTTAGCCAGGCATATCACAAGTATGGATTCTTAGTTTTCCCCTCTTTAAAATGGGAACAATTCTACCTTCATTGAATGTGAAGTGGTTAGTGCTTGTACATAGCAGGTGCTCGATAAAAATAGCCTCTTATTCAGCTTCAGTCATTCCAACAACACTTAATAAGCACTTACTATGTGCTAAGCACCACGGGTGAGGAGGGCAAGACCAAATCTTTACCCCCTGGAGGCTCCCAGGCATAGAGGAGACAGATGTTTCTCCAGGGTCAGTACAGTGGGCACTGAGGGTGCTGCTGGGGTCCAGCCCATTAGGACTGAGTGAGATGGGCCAGACACGCCCTGGAGCCCTCCCGCAGTCCTCCCTGGCTGGCAACCTCCCACGTCCCTCCCTGGCCCTGATCCCTGCACCCTCTTGCAATCCAGGATGTGGGACCTCTGACCCCCAAGTGCATGAATTTTGTGCACTCGGCCTCTAGTTAATAATAGTTGTTCTTCTAGGGAACTGTTAGTTCTTCCCTTTGGAATTTGCAGAGAAAGCCACCCACCAGGCCCCCTCTGGACCACACTGTGGTCAGACTCCATAGTACCTAAATTTGAATCCTAGCCCCACCACTTCCTGGCTGTGTGACCTTGGGCAAGCTACTTACCCTCTCTGTGCCTCCGTCTCTGCACCTATAAAATGTAGTTAATAGCATCCACCCCACAGTGTTGTGAGGATTAAATGAGGTAAGGTTTATGAAGAACTTAGAACAGGCTCTGGCCTAGAATGAGTATTATATAAAGCAGCTGCTAAATACATGCACATGGGATGCTGTAGGGGTGTAGAGCTGGTGGAAAGAGCATAGACATGCTAGAAGAAAACAGACCTACCCCTGTGTTTCCCAAACGTAGATATTTATGGACCGTTCTTCAAGCTTTTTGCCTTATTAGAGTATTATTTATACATTATTTACTTAATGTGTTTTTTCTTTAAATTAACTCGCTTTTCTACTTTAATAAGCTTTTTTTAAAAAAGGGAAACTTTCTATCACTGCCAAATTGGAAAAATCTATGGAACCGCTTGCCATGTAGAACTTCAAACATAATTTCAATGAAAAGTAAGCAATGTTAATAATTTCTAGATCAGAACTGTTGCTCGCCTGAGTTTGCTCTGAGTTAGGGCAGCCCTAACCCAGAGCAAACTCAGAGAGGAGCACAAGACCAAATAAGAGCTTCTTCTTGGCATCATTGGAAAGGGTGGGGAGACCTGAAAAGAAAATAATGCTTCATTTCCGTGTGTGCATGCTGGTTTGCAAATTGGCCCTGTGCCCCAAGGGCAAAGAGAGATGGGAGAGACGGGCTGCCGAATGGTAGGTGGCAGTTTTCACAAGAAGGAAACCTACCTACAAGCCTCATCTTGGGCTGCAAGACAAGATCTCCATTCTCACTGGTCAGAGTCTTCACAGTTTATCCAGAGGCCTTAATGGGGTTCAGTCACGTGGACCTTCCAGGTGGTCTCAACAGCATCATCCTCTCTCAAGGCTGCCTCCTTGGCATGACTCCTCGTGCAGGGAGAGTGGGCAGCGTGCACATTGCAAGGATAGGGAAGGGTGAGGGGGCCTCTGATTCCCCAGGTCCAGCTCTGGGGTCAACCAGGGGCCCCCTCCTCTCCATGACCTCTTCCAGCAATGTGCCACCGACAGTCATCTCACATACCAGCCCGAACTGTGTGGAAACACTGTCATTTTAAGGCGAAAACATTGAGGCCCATTGATGAGAAGTGGCATGACCATGTCACAGGGTTGATCAGTGGCTTCATCTGACAAATGTTGGGCCAGGGGATGAGGATGAAGGCAAGTGCTGCCTTTGTCCCTATGGAGGAGAAAGACACTAAATAAATGACCAGACTGAAGAAGTAAATAATCATAATTGCAACAGCATCATAAATAAAAAAGCTCAAGGAACCATAGGATCTTATAATGGAGGATCTGGACAGCGGAGGTCATCAGGTGGGCTTCTATCTAGGCTGAGGTGAAGGACAAGTCATAAGTGACCAGGTGTGGAATGCAAGAAAGGAATTTTGAGTGGAGCGACAGGCATGTGCAAAATTCCTGAGGCCAGGTGGCTGGAGGGTGAATGAGGAGGAGAGGGGGACACTGAACACTGAAGGAAGGGTTCCGGTTTGCTCCACAGTGACAGTTGTCAATTCCGGACTTCTGACTCCTGGGGAGGTTTATTTCTCCCCTGCCGCATAGGCCGTCTCTTGGTTAAATCTCTCTCAGCCTGTGTCTGCTTCCTCCTCTGTAAAATGGGTCGATAACAACCTTTCCGATGGGCTCGTGTGAGAATTAAATGGCATGATCGTTATAAACTGGGAAGTGCCAGCAAATATTAGGTGCAGGTAAGTCCATGCTCTCACTTTGCCGAGGGGCCAGCAGAGGTGCAGAGAGGTAAAGGGACTTACCCAGGGCCACACAGCTACCAGGCCAGGACTTCGATGGGGCAGAAGACCCGAGGAGCCTGCCTCGGTGACCCTCTCTTTTTTTACAGGCTGATCTGGAGGGGCTACAGGAGGCCACTGGGGCCAAAAGACCTCTGGTCGGTGGGGAGAGAGAACTGCTCAGAAGAACTTGTGTCCCAGCTGGAAAGGGAATGGACAAGGAGCCGCAGGGCAGCCCAGCGGTGAGTGTGTGGAAGCTGAGAGGGCTCAGCTGCCTGGTGGGTCAGCAAAGCTCCTCATTTGGCCCCCAGTACAACCGCCCACCCTCCTCTGGCTCCACCTCCACAGCCCCTTCCTGCGGGCGGATGTCACTAAGCATCAAAGGGTCAGGAGAAAGGGACCTTTCCTTTCAGAGTGCTTGGCAGGTTTCCACAGGAGAGGGACGAAATGGGAGCTCCACAAGGGCCCCCCGAAGGAAGCTGGGGTGCTGGGATGGCCGGCAGGAAACAGGGGGGTCTTTTAGGACGGAGGGTGGAGAGTTGGGTGGCGGATCAGAAATGCAGGCAACAATCCGCTTATGTCACCTGAGTGATTCGTTCCCTGGGCCTCGGCTTTCTCATCTGTCCAATGGGGAGGCCATCCCCTCTCCCCTAACTCATAACCTGTGGGAGACGAAAAGGAAATGATTTTAGGAAAGAACTGAGCGGATTCTGTGGAAACGGTAAAAGCACAAGCAATACCAGTTCCCCAGAGCAGTGGTCGGCAAATCTCGGCTCGAGAGCCACATGTGGCTCTTTGGCCCCTTGAGCGTGGCTCTTCCACAAAATACCACGTGTGGGGGGCACGCGTGCAGTGCGATTGAAACTTCGTGGCCCATGCGCAGAAGTCTGTTTTCAGCTCTCAAAAGAAATTTCAATCATTGTACTGTTGATATTTGGCTCTGTTGACTAATGAGTTTGCCGAACACTGGCCCAGAGGATTTCAGGCTCTCTCTAGGCCTGTCCTCTGCTTCACTCTTGC
The DNA here is from genome assembly GCA_963924515.1 of Vespertilio murinus. NCBI lineage: Eukaryota > Metazoa > Chordata > Mammalia > Chiroptera > Vespertilionidae > Vespertilio > Vespertilio murinus. Next base: position 85,590,533 of record OZ004705.1, read on the forward strand.
CCTTCGTGGCATCTCTGGAAACTTCGGTGGGGCCCTTGGAGTCTGAAAAACCAGTTTGGGAACCGTTGTTCTAGAGAAATGAGCTGACAGCATTAATGAAACCTGAGGTTTGGACAGGTCACCTGACCTCCCCGGATCTTGGTATTTCGGGGGACAGACAAAAGTAACTTAGTTCTGTGGGGAAACTTACACATCCCTTATGTACGCCAGGATTTAGTGGTGGTGGCTGTAGATGCTAAGGCCCATACATAAACTAGCAGGAGAGGGAGAGGGAGAGGGAGAGGGAGAGGGAGAGGGAGAGAGAGAGAGAGAGAGAGAGAGAGAGAGAGAGAGAGAGAGAGAGAGAAACTGTTAGCTCACGTGGCGGGTATAGCTCCAGGTCTGGCTGAATCCAGGGGCTCCCATGGTGTCCAAATTCTTTCCCTCCATCTCTCATTACAGCTGTTTCTGTGTATTGGGCTCTTCATAAGGCCATCTCTCCTCGCTTTCCTATAGGAAATCCCAAGGAAATTGGGATTGGCTGGCTCATGTGGGGCCGCTCCCATGGCTAGGGGGTGGGCCCTATTATTAGTGGTTCTTTGAGAGTCACACAAAGAGGGGAGGGGAGAGGAGGAACTGCCCCCCAAAGGAAGAGGGTGGGTTGCTCAAAAAGGGGTGAGAATATGAGCAATGCCAGTTGCTCATATACTCACACACTCTTAAATTACCTTCGAGGGGCAGAATTCACTCAAAAAAGCCCTGGTGTCTCACCCGCTCTCTCCCTGCTCTGGCTTCCCTCGCCAGCCAGCATGAGAATATGAGCTGGTGGATGGAAACATTCCCCAGGGCAGGCGGAGGATCCATAAACAGTGGACAGGAAGAAAGGAGGAAGGCATGGTTATACAGGGACCCAGCTCAGTCATGTTCCGAGCTGACTGATGACACACAGAGAGGGGACTTTGGTTTTTATGCCTGAAATATTTTGCAACTTCTGGAGGAAGAGGGTGTCATCCTGAGAGGTCAGCAGGTGGTGCCTACTGGCCACGTCAGGTTCCCAAGGTATACTTGGCCCAGGTGGTGGAGGAATGTGGTTCTTGTTCTTTGGGGTTTTGTTTTGTTTTTTTAATAAGTTGCCAACATTTAGAGCAGGAGAGATGTCGCTTAAGAATCTGGCACTCTGATCTCCCTTAAAGCAGACTGGCGGTGCGGGGTCACAGCCCCGCATGGCGACAGGAGCGTGGGTCTGGGTGGGGGCTGCCCCATTAGACAGGGCAGTGCTCTTCAGCTTGCCACAGTCCCCACCACGCCCCTCTGTCTCCCCCAACTTAAACCTGGCCACTCACTCGCACCCTCGCCTCACCTTGTGGTCGTATAGCAAGTCCTGCACAAACAGACCTTTGGTCCAGAGGCCAAAGGCTACCCCCCAGTCCGGAGGCTTTCCCGGAAGAGAGGTGAAGCCCCCGGGGGCGGAGGAAGTTTGCTGCGGCCTGCGGGCTGACCACAGTGACTCGGAGCTCTGGGGCCAGCAGCTAGAACAGGACGAGCAACACACCAGCTGGAGGAGGCCTTCACAGCCATCTCTGCGCCCACCCCGTGTTACCAACGGGAACTCTGAGGCTCAGCGCGCAGGGGACAGAACTAGCATTTGAACCACCATCTCCCGGCTCCCAGGCCAAGTTCAGTCCACCAAACCAAGTTGCCTGCTTCCTTCCTTTTTCTCTTTCCACAAATCTTTATAACCTTGTGCACCAGGCACTCCTGTTAGGCCCTTTGCACACATCACACCTAATCTGTTTTCCCCCATCCATTGGGCAAGCATTCACTGAGTGCCTACTGCATTCAGGAGCTGAACTGGGTGCTGGGGAAAAAGCAAAAAGTCTCCCCATCGTGAGGTCTAGCAAGACCACTGCGTACAGGAGAGAGCTGGAGGGAGTGAGCGTGGCTGTGAAGGCCAATGATTAAAGGACGGAATCAGACGAGGAAGGGTGGTCAGGAAAGACCTCGGCAAGGAGGTGACACCCTTTTGTCATTCGAGACCCAGATACCAGAATGCACGTGGCGGGTCATGCCCAGCTCAGTGACAAAGGCCAAGCCACAGCCCTCGGAGATGCCAAACCAAACAACAATCGAGGCCAGGGATAGGGGGCAAGGCTTTGACCTTGTCAGCAAAAGTCTGGCAACCGACGCTCGCCAAGGTCTTTTTCTTTTTTCTTTTTCGTTTTGGTGGGTGGTGAGGACCATAAAGAGGCGCTGTGCAGACCATGCATGGAGATCTGGGCTCAGATCCCTGCTCTGTCCTTGCTGTGTGGACTCGGGCAGCTGTCACCACCTCTCTGAGCCCAGCCTTCTCTTAAGTAAAGTGGGGAGCCTGTGATACCCGGCAGGCAGGGAGGTTGAGAGGAGTTGATGCAATCGGGCACGTACAGGACTGATCCCAGTGCCTGGTCCTGGGTTCAAGCTCTGTACGTGGGCATTGATAATTAATGGTAACCCCATAGCCGGTCAGAATTGGAAGGGATGGAGAGAGACAGAGAGAGAGGGAGAGGGAGAGGGAGAGGGAGAGGGAGAGGGAGAGGGAGAGGGAGAGAGAGAGAGAGAGAGAGAGAGAGAGAGAGAGAGAGACTAGCTCCATCACACACAAGGACACAGGAGCACAGGGAGGGGAGCAGTCTGCCCAAAGTCACACAGTAACTGGGCTGTCAGCAGCTGCATCACCACCAACCAGCCATGGGGAGGACTGCCTGCCTCAGGAGGGGTCCTCTGACTCCCCCTCCTCCCCTCCCACCACCCCAGCTCTCCCTGTGGCCCCCGGTTATGGCCAAGGCCGGGCTCTTTCTGCTTCAGGGCTCCTGAGCTTCTGGATGTGGTGTCATACAGACAAGGAGTGCCAGGCCCATGGACACCAGCAGGATTCTAAACCAGTTCTAAACCGGTTCAAAACCACCTAAGGGCTGTGGTGGGAGAAGGGAGGGCTGCGCATTGGACCAAAAAGGGCCCAAAGGCAGAATTGGTATCAAATCCCAGTTCTTTTACTTCTCAGCTGTGTGCCCCTCGGACAAGTTCACCCTCTGAGCCTTAGTTCCCTCATCTGTGAAATGGGCTCACCGCCTGGCTTGCCAGGTTCTTAGGAGGACTAGGAAGTGCCTGGTGCATAGAGGAGGTGCTCAAAGCGTGTGCAGTCCCGTCACCACCCGTGAGATCTTGGGGCTGCCTTCCTGCCCACCCCACCCCCACCTGCCTGCCGGTCTCATAAGTGGGTGATCTGGGGGATAAGGGAGTGGGTGATCTGGAGGATAGGGAGAACAGGGGAGGAGGGGAGGCTGGATCTGTGCTCACCCACCCCCTGGTTGAGAATGAACCCTGTAATGCTGGGTCCTGCTACTGACAGCTCGGCTGGCATGGAAACATGGAAAAGGACTGTCTTCATCCGTTGGGGCCACTAGCAAAGTGGCATAGCCTGGGTGGCTTATCAACAACCAAGTTCTGGAGGCTGGGAGTCCAAGACCAAGGCACCAGCAAGTTCGGTGTCTGGCAAGGGCCACTTCTTCCTTCAGAGACACCACCGCCCCCTCGGTGTCCTCACATGACACAAGGGGCAAGGCCATTCTCTGGGATCTTTGATAAGGTCACTAATCCCATTCATGAAGGCCCCACCCTCAGGCTTAGCCACCTCACAAAGGTCCATCCCCTAATATCGTTGCATTGGGGGGGTTAGGATTTCACCACATGAACTTGAGGAAACACTCCATCCACTCGAGGACCCAGCGCCATGTCTCTTCTCCCCTTAGGCACACCGCGGCAGCCCTGTTCAAAAGGAAAGGAAGCCCCCACCGCAGCGGGGAGGCCGCTGAGGCCGAGGCCTTCCTGCAGCCAAAAGGGAGCGTGAGGGGCCCGCTGCTGAGGGCCATCTGGCAGGTCTTCCGCTCCACCTTCCTCCTGGGGACCCTCTGCCTTGTCATCAGTGACGTCTTCAGGTTCACTGTCCCCAAGCTTCTCAGGTGAGTTCAAGCCGAGGGTTTCCTGGCTTCGGTTGGTGGTCCTTGGGGGCCCGGGGGCTTTAGCTCTCCCGCCTCTGCCTCGACCTCTGGACAGGGAAGTGGAGAGTGGGCGGAAGGACACTGAGAAGGACCAGAGCGAACGAGAAGGTGACTGACCTTGGGGAGCGAGGATGAGTGACCGCTAACCTGAACTGTATCAGTTAGCTTTTGCTGTGTAACAAAAACACCCCAACAGCGAAGGGCTTTAAACCACTTATTTACTTACAATAATGTGGGTGAGCAATTCAGTCAGTGCAGGTGCACCCCACGTCTGTTCAAACATTCCTCTTACAAGGACACCAGTCCTATGGAATGAAGGCTCCCCGGAGCAGACTCACTAACTTCTGCAGTTGCATTCTGAGGTGCTGGGGGTTCGGACTTCAACATGGGAATTGTGTGGGGGGTACAACTCAGCCCATCACAGGTGGGGGTATTAAAACGTCACCGCTCTTGAGTGTAGCTGCCCGCAGCTCACTTTGAAAACTAGCATAGAGAGTGGGGGGAAATAATCACGGTCGTCCCTGAAAATAAAATCCGCCACGCCATCTGGTCCTCCAAGGCCCGGCCAGGCTTGGGCGAAGGCAGCACCCGCGGGTGCCCTCTCTCACCAGCTCTGCCTCCTCCCTCCTCCTCCTCCCACAAGCCTTTTCCTGGAGTTCATTGGCGACGCCGCCGCCCCGGCCTGGAAGGGCTACCTGATCGCGGTGCTGATGTTCCTGGCCGCCTGCCTGCAAACGCTGTTCGAGCAGCAGCACATGTACCGGCTCAAGGTGCTGCAGATACGGCTGCGGACTGCCGTCACCGGCCTGGTGTACAGAAAGGTGAGCCGCGGGGAGAGGCGCCGGCCTTCCCTTCTCCGTGCCCTGTCCTGACTGACCTCCGTGCAAGTGCTCCAGCCGGGAAAGCAGGCAGGGTCCGTCCCGTCCCTGAGCGGTTGGTGTCATCGGTGCCTGAAAACGTATTCATTCCTCCGGGAACAGCTGCTTGCACTGCACTCTCGCCTCCTTGGCTATTTCTCTAAGGCCCTGCATGATCCGACCAGAGGACCTTAGTGACCTCATCGCGTCACATCACATCACATCACATCACATCACATCACATCACATCATATGTCTCTTCGTCTCTTGCTCACCCGCTCCAGCCTCAAACGCAGCAAGCACCCTCCCACCTCAGGGCCTTTGCACGTGCTGTCACCACTGCCAGGGCAGACCTTTATGTCATCAACTCCCTCGCGAGGAAAAAGGACTTACCTCTGGGCACTGCAGAAACTAGATAACAGTGGGCTGACTGGATAAAACTAGATAACAGTCCGCCACGTCACCAGGCGGCACGGCACAGCTTATGGTAAAAATGAGCCCTGACCCACCGGTAAATTGCATCTGACCTGGAAGTTCCGTTAGGGAACTGTGAACACCTGGTGGGAAGCTATAGCCCTGGGCCTCTCTCTCTCTGTGCAGTGGCTCTTGTCCCTTTGGGGGACCCTGGAAGGAACTGGGATGCTGTAAGAGGCACTGGCTCCTGTGGGGTCTGGAGCGTCTGAGCCAGGGTGATGCTGTCCCAAGTGCGTCGTCTCCTTCTCACACCCCCGAGCCGCCGCCGCCAGAGGAAGGAGGGCGAGTACAGGGAACAGCTCCTCAGTGGCCACTAGGGCGGCTCTGGACGCTGCCCTGCCCGCTGAGCTTCAGACCCGTGTCCCCGGGCACACTGGAGCTACGCCCGCGGGGCCGGGCCGGTCTTGTGAGTCCACGTGTTGAGTGAGGGGGATTGGAAAACGACCAAGGGCGTTGCCTGTCCGCTCCCCACCCCGAGGAAGGCCTTCTTCATCTCACGGGAGGCCAGACCCCTCCCCTCCTCTCCGGGCTGCTCTCCGAGCTGTGTCCTCTGATTTCCCAAAGCTGGTGCTTTGTTTTGTCCTTTGTTTTGGGTCACTCCTCACCTGAGGACATTTTTCCCACTGATTTTTAGAGAGAGTGGAAGGGAGAGAGGAAGGAGAGTGAGAAAGAGAGAAAGAGAGAGACAATCAATTGGTTGCCTCCTGCACGCGCCCCGACTGAGATCAGGGATCCACCTGCCCTTGACTGGAAGGGAGCCTTTAGACGCAAGGCTGATGCTGTAACCACGCTCATACCTGCCAGAGCTACATCCAGTGTTTGGACATCTGGGGCTTTATTGATCCTGGAGGGACTGCCAATTCCTAGAGAAAGTAAATGACTCACCGGACAGCACACATTCAATAGGCAAACCACGCAATCCAGAGCCCATCCCCCAACCCCACGTATGGGGCACTCACATTCTGGGACATGATCTACACACACACACACACACACACACACACACACACACCCCGCAGCCTGCTGGGACTGTTAAAGGAAGCCAGCCCTCAGCCTGCTTGCCCTGCCTGGCCCTCCTTCCTGTAAACACCACAGTCCAGGCTCCTGCCCACGGTTCTGCTCGCTTCCCTCCACCCAACCTGGTGCTTCCCTGAGTGGCCCCTCCCGGTGAGGATTTAAGACACTTCTTCGTGGCACCCGTCACTGCCACTGAGGAAAGAGCTATGGCAGTCTTTACTTAACCTTGTTCCCCAGCTCAGACCCCACTCCCAGGGGAGCCAGCCCTCCCCTCTGCTGCCCACAGCTGCATTCTCAGTACTCAGCTCTGTGGGGGCACAGCGTAGGTGTTCAGTAAAGGCTCAGAGATATTTTGGGAGAAGTTCTACCCTCAGTCATTCCCAGTTTATCTCCCACCCGCCCTCACTTTCCTCATACACTCAGCAGACAGAGGATTGCAAGTAACACTGAGCATTCAGCAGGCAGGAAGGGGTCTGCTGTGGCCCCAGGGTAGACAGGCAGGAAGGGGTGTGCTGTGGCCCCAGGGGCAGGGCTAGAATTTCCTGCTGCCAGGGAACCAGGCTGGTATTTGAGCGGCACCATAGATGCCTGTAGGGGTGCATTTAACACCCTGTTGAGCCCAGGTCAGACCTTACTCGTCCTGGATTAAAATCTTAGCCCAGTCACTTACAAGCTCTCTGACTTTGGGCATGCTGGTCAATTTCTCTGCGCCTCCATTTCCTAAGCTGTAACATTCTGCATTTGATTAGTTAGTCATTCTGCATTTGATTCTAGCCTCACTTTTTAAAAACACTTCTGAAATCAAGATGCCTTACGTCTTAATCTAATTGGCATTGATATTCTTTTTGCTTAATGATACACAAATAGAGAGGGTTTTATTCGTGGCATTTTAAGCTGAAACATGGCAGTCCCTGCCCCGTGCAGTTGTGTGACGTGTTCATCACAGAAAATGACGACACTGTGTTGAACACAGAGCCTGCGACAAGGTTAGCCCTCCGCGAACGGCCACCACCGCCGTCTCAAATCCAAGTTTTCCATGTATTTTGTGATGGACTATCACTGCTCCAATGCTTTAGGGATTTCAGAGTATTTTCCTCTTTGTCATCTCCCTGGATTCTTTTTTTTTTTTTTTTTTTTTTAAATATATTTTATTGATATTTTACAGAGAAGAAGGGAGAGAGATAGAGAGCTAGAAACGTCGATGAGAGAGAAACATCGACCAGCTGCCTCTTGCACACCCCCTTCCAGGGATGTGCCCGCAACCAATGTACATGCCCTTCACCGGAATCGAACCCGGGACCTTTCAGTCCGCAGACCGACGCTCTACCACTGAGCCAAACCAGTTTCGGCTCCCTGGATTCTTATGAAGGCCCCACTACAGTGGTCGGAGGACTCATTAGTCAACAGAGCCAAGTATCAACGGTACAATGATTGGAATTTCTTTGGAGAGCCAAATTTTTTAAACTTAAACTTCTTCTAACGCCACTTCTTCAAAATAGACTCGCCCAGGCCGTGGTGTTTTGTGGAAGAGCCACACTCAAGGGGCCAAAGAGCCGCATGTGGCTCCCAAGCTAGAGTTTGCCGACCATGGCACTGGGAGCTTAGTTTAGGGGATTTTTATTAGTTCACATTAGAGATGAGTGGACGGGGGCTCAGGTGCTGAAGAAATCTGCCTCAATCAGCCAGGCATCAGTCTTAGTCCCAGACCATACACCCCCTATTTTCCCCCCTTACTCCCCTCCCCCCCCCCCCCCCCGTCCCTGCCCCTGGGGCCTCCCTCCCTCCCTCCCCCCACCCCCATCGCCCGGCTCCCTCAGAGTCAGGCCTCCTTCCTCCTGCCCTACCAGGTCCTGGCTATGTCCAGCGGCTCCAAGAAGACCAGCGCAGTTGGGGACGTGGTCAACCTGGTGTCCGTGGACGTGCAGCGGCTGATTGAGAGCGTCGTCTACGTCAACGGGCTGTGGCTGCCGCTGGTCTGGATCGTCGTCTGCTTCGTTTATCTCTGGCAGGTGTGCTGGGCGGAGGGCGCTGGGATCTGAGTGAATCCTACCCCGTCCCCCTCCTCTCCGCGGCTCCTCCTTCTCTTCCCCCCTTCCCTTACTCCTGCCTCCGTCTGCAGACTGTGGGCTAACATGAGCAAAGTCTTAGCCGAGGGTGGCCTTTCCTTGACCTTGGGCAGGATGCTCATCCTCTCTGGGCCTCCGTTTCCTCGGCTGTAAAATATTGAGGCTAATGACGACAGTGACACCGTCTGGGTATGCTATCGGGGTACTGGGGTACCAAGGAGACAGATTAAGCCTGTTTGAAGTTATCAGTAACCCTGGGGCACCAGCACCATCAGCAAAAAAGACAATACATTTTAGGGGAAAGAATTTGCTACCTGGTTTTCAAAAATTATAAAGTGACCACATGGCAAAAAAAAATTTTTTTTAATCGGTTTCTCTAACTTCCTTTCATCTAGTTTGTGGCATAGGTTTTCCTTCCTTCCTTCCTTCCTTCCTTCCTTCCTTCCTTCCTTCTTTCCTTCCTTCTTTCCTTCCTTTCCTCCTTTCCTCCCTCCTTCCCTCCTTCTTTTGTACATTAAAATCACAGACCTTGGAGGGGACTGTCTGGGTTCAAAGCCTGCTGTCACTACTTGCTGGCTATAAACCTTGCACAAGGCACAGCCTGTCTGCCCCATTTCCTCGTCTGTGCGGGAGAATCACAGTGAACAGCGGAGCCCCTGCCCCTGACGTTGGGTCTGACTGAGCTGCCACCTGTGCGCACTGAGACAGGGCTGGCCCGCAGCTGCACGCTGAGGCTTTGGCTCGTGTTGTTGACTGTTCAGGGAAGGGGGGGGGGGGCAGTGCCTTGGAGATCTTCCTCCAGCTCGGCTCCAGGTGCAAGGCTCACGCTCTTTGCTGTGAAGCACCAAATGGTAACTATTGTAGACATTGGGCCCCATGTGGTCGCTCTCAAAACTACCCACCTCTGCCCTTCGCATGCCAAAGGGGCCGCAGACAATACTAAGCAGGTAGGCAGGGCGGAGCGCCAGTGGACCGATTAGGAACACTGGAATTTGAACTTGGCACAATTTTCTCATGTCCCTAAATATTCTTTTTCTTTTCATTATTTCCAACCACTTAAAAATGTAAAAACCATTACTTGTGTGTGTGTGTGTGTGTGTGTGTGTGTGTGTACAGCTCACAGGCTATCCGAAAGCAGGTGGAGGGCCCTGGACCATGCGCCATAGTTCGCAGGGCCCTGGGTGGGTGTAGCAGTGGCATATTGGTTGTGAGTGAGTGTGGAATAGTCCCAAACACCACCGACTGTGTGCTATCGTCATTAGTGGTCCTCTCCTGCTGTTTCCACAGACCTGTAGGGAGGGGGCCAGAACCTTTCTGACTTGGTACCTGGTATTCTAGGGCCTAGCACACAGTAGGTCCTTAGCAAGTACACATAGGGCAAACAGTTCCTGATGTGCAGTACATAGATGTTAGCTGTTATGATAGGAACATGGGAAGGGGGAGGGGGACACAGGGGAAATCAAGGCAATTCAGTAGGCCAAACCATGACCCAAGTGAACCTACAGACAACACACCCATCACCTCCTGGCCTACTCAAGAGGATCACCCTGAGATCCTAGTGAAGGAGGGGTAGGCATTGGGGTTGCAATAGTTAGCATGTGCAGCATTTTTGCCTATGGATGCCATTTTACCAGAGAGGGTGTGACCTTCTATCAACACGTTAGTGTTTTCCCAGCTCTGGCTCCGAAGGCTGGTACTGTATTTGCCTTCTGGCACTTGTCTATTTAGCCACTAGGTGGCACTATTGCTACGTAAATTAAACAAACTGGCTTGTTTGGGCATCAGGGAAATTTCCAAAACTTTTTTTGGCTTATAGGAGAAACCAAGCAAGGCCCACGGGCTGAAGGGAGGGTGAGGCTTGGCTAGAGAATGGGCCCAAATGACCTCAAAAGGAATCTCAAAAAAGTCACAGCCACTTACAATCATTTCTTCTACCCCCCACCTCCACATCGCCCCCCCGACCCCCAACCCCGTGGAGAAACCAGAGCTGAGGGAACACAACTGTCCCAAAGTCACAGAGCTGGGGGTGGAGCAGGGACTGCCAGACAAAACGCAGGTGTCCAGTTAAATATACATTTTAGATACACTGAATAATTTCTTAGCATAAGTATGTCTCAAATATGCCATCGGACTACCTTATGCTAAAAAGCGTATTCACTACGTATCTGAAATCCTCATTTAACTGGGCCGGTGTCCTCTGTTTATTTGCTACATCTGGCAGTCCTTGCGAAACAAGGACGCGGGTGATAATGGATTGCGTGACTCGAGCACTTAGCTTGGGTGTGGGCACAGCTCTATTTCCATTTCACAGATGAGGAAGCTGCTTACCCTCTCAGGGAGGGTAAGTCACTGGCCTGAGGCGTCACTGGATTTGGGTTCAATCCTGACCCCAGAGGTCTGACTTGACCATCCTGACCAGGCACACCCCCCGTTGTGAGCAGTACGTCTTTCCTGCCCCCTCATGTACAAGGCGTCTCCTTCTAGGCGTCTGTCCCATGATCCTGGTCTCCATGGCCTGCTAGCTGCCCTCACCAGCCCCCTGCCACCCCCCTGCCTTCAGAACCAGTGTGAGCCTCCAGCCCCAGCCGCGGTGCTGACCGAATCCCCCCCGAGTGCACGCTGGGCTCCTGCAGGCATCCCGTGACCTCCTCCCTCTGTCTGCAGCTTCTCGGGCCCTCTGCCCTCACCGCCATCACCGTCTTCCTGAGCCTGCTCCCTCTGAATTTCTTCATCACCAGGAAGAGGAACCACTACCAGGTTTGGTCACTGGCAGGGGCCCCAGGGGGATGGGAGGAGGGCCTGCAGGGGAGCGGGGAGGGGGGCGGGCCTGGCGCTGCCGCCATGGCCTGAGCCTTCCAGTCACTCGGACCCGTCGCCCCACGGCCCCATCTCTGTGGTGGCAGCTCTGTCCCTCCAGCATCCAGGGCACAAAATGACTACGGGCTGGTGTGGACGCCTCTCTTCCACTCACATCCAGGAGTCAGCTCGTTGGGTTGAAATTGCATCTTCCTCCTCCATACCCAGGCTCTTCAAATCCCGCTGTCTCTCACCCAGGTCACTGCAGGGAGCCCCACTTCCGGCCTCACCCCCAACCAGGCCTCTTCACACACCAGCCACGGGGTGCCTCCCTCCCATGTCCCTCAGAGTCAAAGCCAAGACCCTGTGCGGCCCTCTGCCCCCTGGGACGTGGCCTCGTCACCTCCTGCCCCTTGCTCACCCACGCCCCCACTGCCCTCCCTGGGATCCTCAAACCTGCCCAGCTCCTGCCCCAGTGCCTTTGCGCTGGCTGTGCCCTGTGCCTCAACACCCTCACCCCAGGGGTCAGGTCTCCTCCCTCCCCTCCCTGAAGTCTGGGCAGCCCCTCTTACCTCTTGGTTTCTGGTTTCAGCACAAAACCCCCCGCCCCGCAGCTCGGCTCCTTGGCCGGTGCTGTTTCATTTCATAGCACTCATCACCTAATCTGCCAAAGGACACGCCTAGTTCTTCCATTTACTGTCTACCCGTTGACCTAATGGAAGTGTCCCAGAGTAAGGAATGCTCATTGATGTAGTCTCAGCTTTAGAATACTGCTTGTCATAGGTGTTCAATACAGTCTTGGAAGCAAGGGGGGAGGAAGGAAGGGAGGGAAGGAGGGAAAAGGGAAGGAAGGAAGGGAGGAAGGAGAGAAGGAAGGAAGAAAGGGAGGAAAGGAGGGAGGGAGGGAGGAAAGATGTCAGATAGACTGTTTCTCCAGTCTTCTGTCTAGCCTCCTCTAAGACATTGTCCACACAGCTGCCCTCTCACGATGCCCCTCAAAGGCGAAACCCAGCGGCCCCACCTCCTCTGCCTGACCTCCGAGTCCCAGCACGATCCAGGCCGCCTCTCCTTCTTAGTCCCCCCCCCCTCCTCCCCACACACACACACACACACACACACACACCCTCCTCTGACCACACTGGAGGTCCTCACCCACCATAGCTGTCACCCCCACCTCCAGGAATCCTTCCTGATGGCACCAAGCCAGCCGGCTCAGGTCCCGCCCCTGTTCCCAGCGCACTGGGGGCCTCCCTGGTTAGGGCGCAGCATCCCTGTGATGAGGGCGGCAGCAGGGGACAGAGGAGATGACGGGCTCGGGCCAGGACTGTGGGGACCGAGGCTGAGAGGCAGACAGCTTGGGGCCTGGTTTGAGCGGCAGGGTTTGCTGAAGGGTTTGCGGTGTGGCTGCCGGGATGGGGGACTCTAGACCTGTCCCTGTGCTCTCCCCTCCCCCTCTGGTCCCAGGAGGAGCAAATGAGGCAGAAGGACTCCCGGGCTCGGCTCACCAGCTGCATCCTCCGGAACATGAGGGCCATCAAGTGCCACGGCTGGGAGGAGGCGTTCCTGGAGCGAGTCCTGCGCATCCGGGGCCGGGAGCTGGGCGCCCTGAGGACCTCGGGACTCCTCTTCTCCGTGTCCCTGGTGTCCTTCCAAGTGTCCACGTTCCTGGTGACGTCACCCTGGTCTCCCCACAGAGTGTGGGCCTGGGGGTGGGGTGCTGGGGGAGGGAGAGGGGGTAGGTGGAGCCCCTGAATCCTGGAGCCTCTTGCAGACCACCCTTCCTGGGTCCTGCTCTCACTCAGGGGCCCCTGCTTTCCGCTGATTAGCCAGTCAGTCAGATCACTCCCCGACCCGTGTCTAGGAAGGCCTGATGCTCTCCTGAAAGTTTGAGTCTTCTGAGACTGCCGCTTCTACTGCTGTGGGGAATTGGTGAAGGTGCAGGAAGCTGCAGAGATGGGACCCAAGTTCACCCTGCTGCCCGCCCCACATACACACACACACACACACACACACACACACACTCACACTGGGCACAGTGCCTGTCCTGTTGTCTCTTTCCAGTTGATTTCACCAATTCCGGCCGGATTGGCCTTCTAAAGCACGGCTCTGACTGCCCTCAAACCCACGGTGACTCACTGCTGGGTCCAGAATAAAATTCAAACCATAAAACATGCAAGGCTGGTGACAAGTGGGCCTTCACCACTGTTTCCAGGAGGACCTAGAATCCCAGGGGCCGTTTGCCAGGACACCAGATGTCATCACACACAATCAACCCTCAGAACGGCAAGTGCCATCACTTAGAATCACGAGGGTTCCCCAAAAAGGATCACTGAGCCACCATCACTCCACGTGACCATGGGAGTGATCAGCGCTCACTAAGCATCACGCAGAGTGACCGTCACACCAAGTGGCATCTAGAGCCAACGCATCACCAGCATCTAGACCTGAACCATCACACCAAGTGACTTCTAGAACCACAAATGCCACCCATACCTAGAGCCCTTGAGTGCCGCCAATACTTGCTTCTTTCACAGATATCTTCCCAGGGTTTCTCAGATCACAAGTCCCGCCCACATCCGGAACCACAGACTTCTACACGATGGGGAATGGTGGTGTCCCCCAATGCCTGGAGCCCCGAGTTTCTGATACCCACTGACAAGGGGCCCTGTGCGCACTCCCTTCCCCAGTAGCAGAATCTGAGGGGAGATCTGGGTTTAGGGGCCACACCTGGAGAGGCCACAGCTGGCTGAGGTGTCCCTGGCCACCCTCATGGAAGCTCACGCCACCCCTGCGTCTCGCCCAGGTGGCACTGGTTGTGTTTACTGTCCATACTCTGGTGGCCGAGGAGAACGCCATGGACGCCGAGAAAGCCTTCGTGACCCTCACGGTCCTCAACATCCTCAACAAGGCCCAGGCTTTCCTGCCCTTTTCCATCCACTCCGTGGTCCAGGTGAGGCAGGGGAGCGGGGCGGCTGGGAGGGGTCTCGCAGGGGCGCGCCCGCCCTCCGTGGAGGAGGAGGAGGGGGGGGGGAAGGGAGAGAGAAAGGGGATGAATCACAGCAGCAAACAGGGAGGGAAGGGACAGAGGCTACCGCAGAAGGTGGCAGCAAACATCCTCAAAATACACAGCCTCACCAATCCAACAATTTCAAGTGCATGGATTCGTTTCGGTTCCCTTTTACACAAAGCAATTTGGTCTTATTTATCTTCTTTTCGGACTCTACTCATGTTGTGCCTCCTTGGGGGGGATGAAAATGGGACAGCAGTTGCCTGGCTGAGCCATCCCTCTTTATTATTATTATTTTAATCCTCACCCGAGGATATTTTTCCATTGATTTATTTTTTTTTTTAGTGACAGTGGGAGAGAGAGGGAAAGACAGAGAGAAATATTGATGTGAGAGGGACACATTGATTGGTTGTCTCCTGCCCAAGCACCGAGCAGGACCAGGGCTGGGGAGGAGCCTGCAACTGAGGTACGTGCCCTTGACCAGACTTGAACCTGGGACCCTTTGGTCTACACAGGTTGATGCTCTGTCCACTGAGCCAAACCAGCTCTGGACATACCTCTTTAAATGGCTCCCCTCGACCTTACCGAGGAGGGATTTGGGGTCCGGAGCAGAGGGCACCCCCAGGTGGACAAGGCTTAGAATCGGTCCTGATAGTGGCCCGCTGATCCTCTCTTCCGGGGTGTGGCCTGCAGAAGGGCAGCTCCATCTACCATTATGCTAATTAGGAGCAAGGAGCGGGGAGGGCACCACCATCCTCATGAGCATCATTTGTCAGCTAGAAAGCTTTGGCCCTAACCAGTTTGACTCAGTGGTTAGAGCGTCGGCCTGGGGCCTGAATGGTTCCGGGTTCAATTCCAGTCAAGAGCACGTATCTTGATTACAGGCTCCTCCTGAGCTGGACCCTGGACAGGGCACGTGCGGGAGGCAACCAATCGATGTGTTTCTCTCATATTGATGTTTCTCTGTCTTTTCCTCTCTCTTCCACTCTCTCTTAAAAAAAAAATCAATGGAAAAATATCCTGGGGTGAGGATTAACAAAACAAACAAACAAACAAAGCCCTGTCCTAATCTTTGTACTAATGCTGTGCAAGTGAGCAAAGTTTGTAGACAGGAAGCTTACCCCACCCTCCTGAGACACCCAACACCCAAAGCCCGAGTTCTTTTATTTATTTTTGTGTTTTCTATTTTTTGTTAATTCTTACCTGAAGATATTTTTCCATTAATTTTTAGAGAGAATGGACGAGAGGGTGGGGAAGACAGAAAGAGAGAGAGAGAGAAAGAGAGAGAGAGAGAGAGAGAGAGAGAGAGAGAGAGAGACATTGATGTCAGAGAGACACATCGATTGGTTGCCTCCCACAATGCCCCTACTGACCAGGGCAGGGGAGGGAACCTGCAACCCAGGTATGTGTCCTTGACCAGGAACCTGCCACCCTTTGGTGCCCGGGCCGATGCTCTAGCCACTGCACCACACCGACCAGTGGCAGCCTTACCTCTTTTTCTGCCCTTCCGGCACGGGTGACCTGGGCTTTGTTCTCCCCAGTCCCAGGTGTCCTTTGACCGCCTGGCCGCCTTCCTCTGCCTGGAAGAAGTGGACCCTGAGGCTGTGGCGTGGAATCCCTCCAGAGGCTGTGAGTGCTGAGCTCAGCGGGAGGGGCGCGGGAGGGACGAGGCTCTCAGGGGGATGCCGGGGTCACACTCAAGCCAGGGGGCCGAGGGCAGTTTGCTCAGTGGGAGAGGCTTCCTGTGGCCTCTGGGGGCAGTGCCTGGGGGCTCTCAGGACCCGGAGGCCAGCGGGAGGCCTGGTGTAACGGGTCTCTCATGCCTGCAGCTGCCAAGGAGGACTGCATCAGTGTGCGAGAAGGCACCTTTGCCTGGTCCCGGGAGAGCCCGCCCTGCCTGCACAGGTACCGAGGGCTTCCCTGGTAGCCACCCTCCCGCTGGCGGGGAGAAAACGCACTTCCTGCCTGAGAGGTGGTGCGGGTTCGAGGCCTGGGGCTGGAGGGTGGGCGAGCCTGGGCTGGTGCGCTAACAGGGCAACTCCCGGGACCAGCCGTGCCAGAGAGAGTCTCAGGAAAGCCAGAGCTCCTGCAGATGGGGAGACAGGGCATCTGTGCCCCCTGTCAGGGAGGAGGCAGCCTCTGCTCCCTGTCTGGACAAGGTGACGTGAGAGCCCCGGCCAAGAAGAGCCTGGCCCGGTCAGCCGCGCCTGCTTCGCTCCCTCTGGTTCAGTCCCTGCGTCATCGTCACCTGCAGCCTTCCGCTCTTTGGCTGGGTCTTTGGAGCAGAAGGCCCCAGCCAACCTCGAAAGTCCCAGTGGAGGGCGCTAAAATGCCCCAGCCAGTGTCTGTCAGGTGTCATTTGCATAGTATTTGTTGAGCACTTGCTATGCGTCAGACCCTGTCTTAGGCACTAGGGACAGAGTGAACAAACCGGCCAAGGACCCTGCCCTCTTGGGGCTGACCTTCAAATGAGAAATCAGCGGGAGGTGACAGAGGGTGGTGTTGACAGGGTCGTGTGCAGTGAGAGGAGGCCTGGCGTTTAAACTGGCGTCCTAACGAAGGGAAGGAAGGAGCCTTGCACACGCCTGAGAGAAGAGCTGCCTGGGCAGTGGGAACAGCACGTACAAAGGTCCTGGGGCAGGAGAATGCCTGGACCCAGTAGCCTTCACCTCTTCGTATTGGCATGTGGGGTTGGATGCCTCTGTGAGGGGGGCTGTGCTGTGTATGGTAGGGTGTTTAACAGGACCCCCGTTATTCACCCTCTAAATACTAGCAGCACCCCTCCCCTCAGTTGTGATAACCCAAAATATTAAAATATCCCCAGGCAATTCCTAATGACGCCTCCGGGGGCACCGTTCCCCGGTTGTGTCTGAGGAGCAGGAGGTCCGGTGGCTGACGCAGGGCAGCAGGCGCTGTGCATCCTCCAGGGCCGTCAGACCCCGCGTGACACGGGGACTGCTGGGGGGCTTCAGCAGGGGGCTGTCGTGATCTAACTGGGGTTATAACTCCCGTCTCTTTGGCCCCTGCGTGGAGAATGAGCAGGGGCAGGGCCCAAGGGCAGAAGCAGGAGGAGCAGAGCAGTAAGGAGCCGATTGCAATGGCCGAATCAAGACATGATGCTGGTTAAATCCTCCTGCCACAACAAATTCTGTGTGTGTGCGCCTGTGCATGCATATGTGTGCACGTGTGAAAGCATGTTTGTTTACACGTGCAGGTACTTGTGTGTGCCTGGGTGCGTGCATGCATCATGTGCGTGCACATGCATGTGATGTGCACGCACGTGCATTTGTGTACATCGTGGTGGTATATGCACACATGTGCGTGCAAGTATGAACACACATTTATTTAGATATACATGCACTCGTGTATGTGTGCATACGTTGTGGTGTTATGTGTGCGTGCACGTGTGTGGGTGTGCATGTATGCGTTCTCATGCACATGCATGGGATATGATGGCGGCTTGCGTAGCCAGGCAGGATTAGGAGAAGAAGGACTGCCCCCGAACATCCTCTTAGCAGCCTCCTGCTGAGCTTAGCAGCCTCCTGCATGAAGCACCCGTGGAAAGCCTAGCTGGGCCTGGGGTTCACCAGTTCTGCTCAGACGCAGACCGGGCCCTACCCAGGATGCATCTCCCCTCCCCCTGCAGGATAAACCTCAGCGTGCCGCAGGGCTGTCTGCTGGCTGTGGTGGGTCCCGTGGGCGCAGGGAAGTCCTCTCTGCTCTCCGCACTCCTTGGGGAGCTGTCGAAGGTGGAGGGGACCGTGAACATCAAGGTGAGGCCACCCCCGCTGCCTTTCTGCTGGAATGTCCCCCATCCTAGAGCCCTCCCCGCTCCTCCGTGCCCCTCCCCCTCCTCTCCACGTTCTCTCTCCACCTTCCGCCACCAGCAACAGCCTGGCGCCGCCGGCTCTTCCTCCACAATCGTTCCCGCCTCCATCCCCCGTGACCTCATTGCCAACGTGAGTTGTGTTTTAGGGGCCTGTGGCCTACATGCCCCAGGAGGCCTGGGTCCAGAACGCGTCCGTGGTGGAGAACGTGTGCTTCAGGAGGGAGCTGGACCCCTCGTGGCTGGAGCGGGTCCTGGAGGCCTGCGCCCTGTGGCCAGACGTGGGCAGCTTTCCGGCCGGAGTCCACACCCAAATCGGGGAGCAGGTGAGGGCTCGGCCTGCTGGGCACAGGGAGGCACTACGCCTGGGGCCATTTGCTTCTGTCTCTGAGCTGGGGACAGTGTGGTGAGGGGGACACAGGGAGACGAGGGCAGGGAAGAGGGGGAGGAAAGGGGCTCAGCTTAGGGCCGTGCACACAACAGGTGCGCAATAAATCTTATTAATGAGTGAATGGAAGAAAAGAGAGGTCAGGGAGAGGCAGAGAGGCATGGCAGGGATTCAAGGTGACTGCTCTCCAACTGGGAGTGGAGACTTCTGGGCATCTCTCCTGCCCTGCATTTTTGGGTGACATTGGTCAAATTGCTTCCTGTCCCTGGGCCTCAGTAAAAGGCCTGGGCAGAGATAGCCAATAAACAAGATAGATGCATCTCTAGAGCTATAGATTGAACAGGGCTGGCAAACTATGACCACAGGTCAAATCCGGCCCACCATCTGTTTTTGTGAATAAAGTTTTATTGGGACACAGCCATGCCCATTTATGTACCAGGGGGCCATGGCTGCTTTTGCACAGCAAGGGTTAAGATGAGCAATGGTGACAGATACCGGCCCCCCAGCAAAGCTTAAAATGGTTACTATCAGGCCCTTTACAGCAAAAGGCTGCTGGGTTAGGAAATTGAGAGTGGACAAGTAGGAGTTCAGGTTAAGGAAATGGGTGGGATTTTCTGGAGAGAAGGCGAGAGGGGACAGGGGAGAATCCCCTGTGTGAGAGGAGCATCCAGAGAGGAGGACGAGGTGCTTAGAGGCCAAGTGAAAGGTGTTTCAGAAGCAAGGGGTGCTTGCTGGCCTCTGTGTCCGTCCAGCTGTGCCCCATCCTTTCTGAGGGGACGCCCATCCCAGGGGACGGAAGCCCCGTCCTCCCAGAGCTCAGATCCAAACCCTCTGTGTTACCCTTGGCACCTCTCTTCTTCTTATGCCCTCATCTAATCCACCGGCTAGTCTTGTTGGGTCCCCCATCGAGGCAGACCCAGGATGTCCTGGTCCCATCTACATCAGCTCTCCCTCACGTTGCTGCAGCACCACCCTCCCCCCCCCCCCCGGCTGCCCTCCATGTTTCTGTCCTCAAATCCCAGCAGCTAAGCCTAGGTCAGATCACGCCCCTTCTCTGCTTGGAGACCTCCAGGGTGCCTCCACTCAAAGTCGAAGCCCTGACCATCCCTGACAAGGCTCCCCCTCCATCTGGCCCCAGTCATCTCTCTGGCCCCCTCTCCCATCATGCTCCACTCCAGCCACACGGTTCTCTACGATGTTCTTTGAACACTGAGGCACACTCTCACATCAGGGCCTTTGCACCTGCTGTTCTCCCTGCTTGGATAGCTCTTTCTCAGGAGTCCGCATGCTCCATTCCTCACTTTTACCAGGCCTCCACTTACATGTTCCCTTCAGGGAGGGACCTTCTCTGACCACCTAGCCCCGCACAGCACCCTGCTCAGGCTGTGCACCCTAGACCCTTCCCCTGCTCTATTATTCTTCATAGCACATTACACCATCCGATAGGATCTGTGGTCGGCAAACTGCGGCTCACGAGCCACATGCAGCTCTTTGGCCCCTTGAGTGTGGCTCTTCCACAAAATACCACGGCCTAGGCGAGTCTATTTTGAAGAAATGGCATTAGAAGAAGTTTAAGTTTAAAAAATCTGGCTCTCAAAAGAAATTTCCATCGTTGTACTATTGATATTTGGCTCTGTTGACTAATGAGTTTGCCGACCACTGCAGAGGTGATATAGTTTACTCATCTGCTTATTGAATATCTGTCTCCCACCCGCACCCTCATTAGAATGAAAGATCCGTGGGAGCAGGGGGTGGGCTTTGTTCATTGCTGTGTCCCAAAGCCTAGAACACTGCTGGCATAATGTAGCCTTGCAGTGCATATGAGTGGAATGAATGAATGAGGAAATGAATGAATGAATGGATGAATGAATGAATGAATGAAAATAAGGTCTGAAAAGCTGCCACTGGATTAGGCAACAGGCAAATGATGACTGGTGTCCTTGAGGAAGGCAGTATTGGTGGAGAAAACAGGAACAGAAGCCAGATTCAAGTGGAGGGAGAAAGGAGTGGGGGGAGAGAAAGCCATGGAGGGTGCAGACAGCTCCTCCAGGAAGCTTGGCTGGGAAGGGGAGAAGGGAGCCGGGAAGGGCTGGAGGTGGAGGAGTGTTGATTTGAATGCAGGAGTGACAGCGGGGAGGTGGGCCTGGAGGACAGGCATAGTGAGCTGTGTCTTATTCTGATAAGCAGACGTGGCCCCGGCGTAACAGCCTCACCCAGCCTTGTCCCTCTCTTGGCCACAGGGCATGAATCTCTCAGGGGGCCAGAAGCAGCGGGTGAGCCTGGCCCGGGCCGTGTACAGGAAGGCCGCTGTATACCTGCTGGATGACCCCCTCGCATCCCTGGATGCTCATGTTGGCCAGCACATCTTCAACCAGGTCATCGGGCCCAACGGGCTGCTCCAGGGAACGGTGAGTTTGGGAACGTGTGCCGGAGGGCACAGGGCAAAGGCAGAGAAAGCACAACCCACGTCTATCTCACCACCACCCTCCTGGAGTCCAATTTTCCTCTTTGTAATGGTCAGCCCTTTCTTGACAATGCCACATAACAAACAGCCTCCAAGCCTCAGTGGCTTGCAACAGCAGTGACTTTTGGCTTATGGGTGTGTGGTTAAAGAGCGACAGCCCTGCCTCCCTCAGGTCACTGGGGTCAGGTGAACTCCTTGTTTTGAGATGTAGGTTGAAGGGGTCCCTCTATATCTATGCTGTGGCTGTTTTCAAGATAAAGGGCAGGAGCTCATGAAGTGGGAACTTGCCCCGTCCTGAGCCCCAGGCTTTGGAAGACTGGTCAAGCACCTGAGTGTGACTCCCATCCCTTCCCTGCCCAGACACGGATTCTCGTGACCCACGCACTCCAAGTCCTGCCCCAGGCTGATTGGATCGTGGTGCTGGAAGACGGGGCCATTGCAGAGATGGGTTCCTACCAGGAGCTTCTGAACAGGAAGGGGGCCCTGGTGAGCCTTCTGGATCGAGCCAGACAGCCAGGAGGTAGAGGAGAAGGAGGTACTGACTGGGCTTTGCTGGTTCTCTGTGCCTGGCTCCTATCAAGGATCCCACTGGCATGAGTAGGTTGCTCTGGCCCCACACTCCCTGCAAACTCTGGCCTGAGGCAGGGGCTGTGCAAAGTACAACTTTAAACACACAGTATTTAGCCCAGACAGTGTGGCTCAGTGTTTGAGCAACAACCTATGAACCAGGAGGTCATGGTTCGATTCTGGTCAGGGCACACATACCTGGATTGTGGGCTCCATCCCCAGTGTAGGGCATGCAGGAGTCAGCCAATCAATGATTCTCCCTTCTCCTTCTCCTTCTCCTTCTCCTTCTCCTTCTCCTTCTCCTCCTCCTCCTCCTCCTCCTCCTCCTCCTCCTCCTCCTCCTCCTCCTTCTCCTCCTCCTCCTCCTTCTCCTCTTCCTCCTCCTTCTCCTCCTCCTCCTCCTCCTCCTCTTCTTCTTCTTCTTCTTCTTCTTCTTCTTCTTCTTCTTCTTCTTCTTCTTCTCTCTCTCTCTCTCTCTCTCTCTCTCTCTCTCTCTCTCTCTCCCCCTCCCTCCCTCCCTCCCTCCCTCTCAGAAATCAATAAAATAGCCAAAACCAGTTTGGCTGGATGGATAGAGCGTTGGTCTGTGGACTGAAAGGTCCCAGGTTCAATTCCAGTCAAGGGCATCTACCTTGGTTGTGGGCACATCCCCAGTAGGGGGTGTGCAAGAGGCAGCTAATCGATGATTCTCTCTCATCGATGTTTCTAACTCTCTATCCCTCTCTCTTCCTCTCTGTAAAAAATCAATAAAATATTAAAAAAAGAAATCAATAAAATAAACTTAAAAATAAATAAACACACAATATTTAATTTTATCTTCACAATACCCTTTTGAGGCACATGCAATTCTTGCTGCCATTTCAGAGGTGAGCAAATTGAGACAAAGAGAGTTAAATAATTTGCCCGAGGCCACAAGATTAGAATTTGAGTTTATGCCATACCTGCAACAGAAACTGAGCAAGTTCACTTGGTGCCTAGTGGCCAGGTGACCCAAGCCACGCTAGCTAGGGCTTCTCATGATCCAGAGAACACAATGCCTGCTGGGAAAATGACGGTGTTCTGGAAGCAAAGTCACCAACCCAAGCTCACCCAGAGTGAGCAACGGGGCACAGCCCCTGGCACCTCACCCCCACTGACTCATCTACTCATCTCTGTGCCTCTGTTAGGTCAGCACTTTAATTACCTCCATTTACAGATGAGGCGACTAAGGCCCAGAATAAGGAACTGGCCCAAGGTTACATGGCTTAGAAGTGTCTGTACTGGGATTTGAACCCAAGCAGCTTGACCGAGAGCATGAGGTTTTTCGTCTCTAGGCTGTATACTGCCCCTCCATGACAAAGCAAGAACTCACACCCAGGTGCCCCCAGCCCCAGGCTTCTGTCTCTTCTGAAAATATCTGTTGAGCGCTGGCTGGTGTGATTCACAGTATCACTGTCCCGGAACTGAGGATGGGACCTGCCCAGGCCGGGGGATGGCCGGGGGACCAGGGTCCTTCCTGGGGAAGGTGGCACCTGAGCTTGGGTAAAAGTTGGAAAAGAACATTCCAGCCACAGCGAACTGCTTGTGCCATGGTGTCGGGGGACCCCGGAAGTAGTATGGCCGCGGCCATGTTTACTGATGTTTTCCAGCCCCAGGTTCATAGCAGGGGCTCGATTGTATTTACTGAGTAAATGAAGGAGCAAGTGATTGAATGGATAAAGTTCCTGAGAGCCCTGGGAGGACTGCCAGAGGTTGCAGGAGCCAGAGCAGGGGACACAGGTGCTCAGACATGTTAAGGCCATACAGCCAGTGAGTGTCAGCATCCGGACTCCAGAGTCTGGACCCCCCACTGTGTGACAAGACTCCCTTGACCTTGCAGAAACAGAACTCTCGACCTGCATTGAAGACCCCAGAGGCTCTGCTGGAGGCGAGAGGCCCATGGGTGGACCAGAGAGGTGAGTTCATTGTGGTCCTGAGCACGGGGAGGGCACAGGCTGAGGCTAAAGACCACCTGTGGCTCAGGCAGGTAGGGGGCAACCAAAACTATTCTGGAGTGAACATCCACCATGGTGCTCAGTTGTGGGGATAACTCACCAAAAGATGTGTGATAATCAAATGGCCAAAATAATTAAGTCCCCAAATGCCCGGTTCACAGAATGACCAATTTGCCCTCAAGTGCAAATATATAGATGATAGATGATAGATAGATAGATAGATAGATAGATAGATAGATAGATAGATAGAAAAATGGTAGATAGATTGATTTAAAAGTATATATGGATGGATAGATATAGACAGGTGTAAATAGATGAATATATAGACAGATGATAGATATAGACAAATGATTGATAAATGACAGATGGATCAGTGATAGATTGGTTAGTGTATGATAAAAAAGACAGACTAGACAGGTAATTGATAGATAAATGACAGATTGGTTAATAGATGAAAGACAGATAGATTGTCCCCATTTTACAGCTGAGGACCTAAGGCACAGAGAGGTTAAGTCAGCCCACTCATTTATAGATGAAAGGAACATAAAGAAGTCTTCAACAAGTGAATTGTGCAGAATTGACATCCTGCCAACCTAGAATGACAAATCTGAGGGTAAACAGAAGAAGCAAAATGATTGCAGCAAAGCTTAGGCCAAAAAAAAAAAATCCTCTGAAAACCAAGTTCTGAGGTTGGGCAAATAAGTTCATTCAGTGAAATGGTTTTGAAACAACAGGCTTGTTTGACTCTGGGGTAATAGATGGCATTTAGTTGGGCACTACAAAGGGAGGGCGCAGCATGGCATCTACTTGGTACTCAGTGTTGTTGATTGAATGTGTGAATGAGTGAATGAATGAATGAAGAGTGTACCTCAGAGCTCAGTGGCTATCGGTGGCCATGACTGTTGGGAACCCCCTCTCCCCCACAGGAGGAGAGACTAGTTTGTTCTCATTTTCTCTGAATAACAGGTCCATGAAGTCAGTCCCTGAGGTGGACAGCACCGCTTTGGAGGCCCAGACAAAGGTTCCCCTAGATGACCCTGAGAAGACAGGACGGCCAGCAGGAGGGGACAGTGTGCAGTATGGCAAGGTAACCATCAGCGGCTCCCTGCCCTCCACAGCCACTGCTACTGCTGCCCTCCGGGCTCAAGACCTGCCACCAGATAGAGCACTGGGTGGGGGGTGGGCAGTCACCTTTATTGAACATCTACTATGTGCCAAGTAAGAGTCTAGACACTTTCTATTTCTTAATGTTCACAAGCACTCTAAAATTAGATGGTGATGCCCTATCCAGTTTTGCTCAATGGATAGTGCATCAGCCGTTGGACTGAAGGGTCCTGGGTTCTATTCTGATCAAGGACACATGACTGGGCTGCGGGCTCCATCCCCAGTAGAGTGTGGAGGAGGCAGCCAATCAATGATTCTCTCTCATCACTGATGTTTCAATCTCTCTCTCCCTTTCCTTTCATCTCTCTGAAATCAATAAAAAATATTTTTAAAATATAATAATAAAATTAGATGGTGATAACTCCATTTTAGAGGTGAAGGAACTGAGGTTTCAAAGAATTGGGAGGCTTCTCTGTGTTCTCATAGCTAGCAAGTGACCATCTTGGACTCAAATCTAGATCGTTCCTAATCTGGAGCTTGTACTATTTCTTCTCTGCAGGTCTCTCCACCCATCCACTCACATACCTACTCATTCATTCATCCACCTGTCCACCTGTCCACCCATTCACCCACCCACCTACCCTATCTGTCCTATTCAACCATCCATCCATCTACCCATCTACTCACTCATCTATCCATTATGTCCAACCTTCCAACTACCTATTCAACCATTCACCCACCCATCCACTTACCTCTCTTCCATCTACCCACCTATCCATCCACGCATTTATTTATCCCCTCATCCATCCATCCTTCCTTCCATCCTTCCATCCATCCATCCACTCATCCATTCCCACCCACCTACAGACCCACTCATTTATTCATCCATCCATTTACCCATCCGCTCAACCGCCCAACCGCCCATCATCCCACCCAACCATCCACACAGTCATCCACCCAGCACACATTACAGAGCCCCCGTTACGTGCCAGGAAAAGTCTCTGCCAGGGCAGAAATTGCTTGTTAGTAAGAGGAGACAGTCACAACTAATTAAGCTAACAAGCAAGGTAATACCAGATAATGATCAATGCTACAAGACAATACAGAAGGGCAACAAGAAGGCCAGCAACCAACAGGGGTCCGCTTGGATAGGTTGCTCCCAGAGTAACATTCGAGCTGAACGAGGGATGCAAAGAAACAAGCTCTGGGAGGAGCAGGGGAACCAGCATTCTGGGCCGAGGGAACAGCAGGTACAAAGGCCCTGAGGTGGGAAGGAGCAAAGAAAGGGATCCCAAGAGATCAGCCGATAGTGAGTGGGGGATAAAGTCAGAGAGGGGTATAGGAAGTCTGGAATTTTTTCTAAGAGCAAGAGAAAACCATGTGGGGGTCAGCAATAGCAAGATCAATCGGGTCAGGTTGATATTTTCAAAAGTTCCCTCCGGCTGCAGCTGTGGAGAACTTCCGGTTGGTGGGAGGTGGACTTTAACCAAGTGGCTTAACCTCTCGGTGCCTCCCTTTCCTTGTCTGTCAGATGAGGAGAGACACACATGCCTGCCCCATAGTAGGTGTTCAATAAATCACTCCAAAGCCAGGCAGGGCCACAGCCTGTCCCTCTGGCGATCTGTGGAGGAAGGGGGCCCTGAGGGTGGGTGGGGCCTGCCAGGGAGGTGGTGCTCCAGGTGGGAGGTACTAAGAGGACCTGTGAGGTCTGCACCATGGTTCCCCTCTGCCCGGCGGCGTGTTTTGGGAGCCTTACCTGCTTTTCCTCTCTCCCCTCCCCTGGGCCCTCTCGGCCCCATCTCTCCTCCATGTGCTGCAGGTGAAGGCCGCCCTGTACCTGAGCTACATGCGGGCCGTGGACACCCCGCTCTGCCTCTACGCCCTGCTCCTCTTCTTCTGCCAGCAAGTGGCCTCCTTCTGCCGCGGCTACTGGCTCAGCCTGTGGGTGGACGACCCCACCGTGGATGGGCGGCAGCCACAGGCGGCCACGCGAGGCTGGGTCTTCGGGATCCTGGGATGCCTCCAAGGTACCCCTCCCTGGCCTTCCTCACCCTCCACCCCCATCCCCATCCCCATCCGAGGTGCTCAGGGCTCCCTGGCCCTCCCATCCCTGAAGATCTGTGCAAATATCCCAGGTCCAAGCCCTGACCCGCGTCCTTAAGGTGGGAGGCGGGGGACACGGCCCATCCCTCCCTTTCTGGAACCTTCCGTCTCTACCAGACTCACTGGCAAATGGAGACTATCAGCCTCCAGAAGTTGGGGCAGCTGGATATGATGGGGGCAGACACGGCAATTCAGCTGGCTCTGCTTCTCCCCCCACCCCCGCATAGAGGGAAAGCCCAAGGTCTCACTGCTGGGGACTGTCAGCACCCCATCCCCACCCCTCCAGATGAGCTTCGTGTATTTTGTCCCTGTTTTTAGGGACACATACGTTAAGAACTGTTGTCATCTTGGAGAATTGACCCACTATCATTAGGTAATGCCCCTCTTTTTCCCTGATAACGTTCCTTAGTCTGAGGTCTGCTCCGTTTGAAAATAATAACAATACTAACTATATAGCTATAATAGAGGGTGCCCCCCCAAATATACACACTTAACAGCTGATTGCTCCATTGATGTTTCTTTTCAGATTTCACCCATCAGAATTATTAATTATTCAAAGCGTGTATACATTTTTTGGGGACACCCTGTATACTAGCTATATGAATACATATCTAGTTTAAGCACCAAGAAAATGTGCTTATAGGCCTTATAGGACTGGGATCATAGATAAGTAGCTTCAGGTATGGCTGAATCCAGGGGCCCAATGAGGCTGTAGGAATGGCTTCATTTTCTTCCTCTGGGATAGCTTCCTGTCCAGGCAGGCTTCTCCCCGTCGTGATGAGATGGTATGCCACAGCACCATCTTGGCCACCTCAAAAAAGCACCTCTTGCCCAAAAGCCCTAGCGAAGTCCCAGGTCTCACTCTCATTGGCCCGTGTTGGGTCACGTGCTCATCCCCGAACCTACTGCAGTGGTTTGGGTTGGCCAGGAATGAAATCTGCCCCACCCCAGAAACAGGGAGTGAAGTTAGCCCCTTTGCAAGCCCATAGCGTGGCATGGGAGGAAGGGAGTATATGCACTAAGTTTCCTAGGGCTACCATAAGCAAATGACCACACACTTGGTAGCTTAGAAGGACAGAAATTACCTCACAGTCCTGAAGGCAGAAGTCCAAAATCAAAGAGTTGGTAGGATTGGTTCCTCTTGGAGGCTCTGAAGGAGGATCCATCCCGTGCCTCTCTCTTAGTTTCTGCTGGTCACTGGCCATCCTGGCATTCCTTAGCTTGTAGCATGTCACTCCAGTCTCTGCCTCCATCTTCACATTACCATCTGTGTCTTTGTGTGGTCTCTCTCTCTCTCTCTCTATATATATATATATATATATATATTGATTTCAGAGAGTAAGGGAGAGGGAGAGAGAGCTGGTCTCTCTCTCTCTCTCTCTCTCTATATATATATATATATATATTGATTTCAGAGAGTAAGGGAGAGGGAGAGAGAGCTAGAAACATCAATAATGAGAGAGAATCATTGATTGGCTGCCTCCTACACACCCTACACTGGAGATCAATCCCACAACTCAGACATGTGCCCTGACTGGGAATCGAACCATGACCTCCTGGTTCATAGGTTGACTCTCAACCACTGAGCCAGGTGGGCGGTGTTCCTCTTCTTAAAAGGACACTAGTCATTGGATTTAGAACCCACCCTAAATCCGGAATGATTTTATCTCAAGATCTTTCACTAATAACATCTGCAAAGATCCTATTTCCAAATAAGATCACACTCCGAGGTGCCTGGTGGAGGGTGATTCCGTCAAGGGATCATCAGGGTGGCCAAGTCATGGGCTGGCCACCATGGGTGAGGGTGAGGGTCCCCAGCCCTCATGCCGTGACACCCTCTCTTCCCACAGCAATAGGGCTGCTTGCCTCCACGACCACAGTGCTCCTAGGGGGAATCCGGGCATCCAGCAGGCTCTTCCGGAGGCTCCTGTGGGACGTGGCACGGTCTCCCATTGGTTTCTTTGAGCGGACACCCCTCGGGAACCTGCTAAACCGCTTCTCCAAGGAGACAGACACGGTGGACGTGGACATCCCCGACAAACTCCGGTCCTTGCTGATTTACACCTTTGGGCTCCTGGAGGTCAGCCTGGTGGTGACAGTGGCCACCCCGCTGGCGGCCGTAGCCATCCTGCCACTGCTGCTCCTCTACACTTGGTTTCAGGTAGGGAGAGGCTGGGAAGGCTCCTGGGTCCGGTGAGGCCACCTCAGCCAGTCCCCTGTCCCCGGGCAGGAGTCCGTGAAACAGGTTCTGCCCGGCAGGGCAGTGGGGGGCCACCCCTCAAGACTTCCCAGAGGCAGGGACCCCAGCCTGTTTCTAGCACCTGTTCTTACCTGTGTCTCTCAAGTGTTCACCTCGAAGTTCCTCACAGCTAACATTTTGTCCTGCTGCTGCTGCAATGAGCTTCCTCCGCTCCAAATATTTGGAAACCAAAAAGGCATTGAATGGTCTCAAAGACTGCGTGAGACTAGACTCTTCCAGTTGCCAGAGACCCACTTACATTAGCTTAAACAGAAGAGCAGAATGTAATGGCTCACGTGCAGTCGTTGTGGTGGCCAGCTGTCACCAGGATGCAGTCACTCTATGTGGCCAAGTCATGAGCTGGCCACCATGGGTTGAGGTGACGGTCCCCAGCCCTCATTCTCTGACACTCTCTCTTTCTGCAGCTATAGGGCTGCTTGTTTCCATGGCCACAGTGCTCCTAGGGGGGGATCCGGGCATCCAGCCTGCTCTTCCAGAGGCTTCTGCTCTTCCGGAGGCTCTATGGTTCTCAAAGTGTGGCCCTGGACCAGCAGAGAATTGCCTGAGAGCCGGTTAGAAATGTACATTCTCAGGCCCTACCCACAACCTACGGACTCTATGGGAGTTGGACCCAGAAATCTGGGTTTTAATAAACTCTCCAGGTAATTCTGACACATTCAGATGTTTAAGAACCACTAATTTAGCTCTGCTTGGCCCAATTTTGCCCACACTCTCTTCCCAGGGGTCAGGCCTGATGGCTCCTAGCAACCCTACACTCACAGCATCCCACCTTAGCAACCCCAACACCAACAAAACTTTACTCCAGCTCAGAGTTCATATATCAATCCCAGGGAAGATTCTGATTGGCCACTTAGGGAGCATGTGTTTATCCCTGAACTAATCACTGTGACCAAAGGGATAGTTTACTCTGACTGGTTAGGGTTGTATCATGTGACCACCTCTACAATCAGGTCCCACCATCGACATCCACTTCCCTCAGAAAAATCAGAAGTAGAAATAACCGTGATAGTCAGATAAAAACCATGGCCACCACTGTCCTCCACAGCGACCCCAGGTCTTCTCTATGTCCTCTTGACTTGTGGAGGGACTACTTTTCCATCGAGAGCTTGGGAGTCGGGCAGAGGTGGGTTTGAAATCAGGCCCGGCCACTTGCTGGATACAGAGGTTTGGACCAGCTGCTCACTCCCTCTGAGCCTCAGGTGTGCTCACCTGTAAACTGTGACTGCCACTAAGGCCCACCTCACAATTACTGACTGCTGTTTGTAAAGAGCCCGGCATGCAGCCTGGTGTTCAGCAAAGGAGAGAGAAGGGAGCAGAGAAGACCTTCTTCCCCTTGCCAGCTGCACACACTTGCCACTGCAAACCAATGAACAACATCTATTATCTCTGCATCATTATGTTCCCAGCACCTGGCATGTAACCCTAAGAGTTAAAGAAATGAGTTCCACTCGGCCGACTGCCTTCCTTGCCCTTTTATGGTTTTGTTCCCGCGGTAACTGGCCCCAAGTAAAGCAGCTGGCCCCAGAGCTGGGAATGAAACATTTACACTAGATTGCTGGTTTCTCCATCCTGGTTGTACAGAAGAATTACCAGGAAGGAGTTTGAAACATACCAAGGCCCGGGTGACACCACCAGAGATCTGATTGAGTAGGATTGGGGCACTGGAGGTTTTGGAATCATCCCCAGTGATTTTAAAAAGAATGATGGAACTCTGATTTTCAAGGAAACTGGAGTCCAGAGAGGGAAAGCAACTGGCCCAAGGTCACACAGCAAACTGGTAACAGAATTTGGGATTCCCTGAGCTTCTCAAACCACCTCTCTGTGTCTGTGACTTCTCCCCTTCCCACCTATCCCCCCTACCCCCCTCAGAGCCTGTACGTGGCCTCCTCGTGCCAGCTCAGACGCATGGAGTCAGCCAGGCACTCCTTCGTGTGTTCCCATGTGGCGGAGACGTTCCAGGGCGGTGCAGTGGTGAGGGCCTTCCGGGCCCAGGGCCCCTTCATGGCTCAGAACAATGCCCACATGGATGAAAGCCAGCGAGTCAGTTTCCCACGGCTGGTGGCTGACAGGTAGGAAGGGAGCAGAGAAGACCTTGCAATCCATCTGTGTCTCCGGACACAGATATCATATTGTGTGGCCAGAGAGGTAAAGTGGCCTGCCCAAGGTCGCACAGCGCGCTGGGGAGGAAGCTGAGGCGAGGTCCCCAGGGTGTACTTGGCTTACACTGTGAGTGGATGGAACCTAGGCTGAGGGCTTCCCAATAGCAGGTGGGCAAGGAGGCATGGATGTCAGCAAAATGGAAGGCACCTCTGTTGCCTTGGTGACAAGGCAGCAACATAAGCCTCTTCTCAGTACTACGCAAGAATAAGAACACAAGCTTTGAGCAGAGACAGACACGGGTTCAAATCCCAGCTCTGCAGCTTACGAGCTGGGTGTTCTTGGGCAAGTTATATAACCTCTCTGAGCCTCATTTGTCCAAGTGGGATTGCACTCATAGAGGGGTGATGAGGATTAAATAAATGCACTCAGAGCTAATACTTGTAGCATGCTTATTACATGCTCAGTACTGAGCATGCTACATGGATCAATTAATTTAATCCCATCAATAACCCCATGAGGCAGAGACTGTTTTATAACTTGCCCAGGGCCACACAGTGAATTTGTGGTAGAACCAGGATTTGAACCCAAGGAGTCTGGTGCCAGAATGCAGAGAGGGTCAAGCACACAATTTATTGAGTAAGTGCTCAATAAATATGAATTCTTTTCTCCCTTTTGCCAGCTCCCCAGTCAGCTGGGGCGATCAGGCCCTGTAGCTGTGAGCAGTGTCCCAAGGCCATATGCCTTTTGGGTAACCTGCCTTGCCCCTTCCTATAGTCCTAGCCTAGGGAGGAGGAAGCTTCTGAACATTTAGAGAGCTCCCACTATGTGCAAGCCTCAGTGATTTCCACACTATATATAGCACCTCTGGCTGAAACCTCAACTGTAATGAATCAGATGTTACTTCACTCCACAGATGGGTAAACCTGGGTTCAAAGAAGCAAAGGGTGTCCCCAAGGTCTAGGGAATTGGAGGCTCTAGGTGGGTCTTTGTTTGTTCATCTGTTAGTTGGTTCATTGAGAAAAATGACCTGTTGGAAAGGGAATGTGTTTTCTGGCATCATTCAGACAGATGTGGCCTCAAATCCTGATGTTTGTTATGTGTCTGAACTTAAGCAAGTACCTTACCCTTCTGAGCCACAGCGTCCTCAGCTGTCAAATGGGAACAACAACAACCCCCTTTGTGGGATTGTTATGCGGACTCAGTGTTGTATGTAGAAAGCCCAGAGTTCCCTAAAGACAGGGATTTTTAAAAAATATATATTTTATTGATTTTTCACAGAAAGGAAGGGAGAGGGATAGAGAGCCAGAAACATCGATGAGAGAGACACATCGACCAGCTGCCTCCTGCACACCCCCCACCGGGGATGTGCCTGCAACCAAGGTACATGCCCTTGACCGGAATCGAACCTGGGACCTTTCAGTCCCCAGACCAATGCTCTATCCACTGAGCCAAACCGGTTTCGGCAAGACAGGGATTTTTATTCGTTTGGTTTATGGTTGTATCCCCAGCACCTCCAATATGGGTAGCACACAGAAGGTGCTCAACACACATCTGTTAATGAATGAATGAATGAATGAATGGTAGAGTAGGAATTCAATAAAAGGGGGTGTGCATTTATCCATCCATTCAGCATATATTTGTCTAGCACCTACTCTAGGCTGGGTCCTGTGCTAGATCCTAGGGACAGAGCCGTGAAGGAGACCAAGCCGCTGCCTTTGCAGAGCTCACGATCTCCTGATGGAGACTGAGAATCAAGGACCGATTAAGTAGTTGAATTATAAAGCATGACAACTGTCATGAAGGAAGTTATCAGAGCTGTGTTAGAGAGAAAGGGAGGAGCAGTCCTGGAGGGCTCTCTGAGGAGGTGATGTTCAAGCTGATCTGTGCATGAGCATAAGATGGTGGCCGCGTGAACATGGAGACTGGGTTTAGTCCGGAAAACACAAGGGTATATGACTTGGCATATCCCAAGCACAGAATATTGGCAGCACAGCAAAGCTTAACTAGAGCACCTACTGTGCGCCAAGCCCTGGGCTGGGCACAGGTGAGACAGCATCAATCCCCCATCCTCTGAGCTTGGGTGGGCCTGGGTGTGGAGGAGGCTGTGGTCAGGACCCCCATGGGCACTCGAGCTGGCACCATGATCAGCCCTTTGCCCAGGGGAGCAGGTCCCACAGGGAGGGCCCCGCTGACCCTGCTGTAACCCGCACCCCCTTTCAGGTGGCTCGCTGCCAACCTGGAGCTCCTGGGGAACGGGCTGGTGTTTGCCGCTGCCACGTGCGCTGTGCTGAGCAAGGCCCATCTCAGCGCGGGCCTCGTGGGCTTCTCCATCTCCGCCGCCCTCCAGGTACTCCTGACACCCCAACCAGATTTCCCAGGAGCAGGCAGAACAGAGACAGACAGATCCGAGTGAGGGGGGCCTTCAAGGACCCAAGTCCAAACTACCGACCGGTGAGGACAAGGCTCTTACGAGAGCTTAGCTGAGGTGACCTTGCAAGTGTCTTCCTTCTCCGAGCCTCAGCGATCTCATCTGAAAAACGGGGTAGTAATCCCTCCACTAGCTGAGATAAAGTATACAGAGTGCATTCCCAGTGCATTGTTAACTTTTTGGTATCTATTAATAACGATATTTGATGTCAGGTCATGACGTCTGTGAAGGGAAACATATACATGTAAGTAACATTCATTATGAATGAGGCATTGCTCGAAGAGCTTTGTAAACATTAACTCACTTAATCCTTCCTGCCCATCAGGGGTACTGTTATTATCCCCATTGTACAGTTGAGGTAATAAGCGTAAGGATGAAGCAAGGTGAGAGGCTGAAGCTTGGTGGGTGGGTATTCCTCCATTGCTTGGCCCGGAAGGCCTCTCTGAGGAGAGGGCTTGTGAGTTGTGGGCCAGGGGGAGGCTGGGAGGGAAAGAAGGAGGGAGGGAGGAATCTTTCCTGGGGAAGGGACCAGCAAGAGGAAAGGCCCTGGAATGGAGGGAGGGTGTGACTGGTGCACTAGAGCAGTGGTCGGCAAACTGCGGCTCGCGAGCCACATGCAGCTCTTTGACCCCTTGAGTATGGCTCTTCCACAAACTACCATGGCCTGGGCTGGTCTATTTTGAAGAAGTAGCATTAGAAGAAGTTTAAGTTTAAAGAATTTGGCTCTCAAAAGAAATTTCAATCGTCGTCCTGTTGATATCTGGCTCTGTTGACTAATGAGTTTGCCGACCACTGGGCTAGAGGAACAGCAAGCAGGTGGTACGTCTGGAGAGTGTGGGCGAGGGCGAGTCTGGAGGGAAGTGAGTTTGGAGAGAGAAGGGTGGACCCTGGTGAGAGGCTGCACATGGTCCCAAGTGAGATGAGCAATCGGGGGAGGAAATCCTCTCAGAACAGCAGTCAGAGGCCTGGGTCCTGCGGGGCGTCCTTGGGAGGGCCATGCACCCTCTCTGCTCCTCTCCCCACCGCCTGTGCCAAGACAAGGTGGACAGGCTGATGTCTGAGGGCTCCTTTCTGCTCTGCATGCCCTGGTTCTGAGAGGAGAGCGGAGTCCTGGAGGCTGCAGTCAAGTCCAGTCCCCTTGTCCGCCCCCGGGCCTGCCTCCCCGTCCCTGCCTCCGGGGAGCTGATGCAAACCTGAGGGAGGTTTTACGGAGGCCAATGTGAGGTGTCTTCTCATGCCAGGTGACCCAGACGCTGCAGTGGGCTGTCCGCAGCTGGACAGACCTGGAGAGCAGCATCGTGTCGGTGGAGCGGATGCAGGACTACACTCGGACACCCAAGGAGGTGATGAGGGGTGGGGGGGGGGCATGGGGGTAGAGGGTCTGCCCCATCCAGGACTTAGAGCAGAGGGCAGTGGGCCCAGGTGGACGTCTGCCCTGGGCTTGGAGCCCCACCACTGTAGGTCGGAGTCCCAGCCAGGGCCACAGTAATGGTGAAGAGCATGGGCTCTGGAGCCAAGTCAGATCCTGGGTCCTTCGCTTCCTGGATTGGGCAAGCAGGTCCTTCTTCCGAGTGACAGGGGACAGGAGGAACAGGAATGCCACCGCCAGGTAACAGCCCATGATAGCGACATCACAGGGACAGAAGAGCAACAGGGCCACTAGCAGTGCTGGGTACACCGGGAGGGTCAAGTGAGACCCCACAATGAAGGGCTTACTTTGTGCAGGGTCTGGAACAACATAAACAACCAACACATGGCCACTGCTCTCAGTCCCATTCCACGGATGGGGAAACTGAGACTCACGGGGGTGGAATGACCTGTTCAAGGTCACAGGAATACCAATGGCAGCATTGGACTCCCTGCTGCATAGGCCTGCCTTCTTCACAAAGGCAAAAAAGAGGACCTACCCTACTAGAGGAAGAGAAAATATTATTTGACAATTAACAGTGGCTAATAATAATTTCAAGAGATAAAAAGAATAGCCAACACCATCATTTTTATGATACCAGATGTTTGTTTTTAGCTTTGCTATGTTCCAGGTCCCTATAAAATAGCAGTAAACATGCCCATTTTACAGAGGAGGAAACTGAGGCTCCAAGAGGTAGACCTTTTGTGAGAAGCCTGGGAGGAGGGCTCCTCTGACTCAGTGTCCCCTTCTGCCCCAGGCACCCTGGACACTGCCCACCTGTGCAGCCCAGCCCCCCTGGCCTTGTGGGGGCCAGATCGAGTTCCGGGACTTGGGGCTGAGACACCGGCCCGAGCTCCCGCTGGCCGTGCGGGGGGTGTCGTTCAAGATCCACGCAGGAGAGAAGGTGAGCGGCTCTCCCAGGCCTTCTTCCTCCCGGGAGCCAGGCCACAGGGCAGCCGGAGGGACTCGGGGCCATGGCCAGGCTGGGCATCACCCAGGGCTCAGGCCATGAGCACCTGCCTCCTCCACACCCCCACCTCGGGGCACCTCATCTTCAGGCCCACCACCCCTAAATCGAACTTATCTTACCAAACCTGACTCTGCCAGGGGGAAACCCACCCACCCACCCACCTGATGTCCCAGAGGAGGCATCTCCCCAACTTCCTTTTTCTTCTTTCTTGAGCATTCATTGAAATACCAGGCAAAGTGCTAAATGCTCCACATACTTCGTCCAGTTTCATGGGCTCAGCTCCTGGCTTTGCTAAGGCTCACCTTGGGCAAGTTACCGTTTTTCCATCTGTAAATGGTAACGACAATGTCAGCATCACAGAGGTGTTCTGAGGTTTAACCGAGTTAATACATATGAACTGCCTGGAACAGTGCCTGGAACAGAGCACACGCCTCAGGAATGTCTACTGATGCTTTCATTCATTAGCATTTGCGTTTTCACTCTGACAACAACCCTATGAGGAAGGCACTAGTATTATATCATTTATCCCATTAGTCAGGCCAATTCACTGAATTCCTCTTCTCCCCTCCTATCCTGTGACACTTCCTCCCTGAGGCCTCCTTGCCCTCCCCCGATGGCTCCGGGCCCCCATCTGGCCCCCAGCCTCCAATCTGTTTGCCTGTGACCTTTATTTGAGCATGTCTTTCCCCTGCTCAAGTCCTTCCACCTGCTCCAGGCTTCCTTCAGGGCAAAGCCCAAACTCCGGAGCTTGGCAGTCAAGCTCCTGCCCAGCTCTCTGCTGCATTCAGGGCCTGCCAGGGCTTAGTCCACACTGGTGGGGCAGCTGCCTCTGGGAGCTCAGGGAGCTTTCAGTCTAGCACTGTGGTTTACCTGGAATCAGCCCCCTCTCTGAACGCCTGCTTACCTTTCAACACCCCCCTCAAGTACTCCTCTCCCTCTTCCATGAAGCCTTCCCTGATTACCCCACCAACCCCTATCCACGGGAATAGGAACCACACCTCCTGGCTTACCTCCATTGCTACAGGTCTGGAGCTTGAGGGTAGAGAGTGATCAGCACACTTTATTAAGTTTACTCAGTTGCCCTACTTTCAAGGTCACACAGTCCTTTGGTGCAATGATTCCATTTTTATGCTGCTGTCTAAGAGGGTGGCACATTTCATTTATTTATTAAACAAATAGTGTTGACTGCCCACCATGTGTCAGACACTGAGCATGCAATAGTTAGCAAGAAATATAAGACTGAGAGGGTAGATGGGGGGCAGATCAATGGATGGACAGATGGATGGAAGGATGAGGGGTGGATGGCTGGGATGGGGATGGATGGAAGGAAGGATGATGGCTAGATGGCTGGACAGGAGGTAGTGAAAGAAAGGATGAGGGATAGATGGAAGGATGGGACATGAATAAAATGACATGGGGATGGGGGGAAGAATGAGGATGGTGGAGGTCTGTGGATGGAAGAATGGGAGAAATGGAGGAACAGAGGAGGGTATGGACATTGAAGGAAGGTTGTGGGAATAGTTGGGAAGATAGGAGAGACATGTTAGGATGAGGGAAAGGTAGAGAAGAATGCACAGACAGAAGGTTGGGTGGATTGACGGATGGATATAGGGAAAATTGGGTAGATGGAAGAATGAATGCTCAAAGGATAATGGGTAGCTAGGCGGATGGATCTTGGGTGCAGGGGAAACATCTCCCAAAGAGATGCCCAGGAAACCTAGGCTGTACCTGCCTTCTTCTGGCCCGGCCTACTCACAATGGCCTTGCCCTCTCGTCCCCTGGCAGGTGGGCATCGTTGGCAGGACGGGGGCCGGGAAGTCCACCCTGGCAGGGGGGCTGCTGCGGCTCCTGGAGGCAGCTGAGGGTGAGGTCTGGATCGACGGGGTCCCCATCAGCCATGTGGGGTTGCACACACTGCGGTCTAGGATCACCATCATCCTCCAGGTGAGGCCTCGGGACAGGGTGGGCAGAGGTGGGATCGTGGCTGGGCCAGTCCTGACCCATTGCCCGTCCTGGCTAGGACCCCATCCTGTTCCCCGGCTCTCTGAGGAGGAACCTTGACATGCTACAGGAGCACACGGACGAAGCCATCTGGAAGGCCCTGGAGACGGTGCAGCTCAGAGCCCTGGTGGCCAGCCTGCCTGGCCAGCTGCAGTACGAGTGTGCTGACCAAGGCGATGACCTCAGGTAGGGTTACCCCACAGCCTGGAGCTCAGGGGAGTTGGAGGGAGAGGCAAGTATGGCCAAGGCTCTCCCTAGGGGCAGTGTGCCCTGGAAGTGTGCCTTCCCCATAGAGCATCAACCCCATCTTACCTAATAATAGACAAACGTGTAAATTGACCGTACCTCCACTGCGCTCACCAACCAATCAGGAGTGTGTATGCAAATTAATCCCACCAAAGATACCAGGTTAATTTGCATACTCAGGCACAGAGCGAAGACTGAAGACTGAATGCTCAGCCTATGGCAGGAGCCAAGTCTGAAGGCTACAGGCTTGGCTCTGCGGTGGCCCGGGTCCTGAGTAACGGGGGAAAACCAGTGCTGGCGGCCAAGGGAAGGGATGCCTATTGCATGAATCTTCGTGCAACGGGCCTCTAGTTCTATTAATAATGATGGTAGGAACCCCATCCCTTGTCAGCAGTTCCAAACTCCATCACAATCTCTGAATATCACGTTTCTTTTTCCTAAACTCAGTTTCCCAATTTAGTTAGTGGCAAAACCCAACCCCTACTGATATGAGACTATGTATAGCCTTTATCCCACTCAGCACTTACTTTGCTATAGAAATAACGTGTACAATATTGGGTGACGGACCCATGCCCACTGGGGGTATCAAGTACGCCTTTGAAAGCTTTTTTTTAAATGTAGTAAAATACACACCATATAATGGACCATCTTGTCCATTTTTAAGTATATACTTCAGTAGCATTGAGCACATTTACCTCACTATGCTACCCAACTCCAGAACTTTTTCATCTCGCAAGACTGAAACTCAGAACCCTTTAAACCATTCCCTATTCCCGCTTCCTCTCAGGGAAACTGAGGCATGGCAGGTTTCAATGACTTTGCCTAAAGTCGCCCTGGTCAAAAAATGGCAGGATGGGGATTCCTTCCAGCTCTGTGGACGGGGGACCCACCACTTATGGCTGTTGTGGAGACACCTTTGGGGGCATGCCCTGCAAACCCGGATGTGCAGACACACAAACAGCGGGCCTGACTGTCCCACTCCCTCCCAGCCTGGGCCAGAAGCAGCTGCTGTGTCTGGCACGTGCCCTTCTCCGGAAAACCCAGATCCTCATCCTGGACGAGGCCACGGCCGCCGTGGACCCGGGGACGGAGCTCCAGATGCAGGCCGCCCTGGAGAGCTGGTTTGCCCAGTGCACGGTGCTGCTCATTGCCCACCGCCTGCGCTCCGTGATGGACTGCGCCAGGTAAGGCCCCAAGCCGCCGGCCCCGGGGGCCCTGCAGTGGTGAAGGCAGGCATCCGCACTTAGAGCTGGAAAGGTGATGGAGTGGATCATCAGGTGCCCATGGTACAGGTGGCAAGACTGGTGCCCAAAGGGGAAGAGATGAGCCCAAGGACAGATGCCCAGTAGATGCTTGCATCCAGGAAACCACACAGGAGGCCAAACTTCTGGGGGACAAACCTCAGAGCAGATGTGCTGGGCTCTCTGAGCAGCCCAGGGGCCAGGCTGGTGTCCAAGGAGCTGCCTATCTCCCTCTTCCCCCCGCAGGGTGCTGGTCATGGACAAGGGGCAGGTGGCAGAGAGCGGCAGCCCCGCCCAGCTGCTGGCCCAGAAGGGCCTGTTCTATAGGCTGGCTCAGGAGTCAGGCATGGTCTGAGCCAGAACCCTCAACCCTCCCGCCACGCCAACCCGGAACGACGTGCCATGCCCTGGAGAGAACAGTGACCTGGGGGTCATCAGCGGAGTCCAGACCCCCCTGCTCTCCGGGAAAGTGGACGATCATCACAGACCCAGGAGGATGCAGCAACCCTCAAGGACGGCCCCTCCAGAGCCCGTCCAGCCTTGTCCATCCTGGAGCCGAAGTGGACAGTGGCTCTCAGCCCTGGCTGCCCATTGGACCCGCCTGGGGACCTCACGACCTGCCCACACCCAGGCTCCACCACAGACCAATGAAATCACTAACCCTGTGGCAGGGAATGGTGTGTGTACCTTTCCAATTTAACCCGTTTATTTTGAGATGAGTGTAGAGTGACCAGCAGTCTTTAAGAAATAATCCACAGAATGCCTGTGCACCCTTTTCCATTTCCCCCAAAAGTAACACCTTGAAAAAACGCTAGTGTGGTATCACAACCAGGATATTGGCCATACAGAGATCTTGCTCAGATTTCCCACTGTACTAGTACATGTGTGTGTGTGTGTGTGTGTGTGTGTGTGTATGAGTATCACACGTATAGGTGGCATCCACCACCACCTCCATCACCACGACGACCCCTGGAGTTGCCATTCTGTGACCACACCCCTCCCTCCTGCCCCTGTGACCCTCAACACGTTCTCCATGTTGGCACACTGTATATTTTTAAAGCTCCCCATATGATCCCAACATGCACCAGGACTGAACCCCATGGCTCCTGCTGCTCTTCCCACCCTTGTACACGAACTCCAAAAGCGTCTTGTCTGAATTGGACACACGAGCCACACCCCACACCACGATGGGGCCCCTCTGGGCACAAGCACGCGCATACCGGCATGCAGTTCAACTCCGAAGGCCAGAGGAGAGGGGCCGGGACTTCTTAAGGAGAAGTCCCGAGGGGAATCGCTCAGGGCTCGGCACCTGTCATCCGTCTGCTTGTTAAAGACCAAAGTCCAGCGTCTTGCGGGGAGCCCAGCAGCAGTCAGAACATCCCAGGCTTTTCTGTTCACACTTCCTCCCCTAGGGGGTCGTGTGGGAAATGCTGCTGGGGTCAGAGGTCAGAGGTCAAAGTGAAGGGCAGCACCTGCATGTGCTCGGGCCTGTTTCAGAGAGTAGTCGGAATCCCAGTGCAGGGCTCTTACAACTGCCTCCAGGCACCGGGAAAGGGGGCTCAATTCTCAAGTAGCCAACCCCAGACCCAGCTAACTGTAAAGTGCCGCGTGAGCAATGAGACGACGCCAGCTCCTCACTGGCCTCATGGCATTGCTGCAGGGATAAAAGAAGCTAGCACACGGAAACGTGTGCAGAGCCGAGCTGGGCACAACGGAAGTGCTCAGTAAATGGTCACGATGATCACTGTTGTCTGAGGGCCTCTGTGGGCAGCGAGAAGGGTCTATAGCCAGGATCTTTATTCTGGTCACTACCACATGTGGGGTGGGTAACCCTCTGCCATGTGGGCTGTCCTGGGCACTGTAGGATGCGTAGCAGCAACCCTGGCCTCCACCCACTCGATGCAGTAGTACCCCCCCCCCTCCAGTTGTGACAAAAATGTCTCTAGATGTTGCCAGATGTCCCGGAGGGAGTCAAAATCACCCATTCCAGTCCCTGGGCTAACCCGGCCCATGGCCATCGATAACCTGCTGAGACCGGGGCAGAGGCTGTGCTGGTGCGCCAACAGGGGCCTGTGGACACCCACCTGCCTGACAGGACACAGCCCGCTCCACCTTGTCAACTCACGGGAACGTCCCAATGGGACATCCCAACACACGTTTCCAGGCCAGAGCAACCCAGACTTAATGGCCGCTTCTACCTCCCTCGGCCGAGATGTGGCGAGAAGCACACATTGATGACTTCAGGCTGGGGTAGAGCATCTGCACCTCTTGCCTATCCCGTGGCGCTTCCAGTGCCGGCCCCACTGTTACTGGCAATCACTGGCTCCATTTTGCAGGTGAGGAAAGGAGGCTCCGCTGACGTGACCTGCGGAGGTCACTCACTCAGTAAGTGGCGGAGAGGGCACCTGCCCCGGGGGCCATCTCACACCAAAGCCCAAGTCATCACGTGGGCTGGTCTCCAACGTGGAAGCTCGGAAAGGGACCCGGCCTAGTGCTTCCTTCTCGTTGCTCTGCCGGGAGCTGAGCCACCAGACGGCCCAGGAGAGCGGCCACAGGCAAAGGCGGCAGCAGTGGTGTGTGTGGCAGACTCACTTGGGATCCTTCCAGGGTCGCAAAAGCCCACTCTCACGTTAGGAGATGGTCTGCCAGGGGGCGGTGGGGGGAAGAGTGTGGTCCACAGGAGCCAGCGCCCACGAGCCTGCTGACAAGGCTGCTGCCGGCCCATAGCTTTCCCGTGGGGACCAGCCTGCAGGCCACCCAGGCCACTAATCCCCCGCCGTGGCTCCTGCCAGCAGAGCCTGGCTGGCGGGGCACACACACATCCAGGGAACCACGCGTGGAGCTGATCGTACCTGCATGATCCTTTACTCCATTTCTGGTTTGAGACACTTATAAGTGGGTGTGAGGCGTCCACATTCTCCCTTCTGTGGTGACGTGGAAGCCGGCGCCTGAGAGGCCACATCAAACCCCAGAGCAGCCTGGCTCTCGCAGTCGCTGCTTGGCAGGGAGTGACCCTGCCAGGGCACCTGACCCTCACCGGGAAGTGGATGAGCAAGAAATAGAAGCCTTGTGTTCATCTCCCATGAGTTTACGGCTACAGCACGGCCTAGCCTGTCCTGACTAATACAAAGGGATGTTCAAGGGCAATGGAGGACACGTGATTTTTGTCTTAGAACCCGACCTGGGCCACACACACAGCACTGCTCATCTTCACAACAATCCCATCGTGCAGGTGTGATCAGCTCCATTTTACAGACGAGGCAACAGAGACTGAGTGGCTTGCCCAGGTCTCACAGCCAGCAAACGACGAGGGCAGGATTCGGGCAGGGTTTGTCTGACCCCAGAGCCCGGGCTCTGTCCACGCTCACTCCCCACTCTGCCCCACACGGTGCTTAACCTCTCGGCTCCCATTCCCGACAGGGGCTCCCACTAGCGATGTGTTTGCCAACAGGAGAGAAGGAAAGCAGACGAGAGGGGAGCCCCATGCTGACTCCCAGAGGAGAGGGCTGAAACCCCAAAGAAAATGGAATCGTCATTAGAAATAATTTTTTTTTTTTTAACTGCAAATTGCTTGTAAATGTTCTCGTTTTCCAGTGTAAGTCATTACAAAACGATCCCCAAGAAAAACTTGGTTTATCTAATGTGAAAGAAGGGTATAACTTACAAAAAATAAATATATTTTTCCACCTAAAGGAAGATGCTTTTCTGGATTTGAAGTCAGCAAGGGAACCTCGGGGCAGACTGGCCTCTGCTCTGTGGGTCTTCCCTGGTCTCCGAGCCTTCGAGGGCGGGCCCGGGGGGCTCCTCTCCGCTGTTTCTTCTGGAACCCGCGGGCCCGCCGCCGGACGCCGGCCACCGTGGCTTTCCCTGGGAGAGCTGCTCCCGGCCCAACACTTCCGCCCAAGAAATTCAAGTGTTTCTCCCTGGAGCAGTACTTTAAAAAAAAAAAAAAAAAAAGCAAGAAAAGAAAAGAAAAAGAAAAAGGAAAAAAAATCACTGATATTCGTGAACGGGTTCTGTTCTTGTCCGGAACACGCTCAGTAACTGCACGTCCGGTTCTCCACGCTGCTGCCTCGGACAGCGAGCTGGAGGCCAAGGGTGAGGAACTGAACTCTAAATACGAGGAGAAGTCTCAACGGAGCTCGATTCAGTACCCGCTGGTCATCCGCGGTAGTGCCCAGTGCTCCTGGCTTCGAACGCTTCACAACCACGAGCAAACCTCTTCCGGGTGCCTCGGGGTAATCCATTCTAGCAACTGGCGGAAGGAGGCAGGAGGAAAGGCAGAGAAAAGACTGGGAGTGGGTAAAGGAGGCCAGCAGTGTGGGAAACTGGTACTGAGAGAGGATCCCCAACCCCGGGGAAAGCTCCAGGTCCAGGTCCCCCG
This sequence comes from Vespertilio murinus, assembly GCA_963924515.1. Lineage (NCBI taxonomy): Eukaryota > Metazoa > Chordata > Mammalia > Chiroptera > Vespertilionidae > Vespertilio > Vespertilio murinus. Next base: position 85,634,229 of record OZ004705.1, read on the forward strand.
AACGTCCAGCCCGTCTTGCCAGCGAGAAGCCCGCGGGTGAGGAGGCTGCTGAGATGCTGGCTCTGTGTCTGAGCGCCCAAAGGCGGGAAGGTTGGTAAGAGGAGTGTCCACGGCCCCCAGGACACCGCCTGAGGGTGAGGATGATCTTCGCCAGGCCCCGCACCTCCAAACAGCAGCCCCAAAGAGACGAGGCGTTCTGGGTGGAGCCCAGATGTTGGAGGTGCCCGGACAGCAGCCGGGGCCAAAGACTCGGAACCCCAGGCTTTGGCTACGGAGGTCTGAGGCAGTTGGCTGGATTTGGTCACTAGCATGTTTTACGCAACCGGTTTCTCGGGAGGTCTGGCTGCCAAACCGCCCTGCAGAGCACCAAGAGCACAGCGGGCCCTCCCAGGTTGTGCGCGGCCGGTGTGTCCTGTGGGGGGACGGGCGAGGCTGAGCGTGTCTTTGGCAGGCTGTCTCTGTGTCCCCCGTTTCTTCACAGCCAACTCCAGGCGGCGGACCAGAGGGTGGCTGCTTGGTGGTTTTGTCTTATTGGGTTTGGTTTTTTTTTTTCTCCTTTTTTGGTTTCAGTACATGGGACGCCTGGGTTCCCAAAGAGGCTGACTCATCCTGGGACAAGGCGTGCGGGCCTGGCAGGTCCGACCAGACGCACCAGCGCCGGGCTCACAGCAAGCCGGCGTCTTTGGCCATGCTGTGGAACAGGCCTCTCTGCTGCAGGAGGTCAGAGGGGGCGCCGCACTCCCGGATCTCTCCTTTGTCCAGGACGATCACCCTGCAAGGGGAGGGCACGCACGCATGAGTGGTAAGAAGGGTTGGCACCTCGTGCCTGCGAGAGCCCAGCTTGGCAAAGCCCGGCTCTGGGTCAGGCCCCTCACCTCTGTTAGGACTGCTGCAGTAACCTTCCAACTGGTTACCCCTTCTCAAGCCCTATTCCTATCAACGTCAATGTCCTGTGATGCTACCCACGACACTCGCTATCACCTGCTCTGTTTCCTTCCCAGCACAACTTGCTTTATTTATTGCGGTGTTTATTATTGGTCGCTGCACTCAGCCCCCAGCTAATCTATAAGGTCCCTTAACATAAGGCTGGAAGGAGCTGACATGGGAAGGAGCTGACATGGGAAGGAGCTTCCTGCCGAGTCCCCAGGACCTGGGACCGGGCCGGCTTTGTGGCAGGCACTGCACAAGTGATGACTGAATAAATGACTAAGTGACGTAAAAAAAACCTGGTACTACCCTGGACAAAGCGAGGCCCCACCAACTGGGGATGTCCCTATGCATATAGCACAGTGTTGAACGAATGAGGGAGGGAGGTGAGCACCAAGGCCTAGAGGCCTCCTGTGCCAGAGGCTTCACCTGGTGTAGTCCATGATGGTGTTGAGACGGTGAGCGATGGTGAGGACAGTACAATCTTCGAACTGTGTCCGGATGGTGGACTGAATGAGGTCATCGGTTTCCAGGTCCACGGCCGCCGTGGCCTCATCCAACACGAGGATCTTCGTCTTCCTCAGCAAGGCCCGGGCCAGGCACACGAGCTGGCGCTGCCCAACACTTGACCAGGAGAAAAAGACCGGGAGACAGAGAGTCACAACCACCCCTGACCCTGAGCCCTGGCCTGCGCTGGGAGGAGGGAGAAGAGACTTGGTGCTGCTCGGAGCAGAAGAGGGTCCACTCCCACACCGATGGCAAGGCAGGCATCACTCACTAATCCATCACAACGTCCTTCCTGTTGAGCTAGAAGTGAGCTCGGGGTCGTTCTCAGCACAGGGCTCAGAGGAATATTCCAACATTTGACATGTTCAGGGTGGGTAGTGTGACAGGCAGCCAAAGGGGCCCCATCTCCAGGCCTCACAACTGACTCTGAATTCAACCATGTGCCTTGCTTTGGCCAATGGGGTGCTGGCAAACATAAGGCTGGAAGAAGCTGACATGGGAATGCACGTCAGGGTTTGTGCCTCTGCCATCACCATGACAACACGCCTGGGCTGGTCTGCTGGAGGCTGAGGGACACGAACTGCCCCGATGGAAGCCAATCAGGTCAGCCAATGGCAGTGGACCCCCAGCCACCTGAGTGAGCCCAGTCATGCAACCTGGCCGGAACCCATTTCACAGATACTGAAACCGAGGCTCCAAGAAACAAAAGGCTCACGTGTGGCAGAGCTGGGACTCACACCTGCATCTGACACAGGTGCAAAAGGACAGAATCACCACGGGCCCTGACCGAGGGGAAGCCGAGAGACCCCGCCGGCCCCGACCAACCCACCTGAGGTTCTCCCCGCCTTCCGCGCACTCGTGGTTCAGCTTGTCGGGAAGCGCGGACACGAAGTTCTTCAGGTGAGCCAGCTCCAGGGACGTCCAGACCTCCTCGTCCGAGTACTGGCTGAACGGGTCCAGGTTCATGCGGAGAGAACCCGAAAACAAAATGGGGTCCTGTCCGGAGAGAAGACAGCAGGCAGTATGTGAGGCTCACCGTCAGCCGGACGTGGATGGGGCAGAGGTGGGACACAGAGTTCTTGCCAGAATTGTTCACGACTGGGCAGGAGAGTTCCTCAGAACCACTATTTGTAGAGATATTAATAATGGGGGGGAAATCTGGAAATCTCTGTGTTAGGTGAAATAAAATAGATTACTTTTTTTGACATGATTTCCTGGAACCTTCAATATGCAAATGTGTCAGGAACCTTCCAGAAAGATGTGACATGGTTAATTCCTAATCGTCAAGTACTGTCGATTCCTCCCCATCCCCTGCCTCTAAAAAAGAATCTTAGAAGAAATTTCAGGGAAAATAACATTAAAAAGCAACATATTAGGGAATCAGCCTAAAAAATTCTTTTTTTTAAAGCCACATCTATAGTATTTTTTAACATATATTTGCATTGATTTCAGAGAGGAAGGAAGAAAGAGATAGAAATATCAATGATGAGAGAGAATCATTGATCGGCTACCTCCTGCACACCCCCAACTGGGGATCGAGCCTGCAACCTGGGCATGTGCCCTGACTGGAAATCTAACTAGGACTTTTTTAAAAAATATATACTTCATTGATTTTACACAAAGAGGAATTGAGAGGGATAGAGAGTTAAAAATGTCAATGAGAGAGAAACATTGACCAGCTGCCTCCTGCACACCCCCCACTGGGGATGTGCCCACAACCCACGTGCCCTTGACCGGAATCGAACCCAGGACCTTTCAGTCCGCAGGCCGACGCTCTATCCACTGTGCCAAACCAGTCTTGGCCTAACTAGGACTTCTTGGTTCATAGGTTGAGGCTCAACCACTGAGCCACACCAGCAGGGCCATAAAATTCTTCTCATTTAGCTCTGGGAAGGGTAAGAGAGGCTTGTCCTGACTGACAGCCAGCAGGAAGCCAGTGCCTACACATCCCGTTAGCTCCTCTGGGTGGCAAAGTGCAGGGACAACACCTGGTTAATTCCCACTGCTATCTACATGCTAAGAGGAGATTCAGTGGAGGAGCAACTTAGCATAGTTTTAGTAGAGTAATAAAGTAGGCACACATTCATATCTGTACACGGAAAACAGACACGCATTGCTCTCAGTGGCACCCCGCGCTCCTGGGGCCTCATAGACCCCACCTGGGGGATGATGGTGATCTTGAAGCGGAGGTCGTGCAGGCCGATTTTGGCGATGTTGACGTCGTCAATAATGATCTCTCCTTCGGAACATTCCTTGATCCGAAACAAGCCCAGGGTCAGGGATGACTTCCCGGCTCCTGTCCGCCCCACGATGCCAACCTGGGGGACAGAAAGGGCTAGCGTGAGGTGAGAATGCCGCTATCTGGGGGTACCTCCTGTCTCAGAATACCCTCTTGTCAGATAGCTGCCCGAGCAGTTCAGTCATCTGGTCAACCCAGCTCCCACCACAGCCCTCTCCCCCCCAGCTTCCTAGAGGCGCTACTTTAGGGGCTGTTGTCGGCTCTTCATAGAAGTTAAAATTATAATTAGCTCTTTTTATAAGCTACTAGACCTCCAAAGACCCAGGCATCAGACAGGGAGGGATTTTAAATAGGCCCTATTATTTTCAACTCAAGATGATATTAAGTAATAATCAGGTATTTCCCTCACACTGTTCTTTTTTTCTTTTTTGTTGTTGTTGTTAATCCTCACCCCAGGATATTTTTTCCATTGATTTTGAGAGAGAGTGGAAGGGAAGGGGGAGAGAAGGAAAAAGAAAGAGAGCAGAAAAGAGAGGGAGAGAGGGAGGGAGGGAGGGAGGGAGGGAGGGAGGGAGAGAGAAAGAGAGAGAGAGAGAGAGAGATGTGAGAGAGACAGACCAATTGGCTGCCTTCTGCAGATGCCCCAAATGGGACCAGGAATCAAACCTGCAACCAAGGTATGTGCCCGTGACTGGAATTGAACCCATGACCTTTCAGTCCAGGGGCCGACACTCTAACCACTTAGCAACACCAGCTAGGGTCCCTCACACTGTTTTTCCTAGTTTTTGAGATGGTGAATCTCCCATCCAAGCTGTTGAAACAGCTCAAATATTCAAGGACCACCCCCCCCCCCCACACACACACACCTCTCCTCTCCATCCCAGCTGTGCGAGCAAAACGAGATTATGGATGTGGCTTGGTCTCCTCTTATCCTCTCGTGAGGGAACTGGGCTCCCATGGAATGGCCAAGGATGAGTGTCCCTGACATCCAAATACAGCCCCCTCCGCCTGGGCTCCTGAGCGGTGGGTTCCCTCTGCCGCCCTCAGCGATGCCTCAGAGCAGCCTCATGATCCAACACACAGAGCCTGGTGAGAACACGGCCCACCCACTCTGTTCTTTCCTCGGCGACGCTCAGCCACCGAGCCATGAATTAGAGAACTTATCTCACAGGAACAGAACGCCCTGAGCCTGGCGGAAGGGACCCTGGAACAAGTCCATGTTCAGAGATGAAAGCAGCACTGTCCCCCGGAAAACGGCCAGGACGGCCATGGTCTGATTCTGAGGAGAATCTGAGGGTCTGAGGGGGAAGGACACCTTCCAGGAACAGCTGGGGACCAAGGCTAGGTTCCAAAATTCTGACAATTCCACATGCCCCTTGAGCCATCCCTAGCAGTGATGGTGACATCCTTCTACCTTGGAGATCCCAGACTCAATGCCTACAGGGTCCGTGTAGGCACCTGAACAGGGGTGGGGGTGGGGGACGGAGGACGGGGGGGGGGGGGGGGGGGAACCGAGTGAACAGGGAGGCTCCCATCCTGCCTACTAAGAGCCAGGTGTGGAGAATGAGCCCAGTGTTGCTAGATGCCGTGATCTTTCGAGAAAAGCAGGAAATGGATTTTTATTGGAAAAGTTCCAGATTTTTCAGTGTTAGCAACTTATTCAGATTTTTTTCAAAACCTCTCCGTGGACCTCATTTGGCCCTCAGGCTACCAGTGAGCAACCCCGTGGAACCCTGTCTGCATGGTCACCCCAGGGTATGGGCTGGGACGGACTGCGGAGATGACAGCCGGTTTCATGTGCCTGATCACAACCTTCGCTGACTGTGAGCGGGCGGGAGAACAGTGTGCACCCACCTTTTCTCCTCCTTCGATGGTGATGTTGATGTGCTTCAGAACCAGGTCCAGGTCCTCTCGGTAGCGCAGGCTGTAGTCCCGGAATTCCACTCGGCCCACCTGGGGCCAGGTGCTGGCCGGAGTCATCTCCTGGATCCGCCAGGGAGCCTGGAATGGGTGGGGGAGGAGGGAGGCAAAGAAGGAATCTGAGGTCCATCTCACGGGCCCCAAGGCTCTCTGTGAGCGGCCTCTGCAACCCCCGACCTCATCTCCCTCTCTCCCATTCACTCCGCTCCCCACACTGCCTTCAGGGTGATTTCTCCAGGCCGTTGCATTTGCAGCTTCCTCTGCCTGGAACGCCCTTCCCCAAGCTACCTACTAGGCCTGCTACCCCACATCCTGCAGAGATTAGAGCAAGTCAGACCACCCTCCTGGCTCTGCACCCCTGTCCTCTCCCCTGCTTCATTCTCCTTTAGAGCACTTACCATTGCGTCACCCATGCCTACTGGCACTCTATAAGGACAGGTTCTTGTGCCAGTACTGTTCGGTCACAGTTCTATCCCAGGGCCCAGAGCACACAGTAGGTGCTCAGTAAGTTATATACGGACTGAATCAAAGTGGTCTTCTCTGAACAGACACAAGGCTGACTGCCTTCTAGGTCTGGACTGCAGCGATAAAAGTGGCAGCGACCACTGAAACAACACTCTGTCACATTATCTCCTTTAATCCTCACGAAAGCCCCACATATGGGGTCCTTTCATCATCCCATTTGCACACAAGGAAACTGAGACACAGACAGGGTAATAACTTGCCCCGTGTCACACAGCCCCTACTTCTGAAAAGTTTCTTAGTCCAGTTCAGCATTTCCTGAGATTTACAACAGGACAAGCTCCAGGCCAGCCTCGGGGCTAACTTTAGGGAGAGAGAGGAGCAGGGAGGACAATAAAAGAAAACTTTCAGCCTTTCTTCCCCACAAACTTATTTTTTTTTTACAACAAAAAATATTCCCTCTTGTAATAATTTAAGTATATAAACAAAAAGAACATGCTATAAAAACATGGGAGCGACTGAAATGGGTGAAACTTTCTAACATGAATATATAATATATTGTTTATAATGTATTTGTTTATATTCATACATAATACATACACAATAAACAAACATATATATCATAATAGTGGTGGGACTCTGAGTGATCTTGACTTCCTTATGTATTTTTCAAATAGGTTCTTATTCTAAAATATAGAATAATAGTAAAATTTTTTTTGTAAAATAAAATAAAATTTCACACTTTAAGAGGATGAATTTCATGGAGTGTGAGTTATCTCTTAACGCTGTTATAAAAAATAAACTCAGCCTGCCCGGTGTGGCTCAGTGGCTGAGGCACCAAGAGGTCACTGGTTCAGTTCGAGGTCCGGGCACATGCCCAGGTTGCAGGCTCCAGCCCCAGCAGGGAGTGTGCAGGAGGCAGCCAATTACTGACAGGATGTTTCTATTTCTCTCTCCCTCTCCTTTCCCCTCCCTCTATAAATCAATCAATCAATTAATTAATTAATAAGTGAATTAATTGCTTCAGCCTGGCTGGGTGGCTCAGTTAGTGGGAGCACATACCCAGGTTACAGGCTGGATCTCTGTGCAGGAGACAACAGATCAATATTTCCCTCTCCACATTGGTATTTCCCTCTCTCCCCTCTCCTCTCCGTCTAAAAACAAACAAACAAACATATCCTGGGGGGTGATTAAATAAATAATAAGTTAAATGCGGGGTGGAAAGTCCTGGTGTAATGCACTCTTATTTCCACAGGGGTCACTCACACTCTGGCTGATGCCTCTGATGAAATGGAACACAGAGTTCGCCATTTCAGAGCATTAAAAGACTGAGGTCATAGGTCGCCTTTGCAAATCCTCTTAACATAGATTTTAACAGGGGCAGCCTGGTCTTGCTCCCGAGGGGCATTTTCTTGGGAGGCAGTGTTGCACAATGGCAGGGACCCAAATCCCAGGTCTGCGATTTACCAGTTTGTGTCTTAGGCAAGTTACTTAACCTCTCTGTGTCTCAGTTTTCTCACCTGCAAAATGGAAGTAAAAATAGAATGTGAGTTATAAAGCTGTACAGTAAAGATATAAATTACTCTATGTGAACTGTTTAGGACAGGGCCTGACACCTCCACAAGGGCACAATATATGCCCGTTATTACTATTGGTGTTAATGGCGAGAGTGGCATCACCAGGCATTACTGTTACTGTCATTATTAGCACTACTACCATTGGTAGTGGTGTGTAGACAGAATAAGGCAGTTATTAGGGCGACGAAGCATTAGAGTCTAGAGACTTGGGTCCTAGCGATCACATATAACCTTGACTCAGCCAACATCTCTCCCTAAGCTACCCTTTCTCCATCCGAAACAGTAACTGCAGGATTACCCAAAGTTGGGTCAATTCCTTACCAGTATATGATTTTTCACAATATCTATGTACTCATTCTTATTATTGCATTTGAATACTTTTAATCAACTCAGTTGTATTTAATTTTTAAAATTACTTAAATCAACGGTGCCTCTAACAGTTGGTCACTTAGTACTTATTCATTTTTCAGGAGCGAAAAGAAACTAGTCTGTTTTCCCATAAAAATACGTAACAGTCTGTCAGACAGAGGTTGCCTGTTGCAGGCACATGGTTTGGCTCAGAGGCTCCTTAAAGCCACACTGAAGATCAAGTTCAAAAGGTCAGGGCAGGGGCTTGCTCTACCTCCTTCTCAGTCTCTGAATACTCCTTGAGTCTCTCCACGGCCACAATGTTGGTCTCCATCTCCGACGACATCCGAACCAGCCAGTTGAGGTAGGTGGTGACCTGCGAGTGGAAGTCACATGCAGTGTCTACAGGGAGCTTGACTGAGGTGCTTTATTTTAATGAAGCAATTATGAGTTGTGAAATAGTTCATATAAGAAAGGTACAGAAAACAGTGCCCCACACAGAGCCTTGCTCCATGCATCTCTTAAGCAAGAACATTTCAAAATCACCGATGAACCACACTGGTAATCAGAAAGGAAATGAGACTATATTTTGAAATAGGTAATAGGAAAATACAATATATCAAAATTTGGGAAATGCAGCTAAAGCAGGGCTTCGAGGGAAATTTATCCTATATAATAAAAGGCTGAAATGTAGTTCGGTGGGATGACCGGTGGCTATGATGCACACTGACCACCAGGGGGCAGACACTCAATACAGGAGCTGCCCCCTGGTGATCAGTGCGCTCCTGCAGGGGGGAGTGCTGCTCAGCCAGAAGCCCTGAGCCAGGCTCATGCCTGGAGAGCGCAGAGGCAGTGGCAGGGGCCTCTCCTGCCTCTGTGGCAGAGCTAAGCCAGCAGTCAGACATCCCCCGAGGGCTCCCAGACTATGAGAGGGTGCAGGCTGGGCTGAGAGGACCCCCCCTGTAGTGCACAAACTTCATGCACCGGGCCTCTAGTAGTGTTATAACTTGCAGTTGGAGGCTTCCAGGCCACATGTCAAATTTCTCTCCTGCTCCAGTCAGTCAGGGGCCTGTAGACCTGCTCCTCAAATTCCATTCAGCCCCTTTGCTCTCCTGCACCTCCACTGGACCCAAAACAAAGACAACTGGCTCTCCCATTCAGAGGAGAGCACCGCCTCTTACCTGTAAGGAGTAAGATATTGAGAGGCCCACCAGGCCGGGGCTGAGGCTGTTCCGGGAGATCACTGCAAACAGGGTTGCAAACAGGACAATGCAGTTGCCCACACACTCCAGCCGCACAGCCAGCCACCTGCATGACACACACAGGCAGACAGAAGGACAGACACACACCCAGGGTCAGCTTTTTTAGAGACTTGGTTTCTGGTTCTGGGCGTGGGGTTAGGAGTGAAACTTCACTAACTAAAATAACCCCTGATAGTTCCGAGAGGCCTTGTCTGCCCCACTCCCAGGACACGGGGGGGAAGGAGGACCAAAGGGACACAATTCCAGTAATTCCTCACTCATCCGGCCACCCCAGGGATTAAGACAGTTCCCTGGAAGCAATCTTTCCAGGAAACTGAAGCTTGCTTTTTTAAGAACTAACTTTTTCTCACAAAAACTGCTATGTGTGCATTTTTTTAAAAAAAGATATCCTGAAAAATTAATAAATACTAAGTCAATGACTATAAGAGGCACCACTGATTTAAAATAACCTTCTCTTGACCGGCCATAGCTCAGTGGTTGGGCATCAACCTATGAACCAGGAGGTCATGTTTCGATTCTCAGAGCACATGCCCAGGTTGTGGGCTCGATCCCTAGTAGGGGGTGTGCAGGAGCAGCCAATCAATAATAAAAATTAGCAAACTTCTTTTTGTTTTTTAGTAGAAATTATGTACTTATTTATTGTCTAAAGTTTTACATATGTCTCCTTTTCCCCCCGACTGACACCCCACCCCCCCAAGCCATTCCCATCCTGGACAAGCCCCACCGCCCACTGTCTGTGTCCACTGGTTATGCTATTTCGCATGCATACAAGTCCTTTGGTTGCTCTCTATCCCTCCCCACGGCCATTTGTCTCTAGATCTATTCCTGTTCAACAATTTTTTTCTTTTTGTGATTAATGCAGTTCCGCCATTCTTCATACCCTAAATGGCAATTTCACATGGTTTGACTTAATGTTCCTAATTTGCTTCTGATACACACCATGGGGTGGGGTTGGTTGCCCTTCAGCTTGACACTATGATAGGAAAATACTCAGCAGCTGAGTCCATGCCCCCGGGATGACAGCTAAAGGCAGGTTCTGGAGGATTCTCTGGCTCCAGAAGAACTCTCTGCCCCTGTCCTTCAATGCCCCGGAGTGCTGGTGCTCCCAGCGTCCCTGTCTGCTTTTAACAGTTACTCTGTCCTCACCAAGTGGAGCCATTCCCTCTGCCAGGGTCTGAGTTTGGCTTCACAACCTCCTCTGGTGTGTGAAGGCAGCTCCCCCACCCCCCTCGCCACCCCGCCCCGGTGGGCCCACCTGTTGGCCACGATGCTGGGGTAATAGGCCTTCTGGTTCTCGTCCACCTTCAGGTCACTCTGGCAGATGAAGCGCTCCTGTTCCGCGAAGGCCCGGATGACACTGACGCCCAGCAAGGTCTCGTTGAAGTGGGAGTAAACCGGGGAGCGGCTGACGGACTCGAGGCGCTTCAGCTGCCGGGAGGAGGCCACGTAGAACCTCTGGGGGCACAGAACGGACAGGGGGTGAGGGGAGCGGTCCCCATCCCAGCCTCCTGGGGCTGCGCTGGAGGAAGTCTGGACGAAGATGATGCCCCCAGGAGGCAAATGCTGGAGCTGGGAGGTGTCTCCATGCACCTGGTGAGCTGCTGGCACAGAGCCAACAACAACCATGGCAGTGATGACAAATAGAACAGCTGACACTTAGCAGAGCCCACCCTCTGCGGCCCAGTGTGAACTACCTTCACATCTATCAGCTCATTTAATCCTCACCCCAAACCTCTGAGGTGCTCATTCCTCTCTCACCATCAGGAAACAAAGGCACAAAGAACTTCGCTAACCTCGTCCCTGAGATCACGTGGCTGGCTAGGACGTGGCAGAGCTGGGATTCGAACCCAGACACATGGCTGCTGAGTGCCAACCTCTGTAACGTATAGCCTCTCCGAAGCCACTGACTGCAGGGGTTTAATGGACCTGCTGGACACATTCTCTCACTTCTTTTTTCTAATCCTCACCCAAAGATGTTTTTATTGGTTTTCAGAGAGAAGAAGGGAGGGAGAGAGAGAGACACACACACACATCAATGTGAGAGAGAAATATTGGTTAGTTGCCTCTCATATATGCTCTGACCGGGGATCAAACCTACAATCTTCTTGGTGTGGAGGACAAAGCCCCAACCAACTGAGCCGCCCCACCAGTGCCCTCATTTCTTTTGCATCTCTACTCAAGAGTGAGATTGCTAGGTTACAGATAAATGTTTATTTAACTAAAAATATACATTAAAAAAAAATCTTGCCGAAACCGGTTTGGCTCAATGGATAGAGCGTTGGCCTGTGGACTGAAAGGTCCCGGGTTCGATTCTGGTCAAGGGCATGTACCTTGGTTGCGGGCACATCCCCAGTAGGGGGTGTGCAAGAGGCAGCTGATCGATGTTTCTCTCTCATCGATGTTTCTAACTCTCTATCCCTCTCTCTTCCTATCTATAGAAAATCAATTAAAAAAATATTTTTTTAAAAAAAAATCTCTTCCATAATCCCAACCCTCAGAAAGGCAATATTTTTTGCCTCCTTTTCCAGTCCTTCCCACACACATTTTGCATTTCATCTTAAATTTCACATGGTTCAACCTAATATTAGTAATCTGCTTTCTGACACACATCACACGGGTGGGGTTAGTTAAAATCGTGTGAAAACAACACGATCGATCCTCTGCCTAATTCACTTCCTGTGTAGTTCAGAAATAAAGCTTGTGTTGCTGAAACAGAGCCTTCCGAATTCTCCCCGTCCCGGGTGCATAGGATTCTGCCATGGAGACACTCCATCCTGCGCTCAAGGTCCGGCTCCTGGCAGGAAGCTGAGCTGCTTCAAATGCTGCATTTGGTCTGTTCTGTTCTTTTAAATTGGGTCTTTCCAGGACATTTCCAGCCAGGGTCTGACCACAGATGCTGTTTTTGGTGACCTCACCCATCACTGACCAGTGTGGCGGGGCCCAGGGCTGGCCACCCTTAGGGACCCCACAGGAGTGGCTCCAGTGCGGTTTGAGGACGGAGCCTTTCACAATTTCCTACCCTCATTGTGGTTGCAGTTGCTAAACTCCCACCTAACCCTCCACCCCCAACCCCCCCGATGCTGTGCTGCAGCTAACCTGTAGGGGTCAGAGGGGACAGGCTGCCCTGTGGTCACCAGCACGTGCTTTGGACTCAGACAGATGTGGGTAAACACCGCCGATTCTGCCATTGGAGCCCCAACAAGCTCCTCTGTCAACCGGAAACACAATCCCCGCTGCAGATGCCTAAGAAACCAGCGATGCTGCCCGGGTATCCCACGCCCCTTGCTTGTTTTCTGCAATACAGACGGGAACAGGGCTGGATATCAACAAACTCAGGGAACTGCCACACCAGCCCTGCATGGCTGCCTCTATATTTCTATTACAAGAGAGAAAAACACACACCTATCTTGTTTAAGCTGCTGGTATTCACAACTCCATTACCTTCAGGGGGCTTAGGAACTAGAGAATTTCATAACATTCTTAAGGAAACTTCAATAATGAAAGTGTCTTTTTTAGCTATCACTTTTTTTTTTCTTTTATAACTTACAGCTACAAAAATAAAACTTACTAAAAAAAAGCCCATCTGGTCATCACAAGCTATAGACAATCAGCTGAGGCTCTTGACACCACACCCACCGCGCCCCCAGCAAACCCTCCCCAGCTCCGCAGGGAACCGGAGCGAGGGCCGAGCCCGACGCACACAGGGCTCCTTCCAGACACCCTCAGCCCGCCTCTCACCTGGACGAAGAAGTAGATGAGGCCCAGGGGCGGGATGATGACAGCGGCGACGGGAGTGGCCAGCAGGATGATGATGCAGGCGCCGATGACGTTGAACAGGGAGCCCATGAACATCTTGATGACCTGCGGGATCATGGAGTCCACCGTGTCCATCTCCTTGGAGAAGCGGTTCACCAGGTTGCCGCTGGGCGTCCGCTCGAAGAAGCTCATGGGCGACGACAGGACGCTGTGCAACAGGTTCAGGTGCAGGCGGCGGGAGGCGAAGATGCCCCCGATGGACAGCGCCATGGAGTAGCCAAACACCGCGAGCCCTGTGAACATTCCGCGTTAGACTCCACAGGGGAGCGGGCCGAGCTGGGGGCTGGGACGCTGGCCATTCGGCCATGTGGATGAAGCCGGGCGGGGTCCCCAGCTAATAATAATACTGATAATGATTATGATAATGGCTATTATTAAATGAGCACTTACTATGTGCAAAGCACCATACAGAAGTTTTACAGGTATCTAATCCTTATGACAACTCTGTATAAATTAGATAACTACCCATTTCACGGATGAGGAAACTGAAACTCGGGTGAATTCCTCCACCTTCAATATTCTAAGCCAATCAGAAGCAGAGATGGGGTTTAATCCCGGCAGCCTGCTCCCGATCATGCTCTCAATCTGCAGGCTGTATTCCTCTAGACCAGTGTTTCCCAAAGTGTGGTACACATACCCTCAGGGGTATGGGAAGATTTTGGTGAGGGTACGCATTGCACCGGAGTTTGGTGGGGATTTGCAGTGCACCGTGCTTAGCTGCGCCTAATTCTGGGTGTAGCAGGGACTGAGAAACTTAAGAAATCCGTGTGTGCTCTGCTGGGTTTTTCCAGAGCCATCTCCTAGAGTTCGACAGGCGACAGTGGCTCCTCCAAACAAGCCACCGAAGACACCCGTTCTCTGCAGAGAGGCGATTTCTAGAGGCGGGACTCAAATGACAGGCTCGGGGGCCAGCACTGTCAGATCTTGTCTCTGTCACCTACCAGGCGTGGGGCCTTCTGGAAGTCACTTAACCTCTTTACACCTCAGCTTCCCCCTCTGTAACATGGGACAGTTCTTATAGCAATGTCAGATGCAAGTGGCTTAGCCTGCAATGTGCTTGGTGCACAAAAGTGCTCAGGAATGTCAAATATGTGTATATTTATTGTACACAGGATGTGCACAGGCTTTGGAAGTACACGTGTGTGTGTGTGTGTGTGTGTGTATAAACAGCTTTTATGAGCGCATAAACATATAGCTAATGTGCTGTGTAGCATGTAGCAGAGTGGTTAAGATCACGGGCTCCTGCCAAAACCGGTTTAGCTTAGTGGATAGAGCGTCGGTCTGCAGACTGAAGGGTCCCAGGTTCGATTCTGGTCAAGGGCATGTACATTGCTTACGGGCACATCCCCAGTGGGGAGTGTGCAGGAGGTGGCTGGTCGATGTTTCTCTCTCATCGATGTTTCTAGCTCTCTATCCCACTCCCTTCCTCTCTGTGGAAAATCAATAAATTATATAAAACAAAAACAAACAAACAAACAAAAAAGATCACGGGCTCCGAGCCGGACTGCCTCACTCAATGCCAGCTCTGCCACCTATCAGCATGTGACTTAGGGCAACTTACTTAGTCCCCCTGGACCTCAGTTTCTGCATCTCTAAAATGCGGAAAGTATTAGCTCCTACCTCAAGAGATTGCTGGAAAGGTAAAACCAGTCAAAACACATAAATGTGGTTAGAACAGAACCAGGCACCAGGTAAGTGCTCAGTAGACAGGAGCTGTCAGTACTAACGCTGTTGTGCTTGGGAGGTCTCATGGGACCACGAGAACGGTATGCCGCAGGGTTTCTCACCCTCTCACTGCTGACTGTGCTGCTGGGTAATCCCACTGTGGGGTCTGTGCTGTGCAGTGCAGGATGCTTAGCAACATCCCTGGTCTCTAGACCCAGCGGCACCCTCAGAAGTTGTAACAACCAAAAGGATCTCCAGACATTGACAAATGTCCAGGATGGACCAACACTACACGTGCTAAGAATCCCCACCCTTACACAGCAGGGAAAAGCCCTCAAATGAAACTATACAGACACAACAAGGGGCAAGCAAGAGCCCTTGCCCCTTAATGCTGAAGGTGGACTCTCTTCCTCAACTTTCCTCATCTGTAAAATGGGCACATTGGCACTCTCCTCTATCTCCTAGGGCCAGGTGAAACAAAGCATTAAAAAACCATTCACTCCACAAATATCTGAGTGTTTACTGTGTGTCAGGTACTGTTCCTCTGGGTTTGGCTTGGTTGGGGGCGGAAGTGGGGGTCTAACAAGACAGAAAAGTAGTTCCAAAATCAGGTGAGGCGGGGGAGGGGGCAGAGGGACGGCTCCCACCTTGAGAGATGCCCAGGGCTCCATAGACACCCAGCCGGACCTTGGTGTGCTCCTGGGTCCCGTTGACGATGGGGTCATCAGTCCAGAGACTGAGCCAGTAGTTGGAGGACAGGGCGGCGACGTGGTTACACAAGAAAAGGAAGATGCTCAGGAAGGAGATGAAAAGTCCAATGGCCTTCATGTAGTCCCAGTACACGGAGAGCTTGACCTGGAGCCAGGGAAAGGGGGCACTGTACGCATCGCACCACACCCAGGGTCTGCACCGTCGCTCAGGCCCCACCTGTGCTCTTATCTTTGCCATCCCTCCTCCCCCGGGTCATCGGCAAAGACAGTCCGCAGCAGACCAAGGCCAGGTCCCTGCCCTGCAGGCCTTGGTTTCAACAAGTGCCAGCCTCTTCCCTCAAGCATGGCCTCGCTGTCTTGTCAAGCCTTTCAGGCAGAATTTTGGGTCATCAAGGTCATGTCTGAATTCCAGGCTGATTGGAAGGCAACAGAGGGCCCTAGCCGGTGTAGCTCAGTGGATAGAGCATCAGCCTGCGAACTGAAAGGTCTCAGGTTTGATTCCAGTCAAGGGCATGTACTTTGGTTGCAGGCACGTCCCCAGTAGGGGGTGTGCAGGAGGCAGCTGATCGATGTTTCTAACTCTCTATCCCTCTCCCTTCCTCTGTAAACAATTAATAAAATATATATTAAAAAAAATAAAAAAGGTAACAGAGGGATCAGAGCTCTGGTGTGTAACTGAGTGCTTCCTTTTTCCTGTTTCCCGTTTCTGTTCTTCCAGCTAGAGTGGGAAGAGGATGTCAGAATAAAGAGCACGTTGCACCACTTGGTTCCTCTCAGCTGCACTGCCTGCTGTCCCTGAATGACCCCGAGGGGCTCTGGTCCCTCCTCACGAGCAGTGGGATGTGGCAGCGTGCGAGGCTGAAGAGGCAGGGGGGAAGGAGGGGAGAGAAAGGGGGACCTGGACCCAGCTCCACTTTGGCCACTGACACCCCGTCCCCGTCTCCATTTTTCCTGTGCACAAGCACAAAATGCAAGGGTGCCGAGACCATCTTCTCTGGGTGTGGGCTTCCATGGGCCTGGCAGCTCTGGCCCTTCTCTTTCTCAAGTGCTAGACTGAGGGTCGTTTCCCTGGCTCCACGGAGGGTCAGTGAGAGCAGGGGGGGAGGACACACGACAGCCCCCTCTGTTGGTTTCCAGCATTTAAAATGATACTTTTACAGGCTCCTGTGAGGAAGACAGGAGGTAACACAAAGTCCTCTGCACGGCGACGGGCACACACTGGCAAGCCGCACCCCCCACCAGGGTCCTCATTTGGGGAGCAGCCTCACCTGCCCCGTCTGAGCCTTGTCGGCCTCCATCATCTTCCAGGTGTCCTCCTCGGCCCCAGCCTTCTGCAGGCCGGCAGTGCTGCTGTGGTGCCGGCTGGCGTCCCCGCTGTAGGAGGAGGAGCTGCTGAGCTGCCTGGGGAAAGCAAGGCACAGGGTGTCGGCCGGCGGAAGGCGTGGGCAGGGACAGCAGCCCCAACGAAGTGCGGTACGGACCCAGTGCAAGCTCCTGACTTCACAGATGAACCCAGAGCGGGTAGGGGCCCCGTGAAAGAAGCGTTCCTTTACGCGGGCATTCTTCAAACAGCGTTCTCTTGCCACCAGTGGTCATCAGCGTCTGAGGCCATCACAGGCCATCACAGGTCAGGTGACCCAGGACTCTCCCCCGTGAGGCAGTCCTGCTCCCTAGGGACTTACAGCACTGGGGAATGACATGGGGTGTGAGCGTGCATGCACACACGTACATGAGAACACGGGAGCGCCCCTCTCTCGGCCTCGGCTCAGACCACACGAGCAAAGGTGAGGGAGTATAACCTATCCTGGTAACAGACTCTCCTGCCTTCTTGGCTTGCTGCCTCGATGAAGCAAGCACCCGGGCTGGGAGCTGGGAGCTGGGAGCTAACGGTGGCCTCTACCCTGCGGTCAGTTGGGAAATGAGCAAGTGAGTCTTGCCAACAGCTGCAGGAAGCGGATCCCAGCTGAGCCTTCAGATAAGACCCCATCCTGGCCGAGACCTCAGCTACCGCCTGTGAGAGACGCTGAGCAGAAGAGCCAGCTGAGCCACATCCGGAGCCCCCGAGACACAGGAACCCTGAGATGACAAACCACGACGTTTGTGGTAATTTGCTGTGTAGCAACAGCAAATGAATGCCCCGTGTCCGCATGTTTCTGCTCCGTCCGCCCATGCTCCCTCCGGTCTGCATGCCACCATCACCTGCCCCTGTCCCAGGACCACCCGCCTCCTCTCGGCTGCTTCAGCCACTGTGACTGGTTGTGCCAGTTACCCGCCTGAACCTGGCAGCACCCTCATGCCCCCTGTGTGTCTCTGGGCGTGGCACTAAGGGCTTTACACACATACGTCCAGCTCCCCACCTCGATAGGTGCACCGACAAAGAAGGAAATCCTCCCACCTGTCCGTGAGACAGAAACCTGAGTCCAGGAGGGTTCTGAGGGCAGAGCTGCTCATGCCAACCTCCTTCCTGCCCCATTTCTGTGAAATGCCCCGCCCCCGCCCCAGAAGAGTAGGTGCAGGCAGCCCCTCCTGTCCAGGGCACAGGGCACCGTCCCCGGTGATTCACAGGCACCATATCAGGCAAGCCTCACTACCATCCTACACAGCAAGTACACCGCAGGCCCCACGTGACAGCTGAGGAAACTGAGGCACAGAGAGGTTAAGCAACAAAGTCCACAGAGTGAGGCTCCTCCAAATACCCAATCATCTCACCAAATGCAACCTCCTTTAAAGCAGCAAAGTATAGAAGTTAGGGGCAGGGGCTCGGAGGCTGGACTTGGGCTCGAATCCCAGCTCAGCTTTTCTCTCACTGTATAACCAGTGGGGAGCTCTCAGTCTGCTCGTCTGTAAAATGGGAAGATGACAGCAACTGCCTCCAGGTTCAATGGACTGTTCAATAGTGCCCTGCTGCACGGAGCTTGGCTAATGGGGCCAGGACGTGAGAAACCAGGCAGGGGTGGGGTTTGTGACTGGGGGTAGGGGGTCCTAATGGCACTGTGCTGGGTCCTAATGGTGCATGAAACACAGCAGTCACTATCACTGTGACTAATTTTAATTGAATGCTGGTTCTTAAAGCCTCAACACTCCAGGCCCCTCGGAGCGAACTGAGCAAAAATCCACACCATGTAGGGAACTTGGGTGTCAGACGTGCAGACTGATGGTTAAATCACAAGGCCCGGGTGGATCGTGCCACCTGGGGGGGCAGTGCCAGACTCCCCCTTCAGGCCTCTGTGCTCTGGAAACGAAGTTCCCAGAGGATTTCGGGGGGAGAGGGGAAGGCAGAAAGCCTCCACTTCCACGGCTCTGAAAAGCTGAAGGCCTTTTCTGGTAGGTGGAGCCGGGCCACTGGCACCCAGTACCTCCTCTCTCCCCACAGGCGGGCAGAAATGTGGTGCCTCCCTCGCTGCGCTTACCTCTGCGGCTGCTTCCTCGCAGCGTCTGCCACCACCATGCCATTCTCCATCTGCTTCGTCTCTTTCCCTGGACCGCTCACGCCTGCTGATCCTGGCAGAATGCAGAGAGGGTGAATCATGGTTTCAAGAGCGAATGCCACGAGCAAAGATGAGGAAAACCTGTCGCTTGGGAGGAGATGGCAGAAAAACCTAGCCTCCAGGAAGCTCACAAAGCTAGACCTGCCTTGTGGGGCGCAGGAGCGAACTACCAGTTCCCGTGGGGCAGGGGTGATGCTTTGCGAGGGCCCCATCAGCTGAGGGTGGTGGGCCTGAGCAGGTGCCCTGTGCCAGCAGCAATGGGTACAACCCAGTTCAGCTGACAGTGCCCTGCGGCAGGGAGCTTGGCTAGTGGGGCCAGGATGCCAGGAAACAGACGCAGCCCTCTGGTCCCCGAGCAGGGGTGACATTCAAAATAAACAGCAACCCGGTTTGACAGAGGCACCAGCCAATCAGGTCCCAGGGGTACTTTGTGGTGCCAGGAGTTAACCCTTAGGCTGCCTAATCACAAGGTGGTCCAGAAGGTCCGGGATAGGGGGTACCCAGGGCGGTGGCTTCCCCAACTGTAAGGAAGTATTTTAATAACTGATACGGCCACCATGGGCACCTGCCGATATCCACCCAACCCCAGGAGGTAGCCTCCCATCGCTCCAATCACTGTAACCTTGACAGTGACGCTAACATTCATCAATGGGGTGGTGGCGGCTGTGCTGGAATACATCGTCCCCTTTCACCTCCCCAACTACTCGGCGAGACACCGACCACCCCAACTCCCCACGGATGCCTCCCTCCAGTGCGGGGGAGACCAGCACGACGGTAGGGCCCTACGGGGACGACCCGGAAGAGGAGGGGACCGACACGCAGCCAGGGCGACCCCGGAGCATGCTGCTGAGACATGCGCAGAAGCAGCATCCAGAAAGGCCGGCTCTCTGGGTGACAGCCACGCGGAGACAGGAAGACAGAAGCTGGGGCTCATTCCGGGGTGAGGGGGAGGTCCACGCCGATTCTCAATCCTGGCTCTGAATCCACTCCCAGGGGGTGCAGGGGTCAGAGCACAGCCAGGTGGGGGTGTTCTCTCACTTCCTGGTTGCGTGTCCCGGGAAGTGACCCCCTCTGAGCCTCACCTACACGTGTGTCCGGTGGGAGTGACACAGCTCCCGCCCGCACAGGCAGGAAGAGATGAGCTGAGCGTGGCGCTCGGTAAGCCTAAAGCCGTGGTGAGCTCACCGCCTGCGCTTTAAGCGTGTCGCTGCTTCGAACATTTTCTTTGCTGCCAGTGCCTTTGTTTTTAATTAAAAAAAGAAACGAAACACACAAAAAGGAAGCGTGGTAACAGGCAAGTCGTCTATGCAGCCTCACGCAGCCAGTGCGCCTGTGCCTGCACAGCCTGCAGCCAGGCCGGCCTGGATGGTCTGCCTCCGGTGCAGGGGCCGGGATGCTGAAAACAGGACCCCGACAGTCCTGGGGGCGGTGCTACCTGCTGCCCAGGTCGCCCTCCGTAAGTCGCAACCTGCTCCTCACTCAGCACCGTCCCAAGACTAGGCAGGAGCCCCCACAGTGGCCTCATGGCTGCCTCCCATCTCAGCCCAACTAGCCACAGGGGGACACGCCCACTGGGGGCCGGAGAACTCGCCTCTGCCAGGGGAGGGACGGAGAGTCCACGAAGGGCAGTGTGAACGTGGACCAGCCCCCCTCTTCCTGTGGTCTTGGCAGGCTCATCCATCAGGGGCCCTGGCGTCCCCAGCCAAGGAGGGGAGGCTGCCTAAGACCAGCCCATCAGAGCCCCTCTCCCAGGACTGTGGCCCCCCGGGACCAAAGAAAGAGCCAACTGATCGTCCCAAAGGAGGCTCTCCCCAGCGTTCCCATCTCCTGAGTCCTGTGGTCGGGGCTTGCCTTTGCTTGCTGAGCTACCTGGGGTCCTTCCAGTCAACACCTTGTTGTTACGCGGCCGCCCTCTGTCTGGACCTGCAACCTCACAACCTGGCCACAGCAGGCAGGAGGGACGGGTCTGCTCCAGCGCCGTCGGGCCTTTGCCTCTCCAGGAGAGGGCGTCCCCCCACTGGGCGCCCTCAGCCGCCCGCCTCACTTCGTCAGGGCTCAGCCTCTGCCCTGCTGTGGCCTGCCAAGGTCGTGCCCGGCCCACACGGTGTGAGTGGCATAGTAAGTAAATAATCGGTCCTAATCAAACTGTTGACATTCACATTCCGTCTGCCGGGTGCCGGGCCGCACACAACCAGGATCTCCTCCAGGGTGTGCTGGTCACTCGCGGCCACCTGACTGAGGAGGCAGTAAGCTCAGCGCGGTCTCCCAGCCGACGAGCTGGGGCTTCTAACTGTGTCCCAGGAGCCCGCAGGAAAGCCGCCGGAGCAGGTGCCCAGTGACTTTGCTGGGTGAACAAGGGAAGGGGCGGGAGAGCAGCCTCCGGTGCCCTGCCAGGCATGCAGCAGCAGCAGCGCAATTCTACAGCCTCGTGCCGCAAGCACAGGCAACTGCACCCCACGCCACTGACCTTCCTCCTCCTCCTCCTCCTCCTCCTCCTCCTCCTCCTCCTCCTCCTCCTCGTCCACCACTCTGCTGCCTGGGAATTCACAAGATCCAAGAAAGTGTTAAAAACCGAGGCCAAACACCCTCCCAAAGCCCCCATTTAAATGCCCAGAGGGGGCCAAGGTCGGTTTGGCTCAGTGGTAGAGCGTTGGTCTGCGGACTGAGAGGTCTCGGGTTCGATTCCAGTCAAGGGCATGTACATTGGTTGGGGGCACATCCCCAGTAGGGGGTGTGCAAGAGGCAGCTGGTCGATGTTTCTCTCTCATCGACATTTCGGGCTCTCTATCTCTCTCCCTTCCTCTCTGTAAAATATCAACAAAATATATATTTTTTTAAAAATGCCCAGAGGGGGTGGATGGGTGTGTTCCCTTAAGGGTGAAGGGCAAGGATGGCTGAGAGATTACTGCATTTGTGCCTCAGTTTCCCCACCTCCCAGGTTCGGGGGGAGCAGGGGGCCCCTGACAAGCACACTGCGGGAGGCCAGCCCCTTTCTCTAAAAGTTATAACCGTGAGTGTTTAAACATAGAAAGGGCAGGTCGACCTTCTGTCTTCACAGCCGGCTCACGGCAGCAGAAGGGAAGAAAGGTATTACAGCAGGCGGGCAGGGCGGGGCAGGGCAGGGTGGGCCTGGCAGCCGGGAGCCGGCAGAGGCCTCAGCTCCAGCTCACAGCCTTTAGTTCCTCTGAGTCCTAGTGGGCTTGGCTCAGAGGATAGAGCATTGGCCTCTGGACTGAAGGGTGCTGGGTTCGATTCCAGTCAAGGGCACATGCCCGGGTTGTGGGCTTGATCTCTGATAAGGGGTGTGCAGGAGGCAGCCAATCAATGATTCTTATCATTGATGCTTCTCTCTCTTCCTCTCTCTTCCTCTCTGAAGTCAATAAAAATATATTTTAAAAAACACCTTCCTCTGAACCTTCCAGCTGCACATGGAGCCGAGAAGTGGGGAAGAGAAGGTAGCTTGGCTCAGGAATCATCTTGGACACCACCCCCCATCCAGGCTAGGATGGGGACCCCTTCTCAGGGTTCTCACCGCCTCCCATGCTTGCCTCCAACATCAAGATGTCCTTGATCACTTAGTGTGTCTCCCCGTCGAACTGTGGGCTGGACTGGGTTTACCCACGGCTCTGTCCCAGCACCGGGACATCCAATGGCGTGTGAGTTTACGCAGGAGGTGCCCTGCACAGTTCAGGGGGCACCATGCCACACAGTGGCTCAAGCGCCAGGCAGACCACAGGCACGCTGTGCCACCGGATGGGCAGTGACAGAGGAACACGTGCACGGCCACGTGGACAAGCAGAGCTGGCCCTGCAGTGCGGAGGGGCACCATGTCGGCCCACGTGGCGCCATCAGAGCCCGGACCCCCAGGGCCGGCTTCTAAACCGGCCCTGAGAGAAATGGTAACAGCAGCTCATTTCCAAATCCGGGCTTTTCATGCAGCTGAGTCGATGTCCAAAGCCCAGAGACCTTTACAGACTCACACAGGGCATGACCTCAGCAATCAAGGGCAAGTTCATTCACTCACTTAGCACGTTTACCGAGTGTCTACTACCTGACAGTCACTGTTCCCCGTCCAGAGGGAACCAAACAGTCCTCACGGAGCTTACATGCTAACGGGAAGAGAGACACAATAACAAACCGGCAGATCCAGAATTTACTACAAAGAAAATACTACAAAAAATAAAATAAAATAAGCAAGGTAGGAGGGAAACCAAAGATGCCACGAAATATTGATTCTTGTTTTGTTTTGTTTTTCAAGCAAAGACAACAGGCGTGTCATTCAGAGACTGCTCCCTGAGTATGCCTAGGCACCAGGTTGGGGGCTGTGACACCGACAAGCCAGGGTCGCCCCTGCCCCGGAACCACTTGCGCCTGCCGGGGCTGTGGGCTCAGCCAGCTGCTGGCCGCAGGGCGGCCGCTCTCAGGCTCACTGTTTATCCCAGCTACACTGCCTTTACTCAAGAAGGTTCTGGAACTCTGCCTGGGCAAGGGCCAGCGGGCAAGCCTCCCTCCAGGGGAGGATCCGAGTCGCTGCTCTACAACCAACGCCTCACTTTTGACCAAAAACGGAAGTGACTGGCTGCATCCCCGAACCACCCCCTCCACGGGGCCCTGAAGGTCCTTCGAACTCCGGAGGGGAAGAAACGGGGCGCTGAGGGCAGCGGGGAGGAATGTGCTCGGGGTTCGAGGGCTCTCCCGCGGCTGTTGGGACTTTGCGATAGATGTTTGTAATATAGGATCTGATGTTAAAGAAAAACTACCTAGAAGAGGGGCAGGAGAACCGATGGAAAGAGGCCCAGGCCGGCACAGCCCGCCCTCTCTGAGGTGGGAGAGCGGGAGGAGGAGGCTCTCTGTGCAGTTTGCTATTGTCTACAATGAGCCCACAGTGATTTTACAATCAGTACAA
Organism: Vespertilio murinus; assembly: GCA_963924515.1. NCBI lineage: Eukaryota > Metazoa > Chordata > Mammalia > Chiroptera > Vespertilionidae > Vespertilio > Vespertilio murinus. The sequence goes on from OZ004705.1 coordinate 85,658,056, forward strand.
AGAAAAGCAGCAACCATTTGTGATAGGGCAAAAAGAAACTTCAAACAAGGCCCTGAAAAGTGGGAATGCTGTTGGAATCAAGGTCTTTCTCTCAAGAAAACTAGGGGAGGGCCTGGGCGGCCTGGCGTCGGCCCGAGTGGGTTCTCACCAGCCCTCGGGCCGCGCGATGCCCTGCCCCAGGGGGCGGGGGTGCTGGGCATGGCGGGGTGTCGAGCAGCATCTCTGGTCTCTGCCCACTAGGTCCTGGGAGAGCCCGCCCCCAATCCCAGGTGTGACACCAGACGTGTCCAATGTTCCCTGGAGAAAACCACTGCTCTGGTTTTAGGTTCCTAATGAAGAAACCAGAGCAAATGAAAACCGTTCGTTCTTCACCTTCCACGTACAAAGGTTTTGAGCCAATTTGTAAATCTCTTTGCCACCAAAAAAAAAAAAAAAAAGTTTCCTAGAAATTAGCATAATGAATGTTCCTGGGAAGTAACATCTCCTCACCCCAAGCCTGGCTGTTCTATCTCCCCCTTCCCTATCCCGATAAGAAAGAACCCCCAAAACCACATTCCACCACCCCCCTGCCCCCCACGCCTGGGCATTCTAAAAAAGACAACGAGGGGGAAAAGTTTCCCTTTAAGTGGAGCCAAGAATGTGGTTCAAACAAATCCAAGGTCACTGGCTAAGGGAGACTAGATCCTGATGCTGAGCCATATCGCTGGGCCTTCCAGGGAGGGAGGGAGGAAGAGAGGGGGGGAGGGGGGGAGCCCAGTTTGATTTTAGACACAGGCTGCGAGGACTGCTGTGTCCCACGTGGCACGAAGCTGGGTGGCTGAACTGGGGATGTGAGCCCACAGTGGTGCTAGGGGGATGGATAGGGGGATGGACAGTAGCTGACGTGCACGAGAGAGAGAGAAAGAGAGAAAGAGAGAGAGAGAGGGGGGGGGGAAGAAATTGGCAGTATTCCATGTTCTGCCCGCAGCTGGGGAGGAATGGGAAAAGCCATCTGTGGCCAACAGAGTGGAAGGGTCCCCTGCTCACCTGGATAGAGGCGGAGAGGGACCGCATTCTGGGGAGAAGACTCGTTTAGCCAGCGCGTGTTGCTTTGGAAGGCACAGAGCATTATTTTGCCTAACTGCAGCCACCAAGCAGGCTGGTGAAATAAAGTGGTCTCGAAATAGCCCCCACCCGTCATGTAACTTAGGCTTGACTCGGGCTCAGAGGTAGGAGACTGCAGCAAGAAGAAAACGGCTAGACTAGAGACAGAACTTTCCAACCACAGGAGCATGAACATGTAGGAACTCATCCCAACCAGGGAATTTAAAAGCTGAAGGGAGGGTCAGCCATCTCATGCTGGCGCACACGCACGCACGCACACACACATACTTTAAAAACTAGTGCAGTGGTCGGAAAACTCATTAGTCAACAGAGCCAAATGTCAACAGTAGAATGATTGAAATTTCTTTTGAGAGCCAAATTTTTTAAACTTAAATTTCTTCTAACGACACTTCTTCAAAACAGACCCACCCAGGCCATGGTATTTTGTGGAAGAGCCACACTCAAGGGGCCAAAGAGCCAGAGCCACAGTTTGCCGACCATGGAACTAGGGTGCATAATGGCACTATTCATAATAGCCAGAGAGTGAAACCAACTCAAAATGTTCAAGTAATAAATAAATAAAATGATGCGGTGTGCTCACACAATGGAATATTATTCAACAATCAAAATAAATAAATAAATAAAGTCTGGACCTGGCCAGGTGGCTCAGTTTCCGTACACCAGAAAGGTTGCAGGTTTGATCCCTGGTCGGGGCGTGTACAGGAAGCAACCGATTGATGTTTCTCACACCAATGTTTCTCTCCCGCTCCCAAATCAATGGAAACATCCTTAGGTGAGGATTAAAAAAAGAGAAGAAATGAAGTCTGAGACATGCTACCACACAGATAAACCTTGAAAACCTCGTGCTAAGTGAAGAAAGTCAGTACCCGAACTCCACATTACAGAATCCCACTCAAATGAAACGTCCAGAGGAAGCAAATCCATAGAGACGGCAAGTAGATTCGTGGTTGCTAGGACTTGGGGGCCTGTGAGAAGATGTGGAGTGGCTGTTACCGGTTCGAGGTTTGCTTGAGGGCTGATGAAAACGTTCTGAAATTGACTCTGGATAAGGGCTGCTCAACACGGAGTATAAAAATTCTTGGAGCTGAAACTGGTCTGGCTCAGTGGATAGAGCGTCGGACTGCGGACTGAAGGGTCCAGGGTTCAATACCGGTCAGGGGCATGTGCCTTGGTTGTGGGCACATCCCCAGTAGAGGCAGCTGGTCGATGATTCTTTCTCATCGATGTTTCTAACTCTCTATCTCTCTCTAATCCTCTCTGTAAAAAATCAATAATATATATATATATATATATATATATATATATATAAAGAATATTGTTTACAAAAAAATGCTGGACTATACACGTTCACTGGGCGAATGGTATGGTATGTGAAGCATATCTCAATAAAGCACAAGTTAAGAACCACCAGGACCTCTGTGGCAAACTCTGAGTCAGAGGATGGATGAGCTTCTACCCCAGGCAGACCTGGAGGCCACTGCAGGGGCAGAGGCCTGGAAGCTCGGAGACCAGACCTGAGATCCCACCCCACCTGCAGCCACGGGGTGTCCTCAGGCACGCTGCTGCCTCTCTCCGACATTCAGAGGCTTTCCACCGCATTTAGACCAACCCCAGACTCCTTACCCAGACGCTCTGGAGGGTGACCCCCTCCCCAGCCTCACCTCCCAGCCCCACTCCTTGCCCATCATGTCTGGACACACTGGCCTCCTTTTTGATCCTTAAACAAACGGAGCAAACAAATGCCCCAGGCCTTTGCACTTGCTGTTCCCTGTGTCAGAACACTGTTCCTCACACCTCCTTGGCGGCTCCTTTCCACGCCAATGTCACTTCCTCAGAGGGCTTCTCTGACCACCCTGCCACACCCCGGCACATTATTCTGCATTTTTAAATTCATAGCACTTAAAGCTGTATGAAACCATCTGTATGTGTGGATCTGCTTATTGCCTTTCTCTCCCACTAGATACTAAGCTCTATGAGGACAGGGATTTGTCTATACATTGCTCACTTCTGTTTCTCCAAAACCTAGGACAGTACTGTTGTGTGTCCCCTCCCCCAACCCCCTCTAGTCCACCTGAAATACCTCAGAATGTGTCTGTGTTTGGAGATAAGGTCTTTGCTGATATCACTAGTTAAGATGAGGTCATTAGGGTGAGCCCTGATCCTATATTAGTGGTGTCCTTATAAAAAGGGGTAAATTTATGCCCGGCCATCAAGGCTCAGCAGTTGAGCACTGACCTATGAAACAGGAGGTCACGGTTCAATTCCCGGTCAGGGCACATGCCCAGGTTGCAGGCTCCATCCCCAGTGTGGGGCATCGTGCAGGAGGCAGCTGACTAATGATTCTCATCATTGATGTTTCTCTCTCTTTCCCTCTTCCTTCCTCTCTGAAACCAATAAAAAAATATTTTTAAAAAATAAAATAAAAAGAGGTAAATTTAGAGACAGAGACACAGGGTGAACACCATATGAAGATGAAGGCAAATAGGGTGATGCTTCTACAAGCCAAGGAATGCCAGAGTTTCACGCAAACCCCGGAAGCTGGAGAGAAGCGTGGACCAGACATTCCCTCTCGGCCTCAGGCGGAGCCCGCCCTGCCGACAGCCTCACCTACGACTTCCAGCCGCCACAACTGTGAGACAGTACATTTTGGTTGTTTAAGCTGCTGTTTGTGGTTACTTTGGTGTAGCAGCCCTAGGCAAATAATACGAGTACTCGACACACAGTAGGTGCTCAATTCATACCTCTTGCATGACTAAGTCAATAAACAGTAAGTAGCTTCCTTAGCGATCAGCCCCTTTCACAAAGCCTGGGACCCACCTGCTCCTGGCGTAGAAGGGACAAGATTCTTTAAGCCCCAGCTCCCTCACCAGAGACCTGGGAGTAGTAATTCCACCTCCCTCACGAGCCGAGCCGTGTGAGGAGGATTCAGCAAGATGACTTCTGTGAACAGAAGCGTCAGGAAGCGCTCCATATCACAGACATTCAGAGACAACACTGCCTGGGGAGCCGTGCGTGACACCCCCGTGACCCTGCCCCGAACACGGTCTATGGGAGACCTGTTTGGGGACCTAGTGTGTAGCAAACACAATGCCCAGACTCAGGAAGTCTGGAATCAGCTCCTGGAAGAGCAGACAGGGCAGGGCAGTTGACCTCTGTGCAGTTCCGCTCTTTGTAGCCACAGCTGAAACCAAAGCCGAAAGCATCGGATGACTGCTCCTCGGTCACCAGGCCGGAGCTCAGGGCCAAGGAGAGCGGAGGCTCGCCGGAGCGGCCAGTCTGACCGACCAGACACAGGGCAACCGGCAAAGGCGCAAACCGATCCCCGGCTTCTGCACCACACGATAAGGGAGAACAGGACTCTTAGAAGTCTTGCCCTGTCTGCTTCAAGGAAGGACGGGTGAGGTCGCAGCCCAGACTCCAAAAGGTGCCTCCGAGGCTGTCCCTGCTCTGAGGCCTGGCCTGGGCGGGGAGACGGGAGCAGCGGCTGGGAAGGAGGCAGGTCTGTCGCGCCCCGGCAGGTGCCAAGGGCATGGGGGCAAGGAGAGACAGCGGCTGCCATTACTGATGACTCGGGGCCTGCCGGGGCTTCACCTACCGTGGCACATTAAAGCGGCATCTGGTGCTGTAAGGCTGGTTCTGCTGTTTTACTGCTTTTCCAGTGGGGAAACTGAGGCTCAGAAGGGGTTTGAGGTCACACAGCTGGTGAGAGCAGCAGCTGGGATTCAAACCAGGTCCTGCAAACGGCACGCCTGCACGCTCCACCACCTAGCCTCATCTGGGTTAAGCCGCATGCCCCCCGGCTTCTCAGCCTCGTGGGAGCCAGGAGGACTGTAATTATCACTGCCCTATTTTCTGTCACAGGGACCTGAAGCTCAGGAGGCCCACAGCCCATCACAGAAAGTAGCGGGACCAGGCCATAAGCACCGGGACCCCTTCTCAACTCAGCCTGAAGGGTCCTTCCAGGTGGTTCCCGAGGGGGCCTGGCCCCACCCTTGCCTGACGCCCTGAGGAGAGGCCCAGTGACAGATGGGAACCTGCAGGGGACAATTGGAGCCCTGCCAGGCGCCCCTCCATGCTGGAGGCAGCACGCCACCCACCTTCGTCCTGCGCCTGCGGCTCCTGTTCGGCGCTGGAGTACGTGCGCAGGAACTCGGCGAAGGCCCCGTCCCGGGCCAGCAGCTCCTGGTAGGAGCCCATCTCGGAGATCTTCCCGCCGCTCATGACGATGATGACGTCCACCTGTGGCAGGTAGCTGATGCCATGCGTGACCAGGAGCCGAGTCTGCGGGCAGAGCGGAGAGCGGGTGAGTCGGCACACAGGTGCAACAGGGAATCACCCCATGCCCGGGACAATTGCGGGTGCTTCCATTCAGTGCCTGTGCCGGCACTGGAGGGAGGAGGGTGGTGGTGGCAGGAAGGACTCAAAGATCCTGCCCCAGACCCCAGGGTCGGGGAGAAAAGAACGACCTGAGTGAAATGAGGTGCCGGACGGTGACAGCACACGGGGGCGGGGCACTGATGTGGGATGAGCGGTGCAGTTTTAGTAAGGTGATGGGAAAGGCTATTTTTGAAGAAAAATCTGAAGGACGGAAGGGAGGGAGGGAACCAGGCACATGCAGACAAATAAAGGGCTCTGCCCTGAGCAGTGGTTAGAGTGTTGGCCTGTGCACCGAAGGCCTGCGGGTGCAGTTCCCAGTCAAAGGCACGTACTTGAGTTGTAGACCGGTCCTGGCCCTGGTCAGGGTGAGTTCGAGAGGCAACCAATGGATGTGTCTCTCTTACATAGATGTTTCTCTCTCTCTCTCTCTCTCTCTCTCTCTCTCTCTCTCTCTCTCTCCCTCTCTTTGAGGATTACCAACAAAAAGGATTCTGATGCAAAAACAATTTGCATGCAATGGCTTCATTTTTTTTTTTTAAGTAACCACCCACCCCAAATATAAAACTTGTAAATGTGTCTATCTTTATCTAATGATCTTAATGTTTGGGAAGACACTCATCAAACCACCTGAGTTGACAAACTTTTCCGTAAAGGGCCAGATGGTCCATTTTCAGTTCCATGGGCCCTCGGGCCACTGTGGCAACCAGTGGTTGTGAAGTGGTAGCGCGATGGCAGCCACGCACAGGCATGAACAGAGGCTGCTGTGCTCCCAGACTGCGTCACTCACAGATGCTGACATTTAAACTCAACGCCATTTTCACACGTCTCCAAATTACTATCTTTCTTCAGATGTTTCCAACAACTTAAAAACGTAAAGGGCTGGACTGAAACAGAGCAGGCCAGGGATGGGCCCCGCCCTCGAGAGAGGAGCTGGGTGCAGAATAAAGGAAGACCATTTTTAAAAATTCTACACCAGCCGTGGGCAAACTACGGCCCGAGGGCCGGATCTGGCCCGTTCGGCTGTTCTATCCAGCCTGTGGAGCCGAAAGAGTGGAGGGTTCTCTTATTCTCCCTCCGCTCCTTCACCAGCAGCCCAAGATGAGAGTGCCAGCATGGTCAGGTTGCTTTTGTTCCGGCCCTCTGGTCCAGTTTAAGAACCCATTGTGGCCCTCGAGTCAAAGAGTTTGCCCACCCCTATTCTATACACTCTCTTTGTTTTTATTTTTATTTTTTAAAAATATATTTTATTGATTTTTACAGAGAGGAAGGGAGATTGATAGAGAGTTAGAAACATCGGTGAGAGAAAAACATCGATCATCTGCCTCCTGCACAACCCATACTGGGGATGTGCCCGCAACCAATGTATATGCCCTTGACCGGAATCAAACCTGAGACCTTTCAGTCCGCAGACCGACACTCTATCCACTGAGCCAAACCAGTTTCGGCTACACACACACTCTTTGTACTCTTTAATTTTGCATGACTTCAATAACAATTTTTTTTATTCAAGAATTACGTACAGAATTTGTTGTGGTGTGTCTGGGGATGCTTCAATAGGCAAGTGGCAAAATGCTCACTACTTATGTGTGCAACGTGATAACCCTGTCAAAGCGCTTACACAGCAAAAAGACGTGAAAGAAATACAAAAACCCCTAAGCGGTGCGATGATGCCTAATTGCTTTGTACTTTTTCATGTTTTCCTGAATCCCCTATACCCGTGGTTGGCAAACGCATTAGTCAACAGAGCCATGGTTTGCCGACCACTGCCCTATACTTTTCCCATGGGCATGTTACTTTTTTAATCAGGATAAAAAGAAAAGAAAGAGCCAGTACTCCCACGCCCAAATTCCCTCTAAAAAATAAAATAAAATAATAATAAAAGGTCAGAGCCATTCCCTACGGGGTTGGGTGTTGCAGCAGTTTTTCTGCTCCAACCCTCTGTCCCGCGGCGGCGCTCACTTTGGAAAGGGAGGAGAGCTGCCTCCCGGCCACGGGGGACTGTGGGGTGGGATTTCTTCCTCTGAAGGCACCGCCACTGCTAAGTCAGGAAGCGGAGCCTTTTCTGGCCAAGTGGAGGCAAAGGCTTCAAGTCAGGGCCAAGGACTTCCCCCATCCTGGGAAGCGTTCCAAGGGAAGCATTAGAAAAGTGTCCAATAAAAAATAAAATAAAATAAAAAATGCCGGGAAGTGAAGGAGTCCCAAAGCAGACACATTCCGACAACCAAATCACAAGAGAGCCAGGCCTCGAGCCCTGCCCCAGCCCCTTCCGCAGGTACCTTGTTCTTCAGCATCCCCTTGGGACCGATCACATGTTCAAATATGTGTTTTCCCACGTGGGCGTCCACCGCCGACAGCGGGTCATCGAAGAGGTAGACGTCGGAGTCACAGTACACGGCCCGGGCCAGGCTCACGCGCTGCTTCTGGCCCCCAGACAGGTTCACGCCCTGGGGAGACACACGACAGAAAGCGGGTTTGCTGGGAAACCTCAGACATGCAGGGAGGGCGACCGGCGTGGGAGTCAGCAGACCCGGGCTGGAGACCCCGAGGGCTGCACCCTCCTCTGGCTGTGCAGAGCGGAGATTGCATGAGGTTGCATGAGATTGCACCTGCACTACTGCGGGTTCGAGCCCCGGCACAGGATTAGCTTCACCTGTAAAACAGGCAGAAGACCTGAGCCTCCAGGGAGCTGCTGAGTGGAGAGGACAGAGTGGGTGTTTAGCAAAGGGTGACACTGAACAGCGCTGGCCACGGGATCTTTGAGTCTGATGGAAGGCACCAGAACATGTGGCAACACTATCTTTACTGCTATTATTATTATTATTATTTTATTTTTTTTTTGCTATTGTTAATCCTTGCCTGAGGATTTGCAATTTTCCATTGATTTTTAGAGAGAGTTGGAGGGGGAGAGAGGGAAAAAAATATCGATGTGAGAGAGACATCAATTGGTTGCCTCCCCAACAAGGGCCGGGGCTTAAGCCTGCAACCAAGGTACATGTCCTTGACCAGAATCAAACCCGGGACCTTCTGTCCACAGGCTGATGCTCTATCCATTGAGCCAAACAAGCTAGGGCTACTGTTGTTGTTATTGTTAACAGCTAATGGTTTCTGAGAGCTCACTCTGGGTCTAGCACTCACTGGTGAAGCCACACTCAGTCCAGGCAGGCTGCACCCTGGGGGCCCTGGGGCCCAGCCCACACACTGGCAGGAAAGGTACCATTTTCTCATTTGCCCAGAGCACCACACGGGCCATACAGCAGCAGCCCTGTCCCTCCCAGGACAGATCACCCACTGTCATCTCCATATCTGGCTAGGAATCAAAGTGGACACACACTGGGTTAGCTGCCGGCCTCCCTGAGAGATGCCCTCCACCCCAGGCACCAAGAATGTGTCCTGGCAGCCAGGGGTTTCTGCTTGGTCCCTCTGGCCGCAGCTGTCTGGTCCAGGGGCAGATATGAGACCTGAGCTAAGCCAGTCATATTCTCTTCCTCCAGATTCTGGTGCTAGGACCCAGACAAGGAGAGTTAGGAGTCACCAAGTGGCACATACAGGCACTGGAAGGAAGGAAGGAAGGAAGGAAGGAAGGAAGGAAGGAAGGAAGGAAAGGAGGAAGGAAGGAAGGAAGGAAGGAAAGGAGGAAGGAAGGAGGGAAGGGGCACATACAGGTACAGGAAGGAAGGAAGGAAGGAAGGAAGGAAGGAAGGAAGGATAATTTCAAAAATCTGATTGGCAGATTTCCCTCTAATGAAATAAATTATTCATCAACTAAAAACGCTGATTGAGCCACTGTCTTATAACTGAAAATGGACAAGAAAGATCTTTGGTGCTGCTGTGGAACATTTGTATTTTTCCTAGTGCACACCAGGTGACCACTAGGGGGCGCTAACACAACTTGGCCAGTGGGTAAAGCATGTGCAAAGGCCAGGAAGTGGGAAGGGGCTCAGGCAAGTCATTTAGCCTCTCCCTACCTCCTTTTCCTCGACCAGTAATGGGGAAAACAGTAAATCCCATCTCACAGGCTTGCGTGAAGACAAAATATGTATAAAATGTGTAGCACTGTATGTACTAGTGCCTATTCCATAGTAAATGCTCAGAAGTATTAGCTATTTTATTATTATAACGGTTTTTAAAGAGACTGCGAACATCTGAATCACAGACAGCCCCCCTCCCTGTATAGGGCCCTTTGTCTTGGGACTTTGCAGTCACATGACTACACATGTAGAGCGCACTTCCTGGTCCCTTGTCTTTGGGCTCAACCAAGCGACCTACCCACTCTGTGGTGGGAAGAACAGTGAGCTTTAAGGGACATCACATTACTCTTTGTTCTCTTGGGCTCTCGCCATGAGAAGAACTTTCCGATGGGGAGCGGCTGACCCCTCAGCACAGGCCCCAGAAAGAAGCCGTGTGGAGCCCAACTCAGCTGGCCTGCAACATGGAGCAGAGTTGCCCCACTGAGCCCAGTCTGGGCCAGCCAATCACAGTCCACTCGCACACCCACAAGCAGGGAATAAGGGCTTAACATTGTAAGTTGCTGAGATATTTTGCGATTGTTACACAGCAGTAACTGACTGTTACAGGGGCCATGCTGAAGACACACTGACCTTCTCACCAATCTCCGTCCGGTCCCCGCTGGGCAGGATTTCCAGATCTGGGAGGAGGGCACAGGCTTCTATCACAGACTTATAGTAATTTTCCTGTAGCTGGCGTCCAAACAGGATGTTTTCTCGGAGAGAATCGTTCTGAATCCAGGCCTGCTGGGGGACGTAGGCCACTGAGCCCTACACGGCAAGCGGAGAAGAAAGCAGGAGACAAGGAGACGTGCTTGGTTAACAAGGTAGCAGCCGGCTCACCACATGCCAGGAAGGCCCTCCTTCACAAGTGACTGCGTCACACCCATTGTCTCAACAAGAGGTAAACTGAGTCACAGAGGACAGCGGATGCCAGAGCTGAGATCAGAACCCACACTGACCAACATCGGGAGTTCAAGAATCAAAATCCTCATTGGTGAAATTATAGTTCTGCATTTAGTAAATATTCGCTGATGCCTCCATCAGTGGACTAAAGTGCCTCCCAAGAATAGGAAATTATCAATTACAAAATTTACTGATTATAGTTGTGGTGAATGCTAAGAAGAAAACATATGAGACCTTTAAACAGTCCTTCGAAAAGAAAGACCTGATTAGGAACATCAGGAAAGCATGTCTTGAGGAAATTTACTTGATGAAATTCAAACAAAGACTTCTGTATCAAAATCATCCATTTCAAAAGCTGTTGTGTCTTTCTTTTCTTTTCTTTTTTTTAAAAAGAATTGTGAGGTGTTTTTTTTAATATATTTTATTGATTTTTACAGAGAGGAAGGGAGAGAGATAGAGAGCTAGAAACATCGATGAGAGAGAAACATCTATCAGCTGCCTCCTGCACACACCCCCCCACCAGGGATGTGCCCGCAATCAATGTATATGCCCTTGACCGGAATCGAACCTGGAACCCTTCAGTACACAGACCAACGCTCTATCCACTGAGCCAAACCGGTTTTGGCTGTTGTGTCTTTCTTCCCACATAATGTAAGGTCTCAAGAAGGCCATACGAGGGCTAGGCGCTTCCTTACCAGGCAAAATAATCATCACAAATAGACCTTCAACCTCGTCAAACCAAATACTCAGCACACCCTCAAATTCCAGATCCACCCCTTTTTTATTTAAAAGCTTTTTCCTTTAAAGCTGTGGTTCTCAACTTGGAGTAGTTTTGCCCTCCGGGGGACAACCTGACAATGTCTACACACACTTCTGGTTGTCACAGCTGGAGGCTGCTACGGGGGTCCCGGGGTGGAGGCCAGGGATGCTGCCAACCACCCTCCAATGCCCGGGACAGCCCCACTACAGAGAATGACCAGCCCAGCAAGTCACAGGGCTGCGGCTGGGAAGTCCAGGGCTAATGAATCAGAACGCAACGTGGGTCCCTACGTGATGTGTCATTGCCTTCCGTTAGCCCAGCTCACGTGGCCCATCGATCCTACTTCACAACATGGACTTGAAAGTAATGACAGAGCATTTCCTAAAACAACAGCTTTACAATATTAGTTTGTAAAGGCCCAACTGCTGTAATGTCTACTTTTCTACTGATGTATATTAGGTTAAAGGGCGTTATTTAATCCACAAAGATTGTGCACTGAGATAGAGACAGTGGCAGAAACCAGCCTCCCAAAAGCAGATTCCAAGCGGCAGTAATTCTGAGCTGTAACTAGTTTCCACATAGACAACGAAAAGCTGTGGGCTGGACCACGCGGGGCTAACCAAAGCCAAATAGGTTTCTTTCTCCTTGCAGGATTCCTTAGAGCCTTTACTTTATTCGTGTTTATTCTAAGTGTCCACGAGGGAGGGGATCGGAGTGTGCAGTATTTCCCCAAAACTCCCCGCAAGGCGACTTTGCTGCAGACCCCACTTCAGGTACCGCTAGTACCAACAAAGCTAAGAGGGAGGTGCCCCTACCCCAGGAAAAGGCCTTCGTGGGGAATGAGCTAAATGCAAAACCAGACTCTCAATTTCTAAGGGACTCATTTATTCACTGACGCGGCCTCTCAGACTCTCTCTTGAGGAATATATCAGCGTAGGTCACAGTACTCCGTTTATTGAAATGCCAATAAAACCACAGTCTGTTTTAGCCCCATATTAAGAAATCAATACACACTCAGATTTTAAACAGTTCCCTTAAAAAGAACTCTCTAAGATCACATTCCAATGACATAAATCAGAGATTTTAAGTTTAGTTACTTTTACACACACACACACACACACACACACACACACACACAGTGAGAGCTCCGTAGAAAAAGGACCAGCCAGAAAGACTCGTGGACAGAGGCCACGAGATGCACACTGAGGGGCAGAGATGGGGCAGGAACGAGAGACGGTGAGCGCTGGTGTGCTTACTAAGTATGCACTGAGTGCCCGCTCCATGCTGGGAAACAAGTGACACTTCTCCAGGATGGCCCAGAGAAAGGCAGAAAGAACGCTAGAGAAAGAACGAGAGGGAGAGACCCCGCTGCTCCTGCCTCACGCGCGGGGACCACATGAAAGAGAACCCAGCGTCACCCGGACCTTCCCCTCAGGCATCGGCCCCCACGGCCCCGCTCGCCCTGTCCGCCTACCTTGATAGCCACGTGCCCCTCCACCTTGTCCATCTCGGCCAAGAGCGCTGACAGTAGAGATGACTTTCCACAGCCCACCTGGCCCACCACGGCCACCAAGGAACCTTCTGGAACGGAGAAGGTGATGCTGAAAAGACACAACACACAGGGCCTCAGCCACGCTCTCACCCGAATGAGGTGGGAGAGGGCCGTGGAGCCGGATTTAGTCCACTAAACGTGGCAGAGAGAGAAGCGGATCTGAGAAACCGGAGCCCTGAGCCATCGGCCGAATGCAGGGGCATTCCCTTTGCCGGGGGCACAGCACAGGGCACCTCACAGTGAACTCTGAAGGAAAGGTAAGCGTGTGTCCGACACGGAAACCTAGAGCAGCTTAAGAAAAGGCCAAGCCTTGAATAGCGTGGACGTCAGGGACCGGCCTGTCAGTGACACAGATGGGGCGGGCAGGCAGGCCAGTCCTGAAGGTGGTGGTGGCCTCCACCGAAATTGCCTTTGACGGGTACCAGTGAGCAAAGAACAAGAAAATGAGCTCACGCTGCGGCAGTGAGCGCCTGTCACACGAGGCGTCAGAGCTGGGATCCCACCCGGCAGACGGGCGGCCGCACGTCCAGGGCCCCGCTGGGCTTGCTCACTCTGGCTGAGCTTTCCCTCGGCTGCTATTAGGATTTCCAACCTTTCGGTGGAGACGCTGCTGGACTTCGCTGTCACTCACTGTCTAATTCTTGGGGACCTGCTTCCCGGTCGCAATTGACTGTTCTTTGGTTCCCCTGCAGTGAGGGGGTGGGCTAGGGGACCCGGGGAAGCAGCTCTTGCAATCATCGAGGTGAGACGGGGATATCTCTATAGGCTGAGGAGAAAGAACGTTTGGATGAATAAGGCCGTGGGGAGTCGAGGTGGGTGGGGAGCAGGACCGCCTTTGATTCTGGAGGAACACAAGAAAAGACGAGAGCACAGATACAGAGAACTTACTTATGGAGGAGAATGAGAGAGAGGCGCTAACACTGAAGCAGGCAGGAGTCAGACACAAGGAAGCACTTCCCAAACACGCGACCCCACCATGAATCTTCAGGGAGGTGCTACGCAGACCCTTTTCTCTGTAATTTGGCCCCTATGAGGGGGTATCTGTTCAGAGGCATGGGCCCTGTGCTTTGGGGACCCCGTAAGGAGGCCAGGAAACCACGGGGCAAGGCCTCCGCCAGAGGAAGTAAGAGGCACTAACCAAGTTGCCCGGGAAGCCAGGTCAATTCCCTGGACCCTGTGTGCTGGTGGGCAAGGTGCCAGGGAGGGAGTGGGCAAGGAAGGGTGAGCCAGGCAGCTGGAGATCCCCCGAAGGACAGAGAGCAATTCCAACGTGAGAGCAAATCCCAGCAGACGAGAATTCCTTGCGACAGACTCAAGCCTGCCTGCCACCACCATGGGCCTCACAGTCTGAGACCCTACTTGGCCAATCAGTGTGCTGGGTCTCTCCGGGCACAGTAATTGGCTCTGGGGCGGGGGGGGGGGGGAGGGGGTCACATGATCCAAATTGGGCCAATCAGAGTCAGGCAGTGGTCAAGTTCAAAAGGTTGGCGACCACTGTCCTAATCCACACCTGGAGCGAAGAGGGACCATTTGCCATCAGGAGGGGAGAGGCCGTCTGAGAGAGAAGCAAAGACAAGATGCAGAGAATCCCAATGGCTCAGAGTTCCTGCTGTACCTGAAAGTGGCCCTTTCAGTTATCACACTGTACCTGAAAGTGGCCCTTTCAGTTATTTACAGCAAAGCTCGCCCTTTCTGGCCGAAGCCTGTCTGTGCCAGGTCTCCGTCACTGACAAGGAAAGGGCACCCTCTGTGCCAGGCACACTCCCATCGGGGTGACTGCATCTATTTCCCAGCTGAGTAAAGTGAGGCTCAGAAAGGCAAAGTGGCCTATTCAAGGTCACAGAGCTGGAGCGTGGCTGGCATTGAACCCGTTTGCCCAGAGCCCCGTGCTTCTGTCCACATGCTGGCTTACCCATTCAGCGTGGGGGGGTCGCTCCTGGCCCACGTGAAGGTGGCGTTCCTCACAGTGATGCTGCTCGAGCCCCCGCCTGAAAAGCAGCAGACACAGTGTCAGGCACAGTGAGTCACGGGACTGAGAGTGAGGAGCAGGCTCCGGCATTTTTTTCTAATCAAGTATATAGTTCAACCGCAGAGGCTACACAGTTCCGCTAGGCATTATCTGGTTACATCTGCCTCAGTTCCGAAAGAAGAACCCAACCAGCAATTCTGGAGGCGGCCTCAGACCCGGAAGGCAAAAGGAAACCGCAAGAGGGCTCCGCCTTGAAAGGCAGGAGGTTGCGCCACCCGGAGAGATGGGGGGACCCACGGGGAGCACAGGGACCCAGGGACTTCCCTTGCCCTGTCCTGGGAGGTGCAGAAGCCAGGGTCAACGACAACAGGCAGCACCCTCCCGCACTCAAAGCAGCCCCCCTTCCCACCCCCAACTCCTGGATTTCAGGGCTGCCTCCTAACTCATCTCCATCACAGTAGGCCTTTCTAAACAGCAGTCACATCCGCTGAGAAAGGCAGGCTGTGGGGTACAGCAGGGGAGGGTGGTAAGACAAAACTTGCATAGGTGCAGGGCTCCTGTGACTCTAGCTCCGGGCACCTCTGTCCTCTTTCACTGTCCCTCCCCTCATTTCCCATTCACTCCATGCCCCTCACTTAAAAAAACACAAATTTGACTCCGATTATGAGCCATCTTAAAACCGCCTAGAGATAAGATGGGGGTGTTTCCCAGTTATCAAACGAAGAAATAAATTCCCCCACAGATCAGAAAAACAAAAAGTTGTGGTGAGAGGAAGTTACTGGTTAAACTAACAACCTTTACCCTCATTCCCTCCCCCCATCTCCCCTGAAAACGGAGAACAAGGAGGAAAATGGGGGGAAAAATTAAGAAAAGCCACTTGAAACTGACAAGCTATTGGACCATGAGAAGTGGCTGAAAGCTGCCAAGTCTGGCACCTGGAGGTGTGGATCCACATCTCAGGAGGTCAAATGCCTCGCAGGTTGCCACCAGGGCAGGAAGGGAGGGGCTGAGGTCTGCAGGGCACCAGGAGGCTGGGGCGGGACTTTCCAATGTGCCACGTGCAGGAAGCTGTGAGCTGCAGCAGCTCACACCTCCGCTGGCTGCCCCAGTTTCGGCCCTGGGCTATGCAGAGAAACTTAACCCTGGCCTAGATGCTGTTGCTCCCTCCTGGATCCTTTGGTGGGGAGGGGACGAAGGTCCTCAGGACAGCAGGAACTGGATGACCAGAGGCCATCAGGGAAGTCCAGAGGAAGATTCCAGCATACAATGAGCACTAGTGCTCCAGTGGGGGTGACTCTGCTCCCCAAGGGACAGAATGTCTGCAGAGCAAGACTATTTTGGCTGTCAAAACTGGGGAGTGGTCAGGCCAGCGTGGCTCAGTGGTTGAGCATTGACCCATGAACTAAGAGGTCACCAGCTCCATTCCCAGTCAGGGCGCATGCTCAGATTGGGGCTCAAACACCAGTAGGGGGCGTGCGGGAGGCAGCCAATCAATGCTTCTCCTCTCATCAATGTTACTATCTATCCTTCTTTCTCCCTTCTCTCTCTCTTTTTTTTTTTTTTTTTTTTTTTTTTTTAAATAGGGATGTAGGCTACTGGCATCTAGTGGGTAGAGGCGAGAGATGCTGGTCATCATACTATAACCACCCCAGAGCAAAGCATGATCTGCTGGAACGTTAGTGGTGCCAAGGTGGAGGTGGCAATGCCACAGACCTTCTCACGGACACTAGAGAAGTAACGACGGCCACCACTCCTGGGCTAGCAGGCACCGAGATGGGGTTTTACACACCACTGAAGACTAGGAGGTGCCAGGTAATGCTCACACATTATAACCAATATACACACACATTCATGGGGCTCTGGAGCCAACACTGTCGGTGTAGCCTCAAAGCCCTACACTGCCACTTCCTAGCCGGATAGGTCTGGGCAAGTTACTTAGCTTTCCTCGTCTGTAAAATAGGATAATAATGGGATGGACTCCATGGGGGGGAGGGGTGCTGTGAGGAGGAGTAAATGAGCAATACATGGAGAGTCCTTAGAACAGTGCTTGGCACATAGTAGGTACTCAATATGTGGTAGGAAGACAAATTGAACAGAGCAGGATGATGATGATGGTGGTGGTGGTGGTGGTGGTGGTGGTGGTGGTGGTGGTGGTGGGCCAGGAACAGAAGATCAGGGTGGGAAGCCCCAGGTGCCTAGCAACAGACATGTGTAAGGTGGGACCTCGCCCCCAGGGTGATTTTTCTCCCCTGGCTTATCTCTGGCCAGCGTTTAGATCAGGACCCCCTGATCTTTCCTCCCTAGAGATAGCATCTAGGCCTCAACTTGTATTTGAGCTCCAGGCCGATAAGCAACACCACCAACCTCAGGACCAGCTGCACTGAACCACCCCATGTCCTGGTGCTGGCCAATCAGCGGAGACCACAACCCTGAAGGGCACAGCTGGAACACTGCTGAATCCTCTTTAGATCTTCCCCGGGGACCTCCCCTGAAGTCTCCACTCACAACACCCTTAGGGTGAAGGCCCGCTGCTCCCCCTCCTGGGAGCAGGCCTGTGCCTGAGCCTTCCCCTCTCCCCCCTCTCCCTGCCCCATGCTGCCTCACTCCCAAAGGGCCCTTTCTTTACCTCTATAAAAGAAGCCCATTTGGTGTAGGAATTACTTGCACCTCTGTGATTTACCGAGTAAATGTTCTCTTATAGTTTGGGTCTTGGCTCTGAATTCTTTCCTGGCCAGAACCTCAGTGCCGAGGTTGCTGAACCGGGTTTGGTCTGACCCCGCCGTCAGACACCTGGTGCCGCTCCCGCCGCCTACAACAATCCCCCTCGCTGGCTAAGAGCACAGGCCGTCCTGTGGATCCCGACTCCAGTTTGTCCTAGCTGTGAGATCTCGGCAAGTTACTGAGGCCCGTTTCCTCATCTGTGAAATGGGGGTTTCCACAGCCCCCCTCTGTGCCACAGGAGCAGCAGGGGGATATGACATCGCCGTCCTTGGAACAGAGCACCTGGCGGGAGCGTCACTGGCGTGAAAGTGGCCGCTGCCGTGAGTGCTATTAAAGCCAGTGATTAAATGCCTGGAGACACAGCCATGGATCAGATTCCTGGTCAGGGGCCTTGGCTGGGAAAGGGCGGGTTAATAAGCTACAAAATAAGCAAACTTACCAGTAAGAACCCATATAACCCCCTGCCACAGAAAAGTACCTTCCTTCCCATTATCCAGGTGGGGAAACTGAGGCTCAGAGCAGTGAAGGGACCTGCCCGAGCACACACAACTGGTCAGTCTCCAACAGCCTCGTTCTGTCTGTGCATCTGCCCAGCATCGAATCAAAGTCCAGGTACCCCAGAAGCTGACCTTCGGGGAGAGGCCTCGCCCACGGGTGCCACTCAGCAAGAAAGCAGAAGTGCCAGTTCACCCCCCTGGGAGTTGCAAGACAAGGCCCCCGAGTCCACCCGCTCTGCAGAGATCTTTCCCCCTCTGCGGCCTCGCAGACAGGCTGCTGGGCAGAGCCGAACGGAGGACGGCCGAGGGGAGGGCAGCAGCCTGCACAGAGGGACCGGACGCACACACCGTCTTTGATGGGCAGCCGCTCGATGCTGTCTGGGTCCAGCTCCTCGTGGGACAGAAAGATCCTGAGACGTTTGAGGGAGACACTCGCCTACACAGGAAGCAACCATACACAAGGCATGGTTATTTTTGAAAGGATTTTTGCAAAACAGACCCCAGGCTAAGATTCAGTGGTTTGCCCTGGGTGCGGAGGGCCCACGCCCTCCCTCACTGCTGAAGGCTCTGCATTCCCACAACCAGCCTTCACCTTAGAGTAACAAGTAAGACAGTTCTAATCTGTTCTCCTTTAAAGTCCCACAACCTGTACTGAAAAGGACTTTTCTAGATGCAAAGGGACTTAAACATAATAATCGAAGGCAACGGTCTCGTTTAAGGGCACAAATGAGCAGCGAGGAGCTGAATAAGTCCTGGGGCTGAATGTACAGTGTCGCTGCTAAGAGACTAGATCCTAACTGTTCCCATCACAGCGAGGGAAATGACAACTGTGACGTGATACAGGTGTTGCCTGACACCATAGTGGCGATCATACTGCAATGTATCGATGTATTAAACTTACACAATTATATGTCAAACATATCCCAATAAAAATAGATTCACACACACACACACACACACACACACACACACACACACACACACACACCGGTTCTGTGAAGACATGAATGAGACAATCTGTGTTAGGCAGCCAGACAGGAGCAGAGCAGAGGCGATGACCAGATACAGGAGGTCCCCGGGGCGGGAAGCCCCGAGTGCCCGTAAAGGACACATGTAGGGCAGGACCTCCCCCCGGGTGACCTTTCCTCCTCTAGCTTGTCGCTGGTCGTGCAGGTGGGGCCCCTGACCTTTCCGTATGGCTGGTCACAGGATGTGGACCCCTGACCTTTCCTCCCTAGAGATAACATCTAGGCCTCAAGTTGTAATTCAGCTCCAGGCCTGGAAAAGCAGCAAAACCAGACAAGTGACACCTCTGCTGACCTCAGGACCAGCGGCTCTGACCCTGAAAGGACACACCTGGAAAGCTGGTGAATATTCTACTGAGATCTTCTCCTGGGACCTCCCCTAAAATCTCCACCCCTAAAACCTCAAGACAGAGAACCTGGCAGTTCTCCCTCCTGAGAGCAGGCCTGTGCCTTTCCCTGACCCCTTCCTCTTCCCCTTCCCCCCCACTCCCCTTCACCTTCCTCACTCCCAAGCTCCAAGGGCCCTCCCTTTTCCCTTACAACTTGTGTCCTAAGCTGATCTTTTCTACGAGCTACTTCTTCCCCCTCTGCGATTTTCCAAATAAATGTTCTCCTATGGTTTGAGTCTTGGCTCTGAATCCTTCCCTAGCCAGAACTCAAGTACCGAGGCTGCTGAACCAGGTCCGGGCTGATGCCACAGTCTAACACTGGAGCTGTCCCGCCGCTGCCAACAACCTGGGAAGTGTTCATGTGGGCGAGTGTTCCTTTAAGAAAGGACTGCTAACTTCGTGAGGCACGATAATGGTGCTACAGCTGTGCAAGAAGAAAGGCACGCAGGAGCATTTTTGGGTGAATGGCCAAGAGGTCTTGGATTTGCTTAAAAATTTTTCAGCAACGAAAAAAAAAGAAATGAAGGGAGGAAGGGAGGGAGGGAGGGAGGGGGTGGAGGGATAGAAAAGGACCTGATAAACAAGTGTGACATAATGTTGAATCTGGGTGATGGGCTCACGAAGTTCATCATTTATCCGAGTCGCTACTTCTGTACACGTTTGAAATGTATCATAATAAAAAGGGGTTGTTTCTGCTTTTTTTTTAAAAAAAAAAAAAGGCCTAAAACAGATTCTTCTGTGTGGCTGAAAATGGGGTTTTCTACATGAATAGGTACCATGCGAGGCAGATGAGTGAAAAACACGATCGGCAGGAAAGTGGTGGGCGGTTCAAATGGGGTAAAAGGGGAGAGAGCGGTTTCCTCTCCTTACAGGGTCACTGCATGGATTTTAGGACTTCTAGGGGGGTGGTCTCGGTTGGGGTTTTTGAAATGGTGTGTCAAGGCCTATTAGTGGCTGGTGAAATCAATGTATGGGTCAACAGATGCATTTTTTAAAAGATAGACTAGGGCTGTGGTGGGCAAACTGCGGATCTTTGGCCCCTTGAGTGTGTCTCTTTCACAAAATAGCACGGCCTGGGCAAATCTATTTTGAAGACGTGGTGTTAGAAGAAGTTAAAAAAATTTGGCTCTCAAAAGAAATTTCAATCATACTGTTGATATCTGGCTCTGTTGACTAATGAGTTTGCCGACCACTGGACCAGGGGATAGGGCAGGGTGGAACACAGCGGACTGGAACAGAACAAACACTTCAGAAAGCATCTTACAGAGCACGGGAAAGCCTGGCTGCAGTAATCCTAAGCATATGAGCTCCTGGTCAAGAATGAACATGTATTGCTGTCTTTGGGGCACGACCAAGAAGCATGAAAGCCCTGGCCCAGGCTCGCCCAGCCCTCCGGGCGCAGGGGGATGACCGGTGCAGGGGGATGACCAGTGCAGGGGGATGACCAGTGCAGGGGGATTGTTAAGCCCTTTTGTTTTGTTCCCGGAGAGCCCTCCCGTTAGCCCCAGCCTCGCCCATACCTGCACGATACTGCTGATGACCATGGGGAGAATATTCAGGGGGAAACGAAGGATGTTGAACAAGGCCAAGGACACAAAGGCTTTCTGGGCATCCAGGATGTTGGTCTCTTTGATGGTCACGTAGACGGCAAACGTAGACAGGGCCACCTGCAAGCAGAACACCATCGCTGACTTGTGTCCCTGAGTCAGTCCCAGTCTGGGAGCAGGGACCCTCCCCACGCCCCAGCCCTCCCCTCGTGAGCTGCAATCACCTACACTGGCCACTGGAGGCAGCAGAAAACGCACAAGGTGACACTCAAAAAATGATCAGATAAATAAATGACCAGGAGCCCAAATTACCACCACCTTCCTTTGGGGCGCACTGGACTCCTCAACAACACAGCAGCATCACACCTCTGGGCCGCTGCCCGCGCAGTTCCCTTTGCCCAAACAACCTTCCCATCCAAACGGGGGCTGGGCTACTCCGTCTCACCCACACTCCCATCCTGGTTCCTTTTCCTCACAGCACCTCTCACCACCGAGGGTGACAATATATGGATGTACTGCCTGGCTCCTGCACTAAAACGTAAACACCATGAAGGCAGGGGCGCCGTCTTGCACATGACTGGTCCTTGGTGCCTAGAACAGTCAGTCCCTGGGCCACAGGAACCCTGAATAAGTTACCTCCTCTCCCCATGCCTCCGCTGTCTCATCTGTGAATGGGGGTGAAGGTGGAGAATGAATGCCACTTTCAAAATTCCTTCCAGCTCATAAACCTTCATATGGTTTTATATCCCCAGGACAGGACGACTTATTTAAAAAAAAAAAAAAAGGGAAGAAAGGAAGGAAGGAAGGAAGAAAAACAAACAGGCCCTTTCTTCCCCATAAAGTCAGACTTGCCTTCAGCCTTGTGGTTTTACTACCTTGCTTTACATTCCTGGGGTTTTACTACTCCAGAATTTGGGTTCAGTTGTTAGAGATGACAGCACGTCACCAGGAGAAATGAGGGACCCCTGAATAACCAGGGCCAGGCTGCTGGGCTCAAGGAGCAGGGAAAAGACCGAGGGGTGAATGTCTGCACCCCTCCCCCACAGCTGGGACTGAGCAGATCACCTGGTACATGCCAGCAGGGCGGTCTGGTCTGGAAACCCTTGGGCCTGGCAGATGAACAGAAGTCCCCAGTCTCCTGCCAGCCCCAGGCTGCTAGAATCACTGGGGGGGAAGGGGAGGACGGCAGAGAGTAACAGGCTGCTGGGAATCAGGGGGTTCCAGTTTAAGCCTCTGGCATGGCTGTGGTTCAGAGTATTTTCAGGGTCTCAGCTGCCTCATTTCTTCGTTACCTTTTAGAAGGCCGTAAAGCTTAAAAATGAAAACCGTTAAGTTCGGCCACATACCAGGTGGCTGTGCCACCTCATTTCCCCAAGTGAGCCTCTATTTTCCCATCTACAAAATGGGGTCCCGACACACCTTTGCTGGGCCGCTGCGGCAGGAAGCCCGGGGCTCGGCAGAGCACTGAGCACAGGACCCGGGCACAGAGAAAGGCAATCTATGGCAGCTGTTGTTATTTCTTGTTACAAAACTCGGCCCCAGCTCCTTGGGTTATTCTTCCAAAGAATCTATAAACCGGTTCCAAGAGAAGGCACTGGGAAGCAAAGCTGGTCGTACCCCGGCTCTGACATCAGCAAGCTGGATGACCCTGAGGCCCGGCACACACACACATTTTCCGGCCGCACGGCCAGGAGGGGGGCGAGGTGCTCATGCTGCCTGCTCCGGCTCCCCTCTCCCGGGCAGTGACCTCTTACATAACCAACGGCACGCTCCGCTCCACACACCGCTCAGAGGAACAGCGCCCGGCCATACAAAGGAATGAGCCACTGGCCCCGGCTACCATCTGAATGAACCTGAACGCCTGGTGCCAAGTGAAAGCGGACAGGCACAAAAGGCCACATAGCAACAGGATCCCACTTATAGGACATAAATAGCCAGAATGGGCAAATCCACAGAGACGGAAAGTGGGTGGGCGGGTGCCTAGGGCTGGGGGTGGGAGGGGGGGTGGGGGTGGGGGAGGCAGAGGGAGAGGGGAGTGACTGCCAACGAGGGTTTCTGTGGGGGATGATGAAAATATTCTGGGATTATGTAGTGATTGACAGTTGCACAACCTTGTGAATATACGAAACACCACTGAATTTTACACTTAGAAGTGGTGAGTCATATCTCAAAAAAAAAAAAATCAAATGATTTTTAAAAGTCCAATTTTCCAAACCAGTCCTTTTTGCTTATGATAGCAGCTAAAGTTTTTATTTTATTTTATTGTATCACATAATTGTCCTCATCCCCCCATTCCCGTCTCAAACCCCTCCCCACGTATGCCCCCACCCCCTGTTGTCCATGGCCACTGGCCAGGCCCATGTGCATGCTCACAAGTCCTTTAGTTGATCTCTGCCCCTTACCCCCACCCTCCCCTACTTTCCCTCTGAGGTTTGAGAGTCTGATCGCTGCTTCTCTGTCTCTGGGTCTGTTTTTGTTCATCAGTTTATGTTGTGCATTATTTCCTCTAGATGTGAGATCATGTGATCCAAGAAATACCCTGTGAGAACCGAAACTGAGACAAGCCTTAATGGTTATGCCGAGAGGCAAATGAGTCAGTCTGTAGTGAGCTCCTTTCTGGGCCAACAGTTCTTTTGAGTCCCAATGTCAATGTCAAACAGTTCCTTAAGCTTTGACTCAAGCCCCAGGGCCCACCCCACTGGCCCCCAGGGTTCTCTTTCCTCTGGGCCGCCAGGTCCAGCCTCAGGGCCTTTCCACTCACTCTTTCTTTTCCTTGGGGGGGGGGGGGGCCTCACCTCCAATAAGTAGAGACTCAAGTGTCCCCTTCTCAGTAAGGTCTTCCATCATTCTATTTAAAACGTCAAGCCTTCCCGATGGCTCTAGCCCGAATCTTTTCCCCCAGTAGCACTATGGCAGAATAGCACACTATAGGATGCAATTGTTATGCCTACCGCCTCTCCCAATTAGGATGAATGAACACTCCACGAGGGCGGGGAATTGTGTCCACGGTATTCACTGCTCTATCCTCAGTGCCTGGGAAGGCACCTAAATCAAGGTAAGTACCCAGGTAATGTCTGTGGGTGGGTGGATGGACCAATAGGTGGGTGGGTAGGTGGGTGGATTTCCTAAAGGCAGGAGAGAGTGCACTCAGATGTGTCTGTCTCTTCAGCAGTGGAGAAAACCGGGCATCAAGGATCTCACCACCAGAACACACCAGCACCCTCAGCCCACGTGATGGGGTGGCTGCTGGCGGCACGGGGTATGAGTCCAGAGGGAGCAACACCCTGTGGCCCCTTGTCAGACCCACAGCTTTGGCTTCTCCAGGAAGCAGCGGTCATTCATCCATCCGTCTGCTACTAACTGGGCACCTACTATGTGCTGGGCACTGTGTGCTCAGAGGTGAGGCAAGCATGGAGATCCTGACATTACCGGCGCCCTGGATAGAAACCAGAAGAGATCACCAGAAACCGATCTAGAGCCCGGTACACTGGCCAGGAAATGAACCTGGGAGGCAGGTGAGAATGCTACCATTGAACCCACTGGGTTCTTGGGAACTTGCGAGAGAGAAATCTTGCGACTTCCCCAGAAAACAGTACTCAGGCACCAGCTACATGGTTTATCATATGTAACTGGTGCACGGAGGGAAACAACTGAGGGAGAAAGAGAAATGTTGCTCCCCATGCAAAAGCCAGGGAACGGTTTGAAAGGAGTTGAGGTGGGAAAGATGACGTCTAAGTACGACTTCTAACTATGTAGAGGCGGGGACTCTGGCACTTGTGTGTGTAACTACATGCTTCTTCATGCGTCGCATGTCTCACCAGCATATTAAATCTCCACCCAGGGAGGTGTGTTTTTAGCTAATTAAATGAGAGAAGGTCAGGAAAAGGACAGTCTATCTTGCTAGCGTACACCCATGAGTGAAAGGAACCACATTTAATCCCATCGAAGTAAATCTTGCAGAAAGCAGTGTCCTTCAGTCGCCTAGCTGCTAATTGGCTGTTTGGAGAAAAGAAAGCATTGGGGCAATTAATGGGTCCCTGGCTTCCTGCCAGCTGGGCAGGAAGTGGCCTGCCTGTCTCAGTGAGACTCGGTCTGGTTGGGAGTAGGTCTAACCTGGTTCTCTCTATCAGGGGGTGTGTGGAAGTGTGTAAAGGTGACTCTAAGCGCTCACAGTGCCACCACTGAGAAAAGTGGCAAATGACTGAACCATCTACGCCAGCTCAACCCCTACACAACCTGGCATCTGTTCTTACTGCCTGCCCAGCACCCACTCCCCAGTTGCTGGTAATAACATCTCAATTTCCCTTTGGGGAACCGAACCTCACCTCGGTCAATAAGCTTCCGGGAAAGGGGGGCTGTCTCCCCACAGGAGTTACTGAGATAACAGGATGAACTGTAACTGTGTGGAAAGCACATCTGACTAAAAAACAACAACAACAACAACAAAGAAAAAACAAAAAAACAGAAAGGATGAAGCAGAGCTAAGTGAAAGAGATCTTTGGAGCACCTAGATCTAACCAGGCCTGAAACCTTAGTCATGCTTACAACGAGCATTTTCCTAGATTTTTCAGTCTTGTGACTCAAAAATCCCTTTCATTTTTTTACTCTAGTCAATCTAAGTTAAGTTTCTGTGTCTTGCAAATAGGCTAATATGCAAATCAACTGAACAGCAGAACAACCGATCACTATTTGCAAGACAAACAGTTTACTCAAAAGTCTCATTCATTCATTCCTCACATACACCTGCTGAGGGTGCACCATGTGCCAAGTCCCCTGTGTTCTAGGAAACAAGCAAAAAAACACAAGGTCCACGTATGACACCTGGAATGGTAACTATCTAATGAAGAGATACAAGGTAAGTAGGAGGCAAGAAGCTCACAAATCTTCCAAGATGGAAAATGCTAAATATTGCCAGCTGCCTGGGGATGCTATTTTAGGAAAGTGCATTAAGTGGACATGATAAATGCCAGGCTCTGTAACCTAGAAAAACAGTCCTATCAATCCCACCATATGGCATCCCCATTCCTGTCTGACCTCCCCCGGCCTCTGTCTTCCATCACACCTACCAGTGGGTAAACACCTCATCATCCTTGAAGCTCAGGAATTCACCAGGGAAATGAGCAGGCAAACACCTTCCAGGGGAGCCGAGGGCCACATATTTTATCCTAATGTAGTCAGAGGCTTCGGGGCCTCCGCCAGGGCCAAGGTCCCAGCTGACACCCAGCTCAACAAATTCCATCTCGGGAAGCCTGCCACCCACCCCAAAACTGAGTGGCGAATTCAAGATCAAGAAAAGGCAGTCCGCACCTAAGCATGGCTCCCTAATAGAGACCAGGGCAAGAGACAGTGAGTGAAGGGCAAACACGTGCAGGTGACAAGCCTGAAACTCAGTTTGATCAGAGGATTTAATGTGCACAGCAAAGAGTGATGGGGGAAAAAAATTCCCCATCCTAAGTGTAACACAACCCATGGGTTAAACCCTATCGTTAATCCCTCTGGCTGCAGATCTTTTCCTATTAAAAAAAAAGGGGGGGGGGAGGATTCAAAACTCCTTCACCCAGCTGGAGTGCTCAGTGGTTGAGTGTCAACCTATGAACCAGGAAGTCATGGTTTCGATCCCGATCAGGGCATATGCCCAGGTTGTGGGCTGGATCCCCCATGTGTGGCATGAAGGAGGTAGCAGATCAATGATTCTCTCTCATCGCTGATGTTTCTATCTCTCTATTCCTCTCCCTTCCTCTCTGAAATCAATAAAAATATATTTAAAGAAAACAAAACGCCTTGGATTTCTATATGATTTGCTATCACTTGTGTAAAAGTAAAGCAACTAAAAGAGACATATAAGTTTAGTGACATTTATTAGGCATAGTCACTGTTATGCTGATATATAAGGTCTCTCTAGAAATACAGGAAGCTGGGAGGAAAAGAGCTATGCTTTTCACTGCAGACCAGCGTGGGTCGTTTGGCAATGTCTGGAGACGCTTGTGACTGTCACACTGGAGGGAGAGGCACCACTTAGCATCTTGAGCGTAGAGGTCAGGAATGTTGCTAAACACCCTACAATGCACAGAACAGCCCCAACAACAAAGGGACAAGGAATCATCGGGGTCCCAAATGTCAATAGCGCTGAGGTTGCAAAGCCCTGTTGTAGATCCTTCGAAACAGCTTTAACTATTTTTACCACAGCAACACATCCCTGTTTTTAAAATAAAATGTATCACATATACAAAATAGAATCCTGTATTATAAAAGGCTAATATGCAAATGGACTGATCAGCAGAATGACCAGTACCTATGAAACGCACTGACCACCAGGGGGCAGATGCTCAATGCAGAAGCTGCCCCCTGGCGGTCAGTGTGCTCCCACAGGGAGAGCACCGCTCAGCCAGAAACCGGGGTCACCGTGGGGCGCACAGAGGCAGTGACAAGAGCTTCTCCGGCCTCCACAGCAGCGCTAAGAACCCCTTGGGGGATGTCCGACTGAACAGAAAAGACAAAAATCCCTGCCTTCCTGGAATTGACATTCTAGTATAGAGACACAGTAAGTGAAAGAGTAAGTAAGTTTTCTAGTGTGTTTGCATTGCCACTGGCAGTGCGGGGCACAGGTCACTGCCAACACAAGTCTGTGACCGGCAGCAGTAGGTAAGGACCCAGCACAGTCAAGCAGCTCCCCTAATGGCACTGAGCACTCGGTTTACCTCAGCTGACATCTTTATTCTTGGCAAGACCTTCTCAAATGCTGGTGGAAACTCTGGTGCAAACTCCTTACTTCATTGGGAAACCATAAACCACAGTTGCTGAATTGGCTACTTTGGGAACCCTGGGCTGGAAGCTGCTAAGTGTTACAAATAAAATAAAGGGTGTTGTGGCACTCTTTGTTTATTTTTTTATTTTAATATATTTTTATTGATTTCAGAGGGGAAGGGAGAGAGAGATAGAAACATCAATGATGAGAGAGAATCATTGCTCGGCTGCCTCCTGCACGCTTCCTACTGGGGACCGAGCCTGCGACCCGAGCATGTGTCATTGGCCAGAATCAAACCTGGGACCCTTCAGCCCGCAGGCCGGTCCTGTATCCACTGAGCCAAACCAGCTAAGGCTGCATGGCACTTTTTAAAGGGAGTGATAGAAAGGCCTTGTTGAAATTTTAAAATAATCAGGTCTGATAATAAAGCAACATAAAATGAGGTGGCCGAGACGACCCTGGCTTCACTCACCAGGAAAGGCGTGCAGACCCAGGTGAAGGTGCCCACGGCGGCCAGGTAGGCAGACTTCTTCAGCACCTTCAGCTCCTCCCGCCGGATGGCCAGCACCTTGTCTTTGAACGCCAGCTCCCAGGCGTAAAGCTTCAGCACTTTGATCCCGTTGAGAATTTCATTCATCAGCTTAATCCGACTGTCCTTGCTCTTCATGTGGGCCACCTTCAAAGAGAAGCCCATCAGCCCACATCTGGGGGCTGGCCGCTCACTGCTGGCCTTGGCATCACACCATCCATCACCCCTCCCCCGCCCCCATTCAATGGCCTTCCTGAAGGTGCAAAAACAGAGCCAACCCTGCAACTGCCATGAACCCTACTCCTGACCTAAGGCGCCCCAAGGGACTCTTCTGTCACTGGGGAAGAAAACGAACCCTGCTTTGAATCATGGTGATTAGACACAAAGGAAGCTGTAAGACGGGGGAACAGAGGCAGGAAAAACCCTTCAGGTATTCGAGGGAAAAAGGGAACATGGTCCTACACCACAGATTCAAACACAAGAGAGAGGATGTTGGGTTCTCCCCACTGTTGGGTTGTTTTCTTTAGGATTTTTCAGCCACAATACTGGTAAAATACAGAAATGTTTCTCTAACAGCTGGCACTGGTTCTGACCCCCGGGAGTCCACGCCACGCAGCGGTTAAATACTGCTAAGAGCAATCTTGCACCTTCCACGTGCCAGGCACTTTGCTGAGCCTTTCCCATGCAGTCGGGCATTTACTGCTCACCAGAACCCGTAACGAGGGCCACAGTCATGCCTGGGCCCCCGAGGAGGACACTGAGCACCAGGAGGGGAGAGCCGTGACGGGAGCTGTTTCAGAGGTGGCTCTCCGGAAGCCCACGTGTCACAGGCGTGAAAGGCGACAGGGCCACAGCCCCTTCCTCGCCTCGCCTCTCCTCTCCTGCCCGCCCTGCCCCCACCTGCTGAGGCCTCATCCCCACAATCCTGGGAATCCTCTCTCCTCGGGCACCATCCATGGGGCCCGGCCCTCTCGTTTGACACGCCACAGGCACATCATAAACAGCCATCAGCCGGGGCAGGGAAGTAAACTGTGGCCGGCTCTGTTATGGACCATCAGGCACCAGTTCAAGAGGATGAAGTCAGACTCACACCACAGAAAAATCCCCGAGGCACCGTGTCAAATGATGACATCAGGCCGCCCGACGGGCCCTCCCGTGGAAAAACACATGTGGTCACACGAGCACAAAGACATACACATGCACACCAAACCCAACTATATGATCAGATCTCTCTATGCATGCACAGAAAGTTCCGGAAGGACTTGCTTCACCGTGTTCACCATGGGTGAGAGGGGAGGAGAAGGTGACACCCCCTTTTAATCTATGCACCTTTTGTGCTATTTGAACATTTTTTTTATAATGAGTAAGCAGTCACTCTGCTACTTAGGTATTTAAGAACTTAAAATACAAAGTATCTCAGAAACTGAAGAGCTGACCACTGCATCTAGCATAAAGTAAAGGGGGGGGGTAGGGGTAAATTTTTACTTAACTCTTTAAAATGCACACACGCACACGTGAATAAATTGCGGGGACGTGGGGACTTCTCAGAGGCTCCCAGACATGCTTTCGGTCACTGGCCCGCTGGTCCAATGATTTCGGGAGAAAGGCCCCAGGCCGGGCCCAGGCGGGAGTGTGGTGGAGACAGACACCCTACCTGGTAGGTCTTGGTCTTCATGGCCATCACAGCGTTCAGGGGGACCATGAAGATCATCACGGCCACCCCGGCCAGGACGGAGGGGCCCAGGTTCTAAGGAAGGAAAGAGGACGAAGGTTCACGCAGGCTTCCCGGGCTGAGCCGCCACTCCGACTCTGCCAGCAGGTTCGAGGCACTTCCACTACTTTTACCCAAGTTTCAGGTTTACTCCTGAGCACCTCGGCCCCTTTAAGATGATGCAGGTTGCCCTAGCCAGTTTGGCTCAGTGGATAGAGCACTGGCCTACAGACTGAAGGGTCCTGGGTTCAATTCTGGTCAAGGGCACAAGCAGGCTTGATCCCTAGTAAGGGGCATGTAAGAGGCAGGCAATCAATGATTCCCTCTCATCATTGATGTTTCTCTCTCTTTCTCTCCCTTTTTAATGTATATTAAAAAGAACACGCAGGTCCATGACCCTTTATCAGAGCCCTTTTGACCAGATGTAATAAGGTGTTGAGCAGAAAACAGCTACCACTGCCAGCCCCAGGGGTATTCTTATTAAAATGTCCGCCTACCAATCCGGCCCTCGGCTGGCATCCGGGAGCTCGGATCATTCTCAGAACTGATTCAAGTGGCTCCCTGTGCCTAAACTGTTTAACAAACAATGTGGTGTGTGCTCCCCTTTTCCTGCTGGAATCTGGAAGTTTGTTAAGTGCCAGATAGACGCTGACTACGTGACCAGCCCCCCAATAAAAATCCTGAGCTCCAAGTCTCTACTGAGCTTCCCTGGCTGGCCACGTGGCCCCAATGTCACACATGGTTGCTGGGGAATCAAGGGCATCCTGTGTGTCACCGCTGGAAGATTCTTGAAAAACTATGTCTGGTTCCCCCCAAAACTGCCACCCCTTCACTCAGCCTGCTGCAATAAATTCTAGTCCTCCTAGTTAAGTCATCGACCTGGCATGCTCTCGGGGACCCCTGACACAGGCGTATGTGCCCTTCTATGCATCCACACCACGAGGCGCCTGGCACAGCACTCCATGAGCCAAGACATCGGTTCTTCAGCAGCCAAACAGGAATATTCACAGCGAGAGAAATGATCCGGGTCACCAAGAGTTCGCGTCAGGTCAGGTCAGGTTTTGCCACCAAAGGAGTTAAGGGAAACTTTGGGATTTCAGAGCTGTCTGGCTGGGATCTGTAGATAAGAGGCTGTAGATTTTTTTTCCTCTTGTTCCATTGCAAACAAGGAAATGACTGTCTCAGAGAGGTCGAGGAGAGCTGGCCATATAGATCGGTATCTTTCAGTTTCCACAAATACAGACAACAGCTTGAGAAGTTAGCCCAGGGTGTATTTACTCAGCTGGAGCGCACAGATGGGGTCATGTGATTCCCGCATCTTAGGCATTCAGAGAAACAGGAGCGTTAGTCCCTTCCAAGTAGTCACCTGCAAGGGCTCTGGACCTAGTACCAAAAAAATACTGTTGCTGATCCAAGATTAATCTACCTTTGAGAACAAAGGTGATTTCTACCAACAATCAAAAGCATTCAGAACCCTGACAGTAACTAAGAGAGACAGAGAATGTCTGTGCGCCACGCACTGTTCCATAGCATGACCTGCACTAATTCATTACGTGGTCCCAATATCCCTATAATGAGAGGTACCGTTACCATCACAATTTACTGAAGGGGACACTGGGGCTTAGAGATGCTAAGTGACTAAGTCACAGAGCCAGTAATGGAAGAAGCAAGATTTGAACCCAGGCAGTCTGATTCCAGAGCTTGCACTGTTTTTGATGGTCAAATAGAGAAATCCTATTTTTGGTCTAAGCCAGTGATCCCTAACTAAATAAGACTTTCCCCTCCCAGAGTACATCTGGCAATGTCTAGAGACATTTAGGTTGTCCTTACTGGGGACCGAGAGGAGAGCTGTGTCATTGGTGTCCAGTGGGTAGAATCCAGGGATGCTGTTAAAACATCCTACAA
Organism: Vespertilio murinus; assembly: GCA_963924515.1. Classification (NCBI taxonomy): domain Eukaryota; kingdom Metazoa; phylum Chordata; class Mammalia; order Chiroptera; family Vespertilionidae; genus Vespertilio; species Vespertilio murinus. The sequence continues at coordinate 85,689,797 of OZ004705.1, forward strand.
CGAAGAACGCAACCCCCACAATAGAGAATTATCTGGCAATAACACATTCAGCATCCCTCATTGAAAACAAAGCAATGTTCTTCATAGTTCATAAAGCAAGTCTAAAAGTATTTTTAAAGTATTTTATTCACAGCAGCACCTTCTGGGGAAGTGGATATCCCAACTCTTTGGGAAAGTGGATGTGGGAAAAGACTTTAATTCTGACATCTAACTAGTGGTATTTATCTCCCGAGTTTCATTAACAGAAACAATTTATAATCATCGCTGTCCGCTCTATAAATACACAAAAGTGGGAAACAGCCAGATCACCAGATGATTTTGTGTGCCTATTATGCTCCTTGTTGGGACTATACCCACAGGATATGAAAACAAGACCCTGCGAGTCCATGAGTAGCAAAATGGCCCTGAGAGGGGAAGGGGTGGTACACCGAGTGTGCGAAAACTACTTTACTATAAGGTAAACTCAGATGAGTTTCTATACTTAAGCTGTTGGAGTTCAATAAAGGGATAAGACCATCTAACTGAGAAGGGGGAAAAAAATCAGGGGCATTTGTCACAGCCTTGAGGGATGGGCGGGATTACATCCTTAGGGAGGACAGATGGAAGGGCATTCCTACTGGAAGGAGAGACACATGCAGAGGCTCAGAAGGGAGAAAGAATAAGTCATGTGTTAGAATATGAGCATCTTTGCTCCTCATCTTTTGATTTCGGGAACTGTTCCTTGTCTCGTAGAAGGGCTGTCAATCATACCTACTCCCCTTTCACAGAGAGAGAGCTTGTGATCCAGATGGCCAATCAGAAAACTCTGCCTCCTGCCTCACAGGGATTGGTTTCAGGGGTATGAACAGCACCGTGCCCCAGATGCTCCCTGGGCCCCTAGCTAAGGCAAAGAGGAATGCTCTTTTCTCTGACACCACTATTTGTAAAAATGATACAAGCCCAAAGTAGAAAAGCCACTTAGGGAAACTCCATTGAGGATACAGTCAACTCAGAGGAAAAGAGGGCCAAAACATGACTGAAGAGTAAAACTGAATCTTTACAGTATTCCTTGAACTCCTGGATCCATCCATGCCTGAAGTCCCTGAACTTTTCAGTTATATGCATGCACCCACAAAATTCCTTTATTTGTCTATGCTATTTAAAATTGATCTATTTTCTTTTTAGGAAAGTATACTCGGATATTACAATTATGCCTGCTGCGGTCCTATCCACCTCAAACACAAAATTGCATTGAGAGAGCTCCAAGAAACATGATGGCAAAATGAACTGCTGGCTAAACAGCGGCCTCTCCGACCACGTTATTACTCAGCAGACATTGGTAGTGCACTCTAGTGCAAATTCTGTGAATGTAGTGCCTTCTTCCTTTTCCCTGCCACTTTCCTCAACTACTTTCCCCCCTCTTATTCCCATCTGTCCATACCCCTCCCCTTTGGCAATTGTCAGCTTGGTCACTGTGTCTATGGGTCTGTTTCTGTTTTGTTTATTCATTTGTTCTGCTATTTTAAATGCCACCTATAAGTGAAATCATAATATTTGTCTTCTCTGTCTGACTTATTTCCGTTAGCACAATACCCTCTAAGTCTATCCACTATGTTGCAAATGATAAGATTTCATTCTTTTTTATTGCTGAGTAATATTTCATTGTGTGTCCATTCATATGTGGGTAGACATTTAGGTTGCTTCTAGATCTTATTATTAGTAATGCTACAATGAACATAGGGGTGTACATACCTTTACAAATTAGTGTTTTTGTTTTCTTTGGATAAATACCCAGAAGTGGAATTGCTGATTCATACGGTAGTTCTATTTTTAATTTCCTGGAATTTCCATTCTGTTTTCCTTGGTGGCTGCAGCTATTTACAACCCCAGCAGTGCACCAGGGTTCCCTCTCCACATCCTCACCAGTACTTGTTATTTGTCCATTTATTAATGACTAGTGGCCCGGTGCACACAATTCGTGCAGTGGTCCCTCAGCCCGGCCTGCACCCTCTCCAATCTGGGACCCCTCGAAGGATGTCCTACTGACAGTTTATAGGGATCAGGCCTAAACTGGCAGTCGGACATCCCTCTCGCAACCCGGGACTGCTGGCTCCTAACCACTCACCTGCCTGCCTGCCTGATTGCCCCTAATCACTCTGCCTGCCGGCCTGCTCAACCCCAACCACCCCCCGTGCCAGCATGCTTGCCCCCAACTGCTGCCCCTGTCAGCCTGCTCACCCCAACTGCCCCCACTGATGGCCTGCTCGCCCCCATCTAGACCCCTGCTGGTCTGCTCATCCCCAATTGGACCCCCTGCTGGTATGCTCATCCCCAATTGCCCCTCCCACTGGCCTGAATACCCTCAATGTGCCCCCCACCAGCCTGATCACCCCCAATGCCCCCCTCACCAGCCTGATCACCACAACTGCCCTCCCCTCTTGGCCTCTAATCACCTCTACCTCGACCCCACCACCATGGCTTTGTCTAAAAGAATGTCCGGAAGGTCTCTTGAAAGGTCTCCCAGTCTAATTAGCATATTACCCTTTTATTAGTGTAGAGGCCTGGTGCACAGGTGGGAGCCGGCTGGTTTGCCTGAAAGGTGTCTCAGATAAGGATGGGGGTTCCCTTGGGGCATGGGGCAGCCTGGGCAAGGGGCCTGTGGTGGTTTGCAGGCCGGCCATGCCCTTATGGGGTGAGGGTCCCTGCTGGGGAACAGTGACTAGCCTGGGTGAGAGGTTGAGGACTGTTATCAAGCTGGCCACACACCCCCTTGAAGGTGGGGGTTCCCACTGGGGTGCCTGGCCAGCCTGGGTGAGGGGCTAATGGCTGTTTGCAGGCTGGCCACACCCATTTCAGGGTGGGGTCCCCACTAAGGTGCCTGGCCAGCCTGGGTGAGGGGCTGATGGCTGTTTGCAGGTTAGCCAAGCCCCTCAGCAGGGACCCTCACCCATGGTGGGTGTTGCCAGCCTGGGTAAGGGGTGGAGGGCTGTTTTCAGGCTGTCCACACCCCCCGGTGACCCAGGCTCCCAGCCCCTTCTTGAGCGGAGGCCACAGCAAGCTGGAAGCTTGGTTTCCTCCATCGCTGGGAGTAACCCAAGACTCCTACTTGCTCCAGCTCTGTGGCCGCCACCATCTTGATTGGGTTAGTTTGCATACTCACTCCTGATTGGCTGGTGGGTGTAGCAAAGTGATGGTCAATTTGCATGTTTCTCTTTTATTAGTATAAATAGACATTCTAAGAGTGTGAGGGGATATCTTATTGTGGTTTTAATTTGTATTTCCCTGGTGATTAGCGATGTTGAGGGTCTTCTAACAGGTCTGTTGGCTATATATCCTCTTTGGAGAAATATCTATTAAGGTCCTTTGTCCATTTCTCAGTTGGATTGTTCTTTTTGGTACTAAGTTCTATACGTTTCATCATATAGTTAGGATAGTACCCCTTATCGGATGTGTATCATTTGCGAATATCTTCTCCCGTTCAATAGGTTGGTTGTCTTTTTGTTTTGATTTGCTTCATTGTGCAAAAACATTTTAGCTTGATATAGTTCCATTTACTTATTTATTCTTTATTTATTATTTTCTTGCCTTTGCCTGAGACGACACATCCAAAAAAGATATTGCTTTCTTTCCATTTCTATTTGCATGAAATATACTTTTGCATCCCACCATGTTCATTTTGTATGTGTTCTTCAATCTGAAGTGAATCTCTTACAGGTAGGAATATACATGGGGTATGTTTTTAATCCCCTCAGCCACCCTATATCTTTTCATTGGAGCATTTAATCCATTTGTATTTAAAGTAGTTCTTAATGAGTATGTTTATTATCATTTTGCTCATTGTTCTCAGGTTGTTTTATAGCTGTCTTCTATACCTGTTTTCTTCTCTTGATCTCTTCCCTTGTGGTTTACTGTTGTTCTTTAGTGTTACTTTCTCTTTGTTCCTAGTATAACTTTTGTAGATTTTTGGTTTGTGGTTACCATGAGTCTTATGTAGAGGGTGGAACAAAAGTAGGTTTATAATTATGAGTATGCAAAACACAGTTTATTCTTATATTATTTACTAGAGGCCTGTTGCATGAAGATTCGTGCACGAATAGATCTTCCTTCCCCTGGCTTCGCTCCCAGCCACCCGGGAGCCTACAAATCCTCGCTCCCGGCAGAGTGCTACTCCCCCTCTCATTGCAGGCGTCCCACCCCACCCAGTAGCTTGTCACCTGCATATGCAAATTGACCCATCTTTATTGGGTCGATTTGCAAACTCACTCCTGATTGGCTTATGGGCATTGCGAGGTATGGACAATTTGCATATTTCTCTCTTATTAGTATAGATTGTGTTATTTTCCATATACACTACTGTAAGCTACTTTTGCCCCATGCTGTATTTCATTCTTTATCTATAGAAGTCTATTTTAAGGCATTCTTGTTTGAATGTATTTTATAAGGACTATATTTAATCCCCCTTCATACTTATGTTATTAATGTTATGTTTTTGATCTTTTTGTAATGTGTTATCTGCTACTATGTATTGTTTAAATCTGGTACTTTTTTCTTTTGACCATCCTACTAGGCTTTCAAATGTCTGATTAGCTATATTTATTAAACATTCAGCTTTACCTGTGACATTTTTTTTCTTTTTTTTCTTTCTGTTCTCATCTTTCTTTATTTCTGGTTATGGCCTTTTCTTCTCTGCTTAAAGAAGACCCTTGAACATTTCTTACAAAGCTAGCTTAATGGTGATGAACTCATTTAGTTTTTGCTTGTCTGGGAAACTCTCTCTCTTTTCAGTTCTGAATGATAATCTTTCTGGGGAAATTATTCTAGGTTGTAGGTTCTTTTCAGCACTTTCAAGATGTCCTGCCACTCCCTTCTGACATGTAAATTTGCTGATAGCATCACGGATTTTCCTTTATACGTAACTCATTTTCCTCTCGCTGCCTTCAAGATCATATCCTCATCTTTAATTTGTAATATATCTTAGTTTCTTTGGGTTCATCTTATTTGGAATTCTCTATACTTTCTGGACCTGAATATCTGTTTCCTTTCTCAGATTTGGAAAGTTTTCAGCCATTATGTCTTCAAATAGGTTTTCTATACTTTTCTCTTTTTCTTCTGGGAACCCTTATGATATGAATGTTAATGTGCATGATGTTATTCCAGATGTCCCTAAGATTATCCTCATTTTGTAAAAATTCTTTTTGCTCTTCTGACTGGTTGATTTCAACTAGTCTACCTTCTAGGTCACTGATCCATTCTTCTGTGTTAGCTAATCTACTATTGATGTATTCTTCTGTGTTAACTAATCTTCTAATGTATTTTTCATTGCAGTTATTGTATTCTTTGGGTCTGCTTTGTTCATTCTTACACTGTCTCTTTGTGTTCTCCCAAAGTTCCTCTATTGCACACCCAAATTTGGTGAACATCCTTATGACTGTTTCTTTTAATTCTTTTTTTTTAAATACATATTTCATTGATTTTTTACAGAGAGGAAGAGAGAGGCATAGAGTCAGGAACATTGATGAGAGAGAAACATCGACCAGCTGCCTCTTGCACACCCCCTACCGGGGATGTGCCTGCAACCAAGGTACATGCCCTTGACCGGAATCGACCCGGGACCTTTCAGTCCGCAGGCCGACGCTCTGTCCACTGAGCCAAACCGGTTTTGGCTGTTTCTTTTAATTCTTAATCAGACAAATTACTTATCTTCATTTCCTCAGGGGGTTTTTTCTGGGGATTTTTCTTATTCATTCACTTCACAGAGATTCTACTGTCTTCATTTTGTTTGATTTTCTATGTTTGCTTATATAAATTAGACAAAATAGCTCTCTCTCCCAGTCTTGGACAAGTGGCCTAATGGAGAAGCAGCCTCTGTAGGCTGCCAGGTGGTTTTGGCAGTTTGCTAGGAGCTGAACAGGTGCCTAAGGTGTCCAAATTGCTGGCTTCCTGAGCTGGAGTGGTTCCAAGTGGGGAGGCCACATTGTGCAGCAACACCCTGTTGATTCTATTCTGTTTACTTCCTTTGTTCACAGCAAAAATGGGCTCAGGTGGTGTGTGTCCGGAAACACTGCAGCCATCTTGCAGGTAGGCCAGAGCACCTGGGTAGAGCCCCCACCCACCCTATGGAGTCAGAGGGGGGCATAAGCAATGACCCGCAGTCCCAGGAGAGCCCTCGCAGTTCTTCGGCCTCCTCTGTATGTCTCTCTCTTGTCTGTTATGCAGAAAGTGGTCTTGTGTAGAAGTGACCTCTTTGCAGGCTCCTCTGCTGAGTCGTTTAGGGAATCCAGCTGGATCCAGGCAGGCACTTGGCTCCTGGGGCACTGGCTGGTGTGGCTGGAGTGGTTCCTGACCTTCCTCCTAGGTGCCAGTGGTGACACCTGTTGTTCCTGCTTGCTCCCTTGCTCAGAGACAAATGGCTCTGGGCGATGCAGCTATTAACTGCTGGGGTGATCTCCCAGATCAGAGCTCCACCAGCCACGTGGAAGTGGACGGGAATGTAAACAATGGCACGACCCCGGCCCCAGCTCCGAGTCCCCGCAGGGCTTCCCTAGCTTCCCAGCCATCTCTGTTGTCTCTACTTTGTTGTTCAGGAGCTGCTCACTTCCAGCACACCTATATATCTGAGTTTGCTCCTTGGAGAGGGGAGTTCAGCATCCTTCCCTGATTCCATCTGGCATATTTCTACCCTTTCAGCCAAAGAGATATTATCTTGACCAACAAAACTCAGGGCTACTGAATAAGTGTTAGGCTAGTGTTTGGGAGAACACATTGGCAGAAATATGATGTGTATGTTGCAGGATATGTTAATTACATGTATTCTCAAGAAAAGATGAATGCAAATACTATGCCCAGAGGCCAAAGAGAACATAACCCAACACCTGAGGAAATGAATAAAACATCCAGGAATTGGCTGATGGTCAGAACATAAAATGTAAATGACAGCAAGAGGTTCTGTTAACACCCGCTCCCTCACCCCCATCGCCCACACACAGAGGTCCCTCCCACATGACAAACACCCACATGGAACACACACCAGCCACAGAAAGTAGAGCGCAAAGATGACTTGCAGAGGGGCTGACCAGATCATGTTAATGTATGTGGTCAAGTCCATTAACCTCTGGGCGTCCACCGACATCAGGTTGACGATCTCCCCGACCGTGGAGGACTTTCTGGCAGAGTTGGTGATCAACAGGGCCTGTGGGACAAAGGAGAGAGGGAAAGGGTGAGCGTGGCAGGTGAAGAGCCTGCGCTCTGCCTCCAGGCCCTTGTGAAGGACGAGGCTGCTCCAGAGTGGAAAGGACACTGCTCTTTCCTCCTCCCCTGCTGACTCACCTGCCTTCCCGGCTCCTCTGTCTCAGCACGAAGCCTCCACTCCTGTCGATGCTCTCACTGCCTCCCCATCTTGAGGCAGTGGAAGGGACCTCAGAAGTTGCCTAAACCTGGACCTTGCATCCTTTTTTGTGTACACATGCCTTACCCGGGAAGATTATTACCCCAGAGGCTCTGATTCAGCAGGACTGGGACAGGACCTGAGACTCTGCATTTCTAACAGGCTTCCAGATGCTGCTGGCCCCGCTGGTTCCCAAACACACTGAGGGACCAAGGTCTAGGCCAGGGTTCCTCAATGTTGGCATTCCAGACATTCGAGGCTGGGTCATGCCTGGTGGGCTGTCCTGTGCAATACAGGATGTTCAGCAGCACCCCCAGCCTCTCCCCTCTAGATGCCTGCACCCCCAGGTATGACAGCCAAAAACATCTCCAGACAGGGACAAACATCACCTGGAGGGACAAAACACCCTGGTTTTCAGACATGGCTTCACACTATGATCTGGGACTTTTAGAGATAATGATGCCTGGGTCCGACCTAAGGGATCCTGATTTGATCTCTTGGGGTGCAAAAGGTCAGGAGTTTTTGAAGCTTTCTAGGCGAGTCTGACTTGCAGACAGGACTGGGAACTAATGAGCTAGTCCGTTCTTCCGTTCTGCTAGACAGTCTCTTCCCAGCCCACGGGGCTCAAGCAGTGTCCTTGCCCCAGAGGCTAAGGAGAGAGTGACCAAGAAGGCAATCCAGCTCCTTTAGAGCCTGCGAAGCACCCAATCCCCCAGGGGAGGGGCCATCTGCTCAGTTCAATGGGGAGTGAGAACAAGCTCAAACACAGACTGTGACTAGCCGAGCTAGGACTGGAACTTGGCTTTCCCCAAATCAACCACCACCTGAGAAATTCCGTCTCCCATGACTCCTAAAGGCTCCCCCCTGAATCGGCCTTGCTGAGGCCTAATGCAGACCTGCCAACCCAGGCTGCCCGCAGTCACCGAGGCAGGAGCTGGGCTCGCAATCCCCGGGTGGTCCCAGAGGACCCAGCCAAGTCCCTCAGATTCTGGGGCCACAGCGGACGTCAGAGTCGGCCTGGCCTCACCCACCTTGCGGTAGACGGCGCCGATGACGGCGGTCTTGACCCGCATGCCGCTGACGAAGCAGATGTGGAAGTACTGGTGCAGCATGAGGGTCTGGAAGCAGGCGCTGAGGAACAGGACCGCGGTGTAGAAGTAGCCCTGCCAGTTTGGGGCCTTCTTGTCGTTCACAAAGTTGATGAGCAACCTGCGAGGGCGCAAGGACAGAGCCCAGGATGACGCGCACGAGCCGAGGGGAACGTCCTTCAGCTCCAGCATTTTGATTTTCCCCCAAGCTGGGTGAGGCGAGCATTAGTACTTCAGTTTTATAGGCTGAAAACCAAATCCATGGTGGTGATCTGACTGGGCAGCAGCTCAGGTATGACAGGGTGCTAATCAGACGCAAGCCACCTGCAGGTGACCAAATAGAGAGCATAAGGGGACAGAGCAGGGAGGGCTAGGGAACAAATGTGTGGCTCCAAAGAGACAGAGAGAGAGGGAGAGAGGGAAAAAGAAGGAGAGGGGGAGAGAGGGAGAGGGTGGGAGGAAGAGAGAGAGGGAGGGAGGGAGGAAGGGAGGGAGGGAGGGAGGGAGGGACAGAGAGAGAGAAAGATGGAGGGTAAACACAGAGCAGAGAGAGGTGACCTCCTTTCTGACTTCCTGGTTGAGTTGCCGTTTTCATGGATTCTGGTACTCTTCGCTGCCCAAGACAGTCCCCTCTCTCTTCCCCCTTTTTGGCTTCAGGGGAACCTAGTAAGTGGTTTCTGTTACTTGCAATCAAAGTAACCTTAATTAAGATGCTATTAAAGAAAAGCACCGAGCAAAGCAGGTAGTAAGAGACGGGGCTGTGAAAGCCCCCTGGAGCATGGCCCCTGACCTTAGGTGGCCCCCTGACCCTAGGTGGCCCCTGACCGTAAGGGAGCATTACAAGGATGGGAAGAGTTGCTCAGCTGGGAAGGAAGGGGCCTTACCTCAAGATCTCCGGGCCGGTAAACATCATAATGTCGTGCAGGGCCTTGTAGAGGAAGCTCATGAGGAAGTAGGGCCCGAAGGTCTTGTACAGCACCTTGAACAGGGACGGCTCCCGCACCTTCTGGGGGGCCCTGACAATCAGGGCCTCGGCCTCCTCGTTCACGTCCACCTTGGAGCCCGCTTTGGGCTTGGCGGGATCCTTGGAGGAGTACACGATCTTCACCGGCTGCCTGCAACGCAAGGAGTGTGGAGCCATGAGGGCTCGGCCTCTGACAGAGCCCACCGGCTGCCAGGGCGGCCAGAGAGCCCCGGTCAGCGCAGAGATTATTGGCCCGGCGGCAATGAACTTGGACTCGGGATCCTGGCTGGGCCACTGGCCAGCTGTGTGATTTGAGGACAATCCTTAAGTTTCCTCGTCTGTAAAATGCAGATTAAAGTAGGACCTACCTCCCAGGGCTGTTGTGAGAATGAAACGAGTTAATAAGTGTAAAGGGCCCGGCAGGGTGCCAGCCCCAAACTGGTCTCAGATTCAGTGCAGTCGCTATCAGAATCCCAGCTGGCTCCTCTGTAGAAACTGGCAAGCTAATACGAACATGTGTATGGAATCTCAGGGGACCCAGAAGAGCCAAAACAACCTTGAAATGGGTTAGAGACCTAAACATAGAGAAATCTTAGAAGGCAACAAAGGGATCAATTTTCATGACTTTGGATTTAGCAATGGATTCTTAGATATAAACACCAAAAGCACAAGCAACAAAAGAAAAAAATAAACTGAACTTCATAAAAATAAAAAACGATAATACTTCAAAAGATACGACCAAGAAAGTGGATCCTCACAGTCCTTGAGAAGATTTCATTGGAGGCGGGGAGATGAAAAGACAACCCATGGAATAGGAGAAAATATTTACAAATCAAAAATCTCATAAAGGTCCTGGCCAGTTGCTCAGTGGTTAGCGCATAGGCATGTGCAGACTGGAGGGTTGCAGGTTCGATTCCGGTCAAGGGCATGTAACTTGGTTGCAGGTTTCCCAGCCCCAGTAGAGGTGTGTGTGGGAGGCAAAGAATCGATGTGTCTCTTTCCTGTTGATGTTTCTCTTTCTCCACCCCCACCCCCCCAATTTTCCTCCCTTCCACTCAATCTGAAAATCTATGGAAAAAACATCCCAGATCCCCACTCAATCTCCTACATTGATCAGGCCTGTGTCCTGTCCGTTCCATAGCTGGGATGTATGTAGTTGGGTGAGGATTTTTTTTTTTTAATCTGATAAAGGACTTGTAACTATGGCACATAACGAATTCTTCCAACTCACTAAGAAAAAGACAACCCAATTTTTTTAAAGAGGACAAAGAGCATATGTAAATTGCCAGTGAGCATATGAAATGTTGCCTAACATCAGTAGTCACCAGGGAAATGCAACCCCAAACCACTGTGAGGTATTACTTCACAGCCACGAGGATGGCTGTCAAGAGAAGGTCAGATAAAACAGTGTCTGCAAGGATGTGCAAAAATCGGAACCTTCATACACGCCCCTGTGGAGTCCTCTCTCATTCGGAATAGGACACTGCAGAAACGGTGGAGCAGCACGTGTAAGATTAGGCCATCGGGCACGCTGTGGCTTTCACCTTGTCATCTCTTAGGTCCTTCACTCTGGGCAAAGCCACCTGCCATGTTGCAAGGGCACTCAATGAGCCCTCTGGAAAGGCCCCGTGGAGAGACCTCGCCAGCAGCCCGCCCTAACCTGCCAGCCATGGGCAGCCTGGCGCAGATCCTGTGGCCGTGGCTGCTGACTGCACCCTCATGAGACCCTGAGCCAGAACCAGCCAGTAGGCCGCTCCCGGACCCCTGACTCAGTGAAGGGACTCAGTTCTTTCAGCTGCCGGGTTTGCGGTAATTTGCTCTGCAGCAGCAGACATAGCCCCTCGCACCCATCTGCCAAAATGCAGTGAGAACAACATCCTCAAACAGCTAAGCCTGGACTCCAAGCTTCATCCCCACCAAACCCTAACATTTACAACTTACAAACTTCTTCCACAGCATGATTTTAGGGGAATAGCATTTTATTTTAGGAGACTCTTTTCTTTTCTTTTTTCTGATTTCTCTTCTTTTCTTTCCTTTTTCTGACTTCTTTTCTTTTTATCTGAATTGGTCTTTTTTCCTCCCAGAATATTTTGTGCTTGCTTTTGTTGCTTTATTTATATTTTTTAGTCTTTATTGTTGAAAGTGTTATGTCCCCTTTTTCCCTCTCATGGACCCCTTCTAGTCCCACCCCACCTCCTGCCCAGGCCTTCACCACCCTATTGTCGGTGTCCATGGGTTATGCATATATGCATACAAGTTCCTGGCTTGATCTCTTCATTTCAGGGGACACTTGTCACTTCTATGTCACCTCTATGCCACATCTGCCCATCTGGACCATGAGAAACTGCCCCCTGCCGACCACAGCCTTCCCACCTGCCTTGGCCGTGTCCCACTCCAAACTGGGGGCCCCAGTCTAGGCCCTGTCGAGTCCTGGTCTTTCTCTCCTGTGTCCCTGCCCCGGGAATGGACCCGAAACATGGGGCTCATCCCGGACCCCAACCCCCTCAGTCTCCTAGATCTGACCAGACCTGTGTCCTTTCGTTCCACATATGGGATGTATGAAGTCATCTGTCCACTCCTCCCATCTCCAAAGCCTCCACCCGAGCAAGTGACCACTGCCAGGACCGCCTCACCACTCCCATTCCTCGCCCCCCCCCCCCCCCCCCGTGCTTGTTCCCTTACAACCAACTCCCTGGACAGCAGCCAGTGGGACCATCCTAAAGATTCATCATCCTCCTCCCACCCCACTGACGACTTTCCACTGCACCAGAGTAAAATGTAAGCTCTGTGTCAAGCTGCACAACTTCCTGTGGCCGCTGTAACAAGCTGCCACCAACGAGGGGGCTTAGAACAGCACAAATCTGTCACCTCGTCCTCCCGGAGGTCGGAGACCTAAGTGGGCACACAGGACTGCACTGCCCTGGAGGCTCTCGGGAGAACCAGCTTCCCTGATAGTCCAGCTCCTAGAAGCTGCCTACAGTCCCAGCTCAAAGCCCCTTCCTCCGCCTTCAAAACCAGCGGCACAGCATCCCTCGCCCCTTCCTCCCCCTTGACCTCCCGTCTCCCTCTTATAAGGACATGGGATTATTTGGCCCACACAATATATAACCACCTCCCATTTCAAAATCCCCCACTCAATCCCACCCGCCAAGTCCCTCTGCGATGGGAGGTGACATAGTCACAGGTTCTGGGGATCGGAACGTGGACATCTTTGGGGAAGAGGGGCATTATTCCACAGGCCACGGAGGATTATTCGTGCTCCGTGCTGTCCGTGCAACCACCTAAGGTCCTTCCCTGCCCACTTTACCGACTTTCCCCGGTTTCTGGCAGGGTTTGGCATTTCTTTCCGCACACATGCCTCTTGGCAAGGAGAAGGCGGCCAGCAGAGAGGAAGGAGTGGCTCAGCCCTCCCCCATGCATTCTCTGCGCCACTTCCCAAGCGGGGCCCTGGCCCTGGGCCTGCGTGGCCCGGCTAACCCAGGGCTGTTTTCTGTGGCTGCGAGACGGCCGCCAACGGAACAGGATAAGGTCTGGGCAGGCAGAAAGGCGGCGGCTCAGGCCTGGGGGAGGAGGTCAAGAACGGTGGAAAGGATCAGCGAAGGCCTGGTCAGGGGAAAAACACACAGTGACAAGGGGCCTGTGAGGAAGGCACTCCGGGAAGGGGAAGCGAGCAGGAGGGGAATGGAAAGGTAAAGGGGAAGGTCTGAATAGGGAGAAACTGCCTGGAGCAGGGGAACAGAAAGAGGTGAGGAAGCTGGAAACTGGAAGGAAAAGGGACCTGCAGACTCGACAGGATTTCGACGTCACTCATCTATGAATGGACTGAACACATGCCCTGGGCCAGAGGGAGGGAAGGCCCTGCCATCAAGGAACTCATGAGAGACATGGGTCTTCATAGTTCACCTGCAGGCTGAGGGATCAGGCCCAGCTGGGGAGGTGAAGGGGCTCCAGGCACAGGGAACAGGAGAGCCAGGCCTGGGACTAAGGATTTTGAAAAGAGCTGGGACACCTCTTCCGGGAAGTCAGAGCCTCGAGAGAGCCAGGGGGTGGGAGAGCAGGCTGGAAGGGCCTTGGACCCGCAGGCACCAGTGAGGAGCTGAATATTCTATTGAGATCTTCCCCGGGACCTCCCCAAAATCTCCGCCCTGAAAACCCTTAGGAGAGAGCCAGGAGCATGCTGTGCCTTTCTCCTCCCCCTCTCCCTCTTCTCCACACCGCCCTCACCCCCACTCCCACCCCCACCCCTGTGTTTCGCCTTTACCTTCCTCACGTCTAAGCTCCAAGGGCCCTTCCTTTACCTCTATAACTTGTTTCCTACGCTCAATTCTTCTACCTCTATGATTTTCCAAATAAATGTTCTCTGACAGTTTGAGTCTTGACGCTGAATTTTTCCTAACCAGACCTCAAGAACCGAGGCTGCTGAACCCAGGTGCAGTCTGACTCCCCTGTGCCAATACTTGGATATACATCAAACCTCCAGGTAACCCTCTGATCACCCCCGAAGGACTAAGGAAAGAATGTTCACATATCCAGACCACCTGACGTCCAGGATCCAGACCAGCTGTCATCTAGAGCAGTGGCCGCCAACTGGTGATCCGTGAGGTCCGAAAGAAAGGTTGGAGACCGCTGATCTAGAGAATTCCCATTTGGGACCGATCCAGAGGCTAAGAGGGCAGGACTGATTCTCCTCAAGAATGTACCGTTTACTATCAGGACTCTTAGCTTTTCTTTCTTCTTGAAAGCAGGGTCCTTAAGACTTTGATAAAGTAAGTTTTAAACCCTAGCACTGGAAATCCTCTCTCTTTCTTCTCCGCACCCCTCAGAGACCCAGCCTCCCTCCCCCATTATCAGCAACCGCTGACATAGCAGAAGACAGTAGCCCAGACCTGACTAATGATCACAAGGCCCGACCCGCTGGCAGGCTAAAGATAACACCCTGCTTGGCCCCAGCTATGTTTCAGCTCCCCTGGCTACCTTCCCAGCAGACCGGACAGAGGGACTCAGGAGCAGACCTCAGAACTGTCCTCAAGACTGAAGGAATGATCTGTTACCCTCACCTCCCCTTGGACCAACCAGCCCCAGCAGGACCCCACACCCCCTAACCTGCGATGTCTTGTGATTCTGCCCTCTAGAATCTGACGCTACAGGCCTTCGGGAGTCTGGTCTCAAGCATTAGCTTCCCATCTGGCCAAGTCAGTATTAAACTATTTTTCTCTCCATACGGAGAACTCCTCCTGCTCATGCCTTTCTTTGGACCAGTGTGTGCAGGCCAACGGACCCATAAACATCGGGGTCCCGGTAACACACTCTTGGGTATCGCCTGGCTGTGCTCCTGGTTTGCAGATCCTAAAACCCTTAAGTAAACCTTTATCATTTATTTGATCAACTGCACATATTTAAAGTGTACAATGTGACAAGCTTTGACACATGTATACACCTGTGAGTCCACCAGGGAAATCAAATAAAGAACACATCCATCGTCCCCAAAGGTCCTCACCCACCTTCTCTACTTCTCCCCCATCCTGACAACCACTGATCTGATTTCTGTTACACTACAATGGTTTCCATTTCTTATAATCCTAATATATAAAAACCCTGGTTGTAAAGACCAGTAATGATTGGAGACTTACCAACCAGAAGTGAGTGCTGGCCCTGCCCCCAAGCAAGCGATAATGGGCAATCAGGCAGGCAGGGCAGAGGGGATAGAGGTGATCAGATAGGCAGACCAGCAGTGAGGGGTGATCAGGTAGGCAGGCCAGCAGTGAGGGGTGATCAGATAGGCAGACCAGCAGTGAGGGGTGATCAGGTAGGCAGGCCAGCAGTGAGGGGTGATCAGATAGGCAGACCAGCAGTGCAGGATGATCAGGTAGGCAGACGGCCCCTCGCCTGGCTGGCTCCACCGCCAAGCTAGCAGTTAGGGGCAATCATGCATGCAGGCAGAATGGTTAGGGGTGATTAGGTAGGTAGACCAGCAGTTAGGGGTGATCAGGTAAGTAGGTGAGCGGTTAGGGGCAATCAGGTAGGCAGATGGCCCCTCGCAGAGCTGGCCCCACCCCCCAGCAAAGAAAGAGGGAGGTCCAGGCCAGCCAAGCCATTGCACCCCAGCCTGTCACCTGCAGAGGGAGGCCACTGGTGACAGGAGAAGGGGGGCAGCCCTGCACAGATGGCAAGCAGTGGCAGCGGTGGGGCCAGCTGCCTGCAGCCCCAATAGGCCCTGATCTCAGGCCAGGCCCAGGGACCCTACCCAAGGGGTCCCGGATTGTGAGAGGGTGCAGGCTGGGCTGAGGGATCCTCACTCTGCGGCCCACCACCCCACCCCAAGTGCACGAATTTTCATGCACCGGGCCTCTAGTTATATATAATGGAATCATCTAGTATGCACTTTTATCTGGCTCTGTTCACTCAGCATAATTATTTTGAGATATTTCAAAATTATTTTGAGGTATTGTCAAGTGTATCAAGAGATAATTCCTGCCGAGGTCGGTTTGGCTCAGTGGTAGAGCGTTGGTCTGTGGACTGAAAGGTCCGGGGTTCAATTCCGGCCAAGGGCATGTACATTGGTTTCGGGCACATTCCCGGTGGGGGGTGTGCAGGAGGCGGCTGGTCGATGTTTCTCTCTCATCGATGTTTCTGGCTCTCTATCTCTCTCTCTTCCTCTCTGTAAAATATCAATAAAATATATATTTTTTTTAAAAAGAGATAATTCCTTTGTATTATTCAAATGTATTCCCTTCATGGCTACACCGTGTTTGGTATGTCTGTTCCCTTGTCAATGGAGGTTTGGGTGGCTTCCAGCTTGGCCCTCGCACACAAAGCTGCTCTACAAGTCTTTTATGAGCACGTCTCCAGTTATCTTGGGTTACACACCTAGAAGGAGAATGGCTGGTGGTACAATAACTGTAACTTTTTAAAAATCTGCCAAACACTGTCAAATGACAGTGGGGGCGGGAGAGGGGGGGAGGGTAGGGAGATCTGGGGGAGATAAGAGATCAACCGAAGGACTGGTATGCTTGCATATAAGAACCACCAATGGACACAAAACTCTGGGGAGGGAGGGCATCTATGGGAGGGGAGGGCAATGATAAGCTATGTACACAGATAATACCTTAATAAAAAAAATATATATATATTAAAAATAAATAAATAAATAAATAAATAAATAAAATAAAAATCTGCCAAACTCATTTCCAGAGCCACTGAAGTCATGCCAGAAGGAAGCACAGTCCACCATGGCCTTACCTACAGGAGGCCAAGCATCAGAGAGAAGTCTCCACTCCATTTTGTTAAACTATTTGATAGGAACCAATGAAGCACTGCGTTTTAAAAGGTGGGGGCAGAGTGGGGGAGAGGGGAGGAAACAGCTGGAGAGGAATCACCCAAGGCCACAGAGAGGAGTGAGAGGGGCTGGGCTGTGGGGGCCCGAGGCCAAGAAGCCAAGCCAGACCCCCTGCCCGGCTGCCACGGCTGCTCCCCAGAAGGCCCGGGAGCAGCCGAGCGGCCCAGGCTACACTGGTCCCTAGCTAACTAAAGAGGCCTCACTGCAAGAGGCCACACCCCGAAATTCCTAGAACTGGACCCTCCTCTCACCCCCACCCCGTCCGACCCTCCGCAGGGTTACAGGTGCTAGATCTGGCTCATGCCTCTGGGAACAGAGTAAGTGACCTACATGCCAGTGTCCCATGGGAGGCGGGGAACTCCCAAGCTGAGACCCCTAATGGCCGGGGTGCTAATGGAGCCAGGGCCCCAGGGTGGCCCAGAGCCCGTTCTCAGCATGTCCTCCCAGGCAGGATGCAAGCGCCCAGCCCAGCGAGCAAGATGAATAAACACAGCCTGCACAGCAGCACCAGCCCAGGAGGTTCACAGGGCTTATCCAGTGACAGATAACTTATCGGGTGATGTTTATCTCGCTGAATTCTCAGAAAGCCCTCTGCCTAGGAAACAAAGGCTCCAGCACAAAATAGGGACTCAGGCAACTCTGAGGCCCACCAGCGTCTCCCCCTCCAGGGTCTCGACACCCCTCCCTCCCACCCCCTCCCCAGGATCCACCTGCCCCAGGGCAGTCCCAGGGTGGTTATAGAGCAGAACTCACCACGAGCCATTGCCCTCCCTACCTGAAACCCACCTCTTCCTTCTCCTAGCACCCAGACCCTAACTCCCTCCCACGGCCAGGAGACCCTGCAAATATTTCTCCTGCTTTATCTCCTCCCGGTGTGGGTGGTGGGGGCACTGGTCCCAGAGTGCGTCTGGCTTCCCCCGTGGCGAATGGACTCGCACTTACTTCCTGGATTTGGCACACTCCTTCTTCCAGTTCTTGACCAAAACGGGCACAACTTGTTCTGACATGTCCTCCTTGTTCAGGGACCAGAGGTCAGTGCTCTCCAGGGGCTGGCGGTAGCCCCGGACCATCAACCTGGGGCAGGAACACAAGGAGAGAGACGATGAGAGTCAAGAAGAAGTGGACAGCGGCCCTCACTGCACCCGCCGCCACCGCCCCTCAAGGCAGCCCTGCACCGAAGCTGAGCGACTGGGGCAATCTGGCATGTGGGTACACTGAGCGATCACTGCTGAATTCCGTCAGGTCACCCAGGAAAAATGGCCTCGTTTCTTTCTCTTTTTAAAAAACAATTATCTTTATTGTTGAACGCATTATCAATGCCCTCTTCTCTTACCCCCGCCCCCCCCCCCCCCGCCTCATTTCTTTAGATTCACATACAGAATATTGCGGAGGGAAAGGCCAGGATGGCTCCCATGTATGTAAAAAAAAAATGTTAAGGCTAAGATGGCAAAGCATTAAGAACTGTTAAATCTGGGTAGTGCGTTTAGTGAGGTTTTATTGGGCTAGTCTTTCTACATGTTTGAACACTTTCATAGTAAAAAGTAAACCTAGTATTTTAACTTGCTGTTTTAAAAGAATTTCAAACTTTCAGAAAACTCACATGGACTGTACAAAGAATTCCCATCTACCCTTCACCTCGTTCCCCAGTTTGCTGTATCATTTTCTATCTCTAGAAACACACTTGTGTGAACACGTTCTTTTCTGAACCGTTTCCAAGTAGGTTGCAGACTCTAAACACTGTACCCCTAAATATCAGTGTGCATCCACCCCCCTAACAAAAAGGACATGTTCTTATACAACCAGAGAACAATCATCAAACTCAGAAATACCAGTATGGATGGCATAGCCCACAGTCCATATTTAAATTATACTTCCCCTGCCTGGTGAGTGTGGTTCAGTGGTTGAGCATCGACCTAGGAACCAAGAGGTCAGTGGTTCGATTCCCAGTCAGGACACATGCCTGGTTGTGGACTCAGTCCCTAGTAGGGGGCATGCAGGAGGCAGCTGATTGGTGATGTTTCTCTCTCATTGATGTTTCTCTCTATCTCTCTCCCTTTCTCTCTCTCTAAAAATCAATAAAAACTTATTAAAAATGTAAATTATACTAACTGTCCCAATGGTGTTCTTTAACAGTAATTTGAAAAATAATTAGGTCTGAAAAGTATTTAATTTAAAAAAATTTTGTAAAAAACTTTATAAAGACAAGGAACAATGCTAATGGGGGGGGGGGTCAAAAAATCCCCAGTAAGATGTTGACAATGTGGGGGGAGGGGGGGGAATGTGACACACACACACACACACACACACACACACAAAGCAGAAGAGAGCTTATCGAACTGCTGACTGTGGTTGCCTTCTGGTGCTTTCTGTTGTTGATCTATACATGTTCCTCTTACCCACGTTTCCTACATTGCATGCATATTATATTTCGGATGGTGAAGGGTTTGAAACAATGCCAATAATAGTAATTATTCCTAATGTTAAAACATACCCAAACCCAAAGCTAAGACAAGAGCATGCAGCTGCCCTAGGCCAAGCCGCCCACAGAGGTCCAAGTGACTGTGGGGACAAGGTCAGTGTCTCTGAGACCCCTGTCCGGGGCAGGCACACTCAGAGCACAGCTACGCCACACACTCCCTCCCGGCCCCCCAACTCCTCTCTTACCCCACCCCGGCAGGAGGGCCAGGCCTTACCGCGTGATCCACCAGAAGGTGATCCTGGAAAGGAAGGACGCTCCAGACTCCGGGCAAGGGTTCTAGTGGAGAGAAGCACAGGGAGGGGAGGGTGAATGACTCCACGTCTCATCTCTGACAGCACTTGGAAGCCCACTCTTCCTCTAGCAGCCACTCTCGCGCCACTAATTCACAGCCTGAAAGGATGTAAATAAACCCACGGCAGCTCTCCCAGTTTCAGCCAGCAAATATCTGAGTGTCTAAGTGCAAAAACGGTCCAGTGCCTCACCTGCATCCCCACCGCAGCCCAATGAGCGTGGCGCCACTGCTGCCCCCACTTCACTCCATGAGTTCATTCGTTCATTCGTTCTCAAGTGCTTTCTGAGCCTCTTCTGTGTGCCTAGCACCATGTACACAAATCTCAACAGACAGACAGAAGCCCCCTTTAGAAAGCCCCTGATACACCACGGCGGTAGTGATAATAAGAATGACATCACCTGCTAACATTCTCCACTAACTAGCTCTATTCTGAGCTCTTTACACAAATTATCTCATTCAATCTTCATAACGTCCTCATGAAGCAGGTAAGAGCATCAACCCCCTTTTACAACAGAAGACAACAAGGAGCCCAGGGGTGAAGTGAGCGGCCAGGGTCCCCAGAAACAGGATGTGAGCTCCAGTCAGGCCCCAGAGAGACGTTAATAAATGATCCCGTGAACAAATACAAAACTGCAACTGCGATGGGGATCCCACCGTAAGGGTATGTCAGGGGGGTCACTGGGATCTTCCTGGGCTCACAGTAACTGAGAGAGCTGACAGGGACCCAGTAAGGAGGGCCGGGAAGGGCTTCCTGAGGAAGACGTGCCAGGCGAGGTCTGAAGCGCCAGACAGGACAATGAAGTGAGGGGGAGGGCAGGGCGGCTCCACAGTGAGAACAGCGTGGGCAGAGTCTCAGGTACTGTCCCAGTCCGGCTTTCACTGCTGAAACGTTCAGCTCTAAATCCTCAACTACCAGCTTCAGTGAAGGGGTCACTGTGCAGCGAGGAGCTCTTGGGCTGAGGATGGCGCTCAAGGTCCCAGCATTTTTCAAAGCGGAGGCACGGAGACACCCCCTGGGCCCAGTATTTCCCACCAGGGCTGGGAGCGCTTTTAGAAAACACCATACCTGGCCCCACCCCCCAGAGACTCCGATGAAGCTGGTTTGGGGTGGGACGGGGCCTCCGAGTCTTTGTTTTTAGCTCCCACAGTCTCCTTGGCAAAGTGGCTGGGCAGGAAATGTGTAAGATTAGCCTAGAACACGGCGTAACACCCAACACCCAGGAAACCAAAGCTGAGTAGGATTGCTAAGAGGCCCAGGGAGCAATCAGGCGTGGCTCCCACTGGCCCACGAAGGGACAACCTGAGCTGCCATAAGGACAGTAAACAGAATGAACTGAAACACATCATGTTTAAATACGCAAGTTCATACTGGTACTGGAAAAAACACTTCTTGATATCACCGATAAAAGATGCTAGTGAACCAAGCCGTTCTGAACACAGAACACGGGTAGGAAACAAGCATTTCCCCACCTTTGCTAACTCACCTACCCCGGGGGGGGGGGGGGGGGGACCAAAGAATGAGGGAAGTGTCTTTGCATAGAAAGAGTCCAGCTAAAAATGAAGGAATGATATGTAAGAAAATGTACCAGGTTGCAACCACAACAGAGTATGGAAATATTTGATGACATTAAAGATAATAGTCGTATTGTTTAAAATCACATTCTTTTAGATACTATCACTGGGGCAGGTTGGATAAAGGGTACACAGGAACCCTGTAAATTTTGCAAGTTTTTGTGAGTTGTTATTTCAAAAATAAAAAGTTATTGACAACTTAAAATCCCTGCCCTGCCCGGTGTGGCTCAGTCGGTTGAGTATCATCCCATGCACTGAAAGGTCACTGGTTCAGTTCCCGCCAGCGCACATGCCCGGGTTGTAGGCTCAATCCCTAGTCAGGATGCATGTGAGAGGTGGTTGATCAATGTTTCTCTCTCACATCAATGTTTCTATTTCACATGGGTGTTTCTCTCTCACATTTATGTTTCTCCCCCCCCCCTTTTTCCTCTCTCTCTAAAAATTAATTTAAAAAATTTTTAAATACATCCTTAGGTGAGGATTAAACACAATTTTGTTTAATTCCTCATCTTTCAGACATACATATTGAAATCTTTACACATGCGATGCAGGGTAAAGAGTCCATGGCAGTTCCTTGTACCATGCTCTCCGCTTTTGTACACGTGTGAAAATTCCCATCAAGACAAACTTCCCCAGCGATTCACACACACATCCGGGGCTGAGAACCACCAGGCTCCACTCTGGGGCCGCAGGGCCTGGGGAAGTTCCAGCCCTGGCAGCCACGGGTCACCCAGCTGCCCAGGGTCCCGACCCAGACCGAGGCTGGGGTCCTGGCAACAGTACGTTTTTAATGAAATCAGTCAGATGCAGCTGGCCACAGTCCTCCATTCCAGACCAACCTGAAGCAGAGTAAGGTCACACTGTCTGGGGGGGAGCCAGACAGACCTAGGTTCAAATCCCAGGCCTGCCATTTTCTAGCTGAATGACCTAGGGGCAAGTCCTTTCACCTCAGAGCCTCGGCTTTTGCATCTGGGAAATGGGAGTAGTGTGTCCTACTGCGCAGCCTACATTACAGGACTACCGGGAGGAACACGTCAAAGGAGGTTCATGGGACTCTGTTATGAACTAAATTCTTCCAACCTAAGGCAGCAGTATTACACGTGCAGGAGGTGGTGGTATTTGCTCTGTAGGCTGTTATTTTCCGGAAGTGGGTGGATTGTTAGGGAATCACCAAGGCACTTCAAGCGTGGCCCAATCCCTCCCCATTGTGAAAAGTTAAGCAGCACTGGCAGAGAAGGGGTGGAGCAGAGCCTGGCAATGACTCATTTATTTATCGAGCAAGTATTTAGAGAGGACCTGCCTAGATGCCAGGAGGCAGCTAAGAGGTGGGGACAGAGCAGGGAAGGAGCGAGCACCACATAAAATGTCCCAACTGAGGGGAAAATGGACAGGAAGCAAACCAAGACCCAAGTAAACATGTAAGTACCAGAGGCCCAGTGCACGACGTTCGTACTTTTCCCCAGCCTGGCCTGTGCCCTTTCACAGTCCAGAGGCCTCAGGGATGCCTAAGCCGGCAGTCGGACATCCTTAGCGCAGCCTCTGAGGCAGGAGAGGCTCCCGCCACCACAGCTGGGCTAGCGAGCCCTCAGCCCCAGCATCTGCCCCCTGGTGGTGAGTGAGTCATAGCGACCAGTCATTCCACGGTTCAGTCAATTTGCATATTACCCTTTTGTTATATAGGAGAAACAAAGGGGGAAAAACAGGATGTCAGAGAGAGAAGGGGTGGTGGAACAGGGGTGGCTGATGCGTAAGGCAACAGAGAACTATGGGTATGAATCCCGCTCTGCCACTTAGCAGCCATGGGACCTTGGACGGGGTACTTGGTGGTGCTGAGATTAAATGAGATAAAGAATGTTAAGTACTTAGAACAGTACCTGGCACAGAATAAAACTCAAGAAATGGTATCAGTAGTATAACAACAGTGGAAATAACACCGCCTTCCATTTCTGGCAGGCCCGTCACACAGGGAGCCTGGACCAGAGGCTTTATAGCCAGTCAGCAAACGCGGGCCCGGGGGTGGCCGCTGGGAAGTAAAGTTGCACTGCGACACGGTGATGCCCATTCATTCACAGAAGCCCGTGGCTGCTGCAAGGACAGAGCTCAGCAGTTTTGACAGAGAGCGTGTGGTCCGCAAGGCCTCAGAGAGTTACTATCTGAACACGGTGGCTGACCTCTGCTCACACCAGACCTCGTAACACCCTAGGACACGATGATTACTAAAGGGGAAGCGAGAGCTCAAAGGACAGCCTTCTGCCCCCCGAACCCCGTCTTCCTTCGGTCTTGGCACCAGCGCAGTACAGGCACGCGGGTTGAACCTTGCACAAAGAGGCCTGGCCGACGGGGTAAGAGGGGGCTGATAGGCACCTGTGCCAGTTCAACAGGACCGCCGGGGCCCGTGCCAGGGAGGAGCGCCATCAGCTTAGAAGAAGCAGGGCCTGCCTCAGAGCCACCCAGCCAGCGGGGATGAGTCATCCTCTTCTAATTTGCACAGACACGTGGAACAAATAGCCAGGGTGTTAGGCACATGCCCACGGGGCCCTCACGAATGCTGGCCTTCTTTCAAACGCAGGCAGCCCCAGCTGTGGTCGAACACACAGCAGCCCGTGGGTTGAAGAGCCTTGTAAGGATGAGGCTGCAAGAACGATGGGAAAGCACCAGTCCTCCCGCCGGCTCCTCAAACACCCAGCTCCTGTGAGAAAATCCGCCCGGCAAAATCCACCCGGGCATCACCACGGACATTCCGGTTTCTAAGGTGTACACGCCAAGGGCTTTGTCAAACTCGTCTGCCCAGCCCTCCTCCCTCCAAGGGATCCAAACCCAGATTCTCAGATTACCGCCAAGTCACGTCGGGCTGACACGGGGTCCCCATCACCAGCACAGAGAAGCAAACACTGCACCGGCTGGGAACCACGTTCTGGAAGTCCCTCTCTGATAACAAACAACTGGAGTGCTTCAGAAGCCAAGAACTGATGATTAAATTAAAGAAGAAGAAAAGGGCTCATGGATGAGGATGATGCAGACAGCAGACCATTTGACCGAAACCAAGCAGAATGTTCCGGTGTCATTCACTCCAAGCAGAGCTGCCAGCTTGGGGCTTCCGGCCTCTGAGACTAATTCCTGACCCAGGACGGAGGCTCGTGGACGGGTGCCCCCTTCATTTAGAAGCGAGAATAATTCACACGAGTCCTGGCAGAGGCGGGAGGGAGAGCCTGGTGTATGCAAACAGAGCCGCGTTCTTTGGCATCCGCATCTGGCTCTGGGTGATCTGGCCAGAAACCATGTGGATTAAACCAATTTGACACAAGAGCCCCAGGCACTGGTTCTCTGAGAACTCACATCCATTACCTCCCACTCAGGGCCGTTCGGGGGCCTTGCCCAGGGCCCCACACCTCTCTTCTGGGTCAGAATCTGCCTCTACCAGTAGTTTGCCTGTCTGCCGGGGACTGGCACTCTGCATTTCCTGAATGCCCAGGAGTAAGGGGTGAGTAAGACAGGAGGGAAGCTTAGAGAAGGTTTTGAAATGTTGTTCCGTCACCAACATCCACAGTGGCATGAAATTCGTTAGAAATGCAAATACTGCCCAGTCAGGGTGGCTCAGTGGTTGATTCCCAATCAGAGTACATGCCCAGGTTGCAGGCTCCATCCCCAGTATGGGGCATGCAGGCCACAGCCAATTGATGATTCTCATCATTGGTATTTTTATCTCTCTCTAAAATCAATAAAAACATTTTTTTTTTTTAAAAAAGGAAGAAATGTGACTATTGGGGCCCCGTCCAGATCTACAGACCAGAAATTCCAGGTGTGGGGCACAGAGATCTGTGTTTAACAAGCCCTGCAGGTGAGGCCAAGCCTGCTCAGGTGTTCAGACCCAGTGAGAGGACTCAGGATCCAGCCTCGTGGCTTAGGCAAGACACTTCGCCACTCTGGCCCCCCATGTCCTCACCATGAAACAGGGGGAGCGCTAGCAGGTTTAGCTCAATGGACAGAGCGTGGGCCCATAGACTGAAGGGCCCGGGTTCAATTCTAGTCAAGGGCATGTACCTAAGTTGCAGGCTCAAATCCGGGCCCTGGTCAGGGCACGTGCGGGAGGAAACCAATTACTGTGTCTCTTTCACACCGATGTGTCTCTCTCTGTCTCTCCCCTCCCTGCCTCGCTTTCTTAAAAAACAAAACAAAACAAAAAAAATAGAAAAATATCCTCAGATGTGGATTAACAACAAATAAAAACAGGGGGAGATTCATAATTCACCTCATTAGGTTGCTTCCAGGATTAATAAATGACTAAATAAAAAGAGCATACAAGGCTGCTATCATTATTACTGGCTGAGATGATTTAAATGTACAACAATAAAAGAGATGTGTTGCTATGTCTTGTAACACTGCTGGTGTTTGTTGTCTCTCTTGCTTAGAGCTGTGCTGATCACCTCCCTGCTCAGGACAGTTTCTTCTACTGTAACACCGACCACATACAAGCCCCCTTTCCCCACGGCCTCAGCCACTGCCTCCTGGATTTTGATGCTCTGCAGTGTTTCCCAAAGTGTGGTACGCGCACCCCCAGGGGTACGGGAAGAGTTTGGTGGGGGTATGGGTTGCACCGGAGTTTGGTGGGGATATGCACTGCACCGTGCTTAGCTGTGCCTAATTCTACGTTCCCATGAGTCAAGACAGTCTTGTGAGGCATGAGATGGTCCGGTGTGCAAATAAGTGTTATGTATAATATAACTTTTACTTATATTTTATTATGAATAATTTTATTTTTCATTTATTATTTTGTGTATGTATCAAAAGAAGAAAAAATAAATATATTTTGATTGTTATTAAAATACATTCATTGTTTTTTTGATGAGGGGTACTCAGCGTTACGAAAATTATAGAAAGGGTTCCACATATGTCAAAAGTTTGGGAAACACTGCTCTAGGGCAGTGGTCAGCAAACTCATTAGTCAACAGAGCCAAATATCAACAGTATAACGATTGATATTTCTTTTGAGAGGCAATTTTTTCAAACTTAAACTTCTTCTAATGCCACTCCTTCAAAATAGACTTGCCCAAGCCGTGGTATTTTGTGGCAGAGCCACACTCAAGGGGCCAAAGAGCCGCATGTGGCTCGCGAGTCGCAGTTTGCCGACCACTGCTCTAGGGCACGCAGGGTCACCGTCCAGTCAACCCTCCACCCTCCCTGCCGGGGCTCCTATGGTGGCTTCCTAAGTCTTCAGTGGGAGGGGTCGTCTGAATGCCCCCACCCAGCGTGTCACTCCCCCACTGAAAAACCTTCCAGCAGGTCAGGATTCCAAGGACTTATAGTGAGTGACACACTATTCCACCGTGATCTTTAGTGCTCGGCTCCCAGGCCTGTCCCTCCCGGCCAAGCAGGATTCACGCAGCTCCCACTCCCTCCCACGTTCCATCACGTTGCCAGACCTTTGCACACGCTGGCTCCTCTACCAGGAGCGCTTTCCTGTGCACCCTCCAGCCTTCAAAGTCGGCAAGGCCTCTCCTCTCTCTGACTCGGGCATCCACGCCCCTGGATGCTGGCTGGCCCTGGAGCTCAGCACTGCCCTGCCTCGGAGCCTTCCCCCGCACCCAATACCCACCCTACACCCCCCCTACCCCCGTCCATCCTGCAGCTGCTGGCTCCTTAGCCGGCTGCCCCCCTCCACCTCTCCTCAAGAGCAGTCAGCGTTTGCTCATCTCTAGGGACCCAGAGCCAGCTCAGCCCCGGCGCAGTGCTGAGTTACTAAATGACCAGAAGCGTAATGGGGAAAGGAATGTAAAATGGTGTTTATGATGGTGTTTATAAACGGTCTAAACTCAGCATTGCCTCTGGGATGTGAGTGGTCGAGACAAACCATGGAGGGGCAGAGGGGAACTTTTTGGAGAACAGGTAATGTTCTGAATCTTAAGAGAGGCTTGTTATTCATTTATCAAAAACTCACTGATTGGTAATAAGACTCAGCAATGTCACTGCACGTAAATTTTACTTTAAGGACAAAAAGCTATACACAGATAGTGAACGCTAGCTGAGGACTTGCACGGTGAAGTGTTTGGGGGAAGAATACTAATGTCTTTCAAAGGACGTTCCAGATATCAAAAATACATTAATGGGTTGACTGGCTGGCTGGCTAGCTACGTGATAAAACAAGTTTAGCAAAATGTTAACGGTGGCTTCTAGTTGTGTGAGTTCTCTCTGTGCGGTCTTTCAGCTCCGCTGTACGTGTGAAATGTTCACGGTAAAATGAGCTGAGAGGTCCTTAGCTAAGGTGCACCAGTGCACTCACCCGTGCCCCCGGGATCCTGTTAAATGAGGCTAAGTCAGCCGGGCTCAGGGGGCCTGAGCGCTGCATCTCCAATGAGCACCTGGGACGCCAGTGCTGCTGGTCCGAGGATGCCACTCTGAGAAGTGAGGGTCTGCCACATGACCTCGTTTGACCACGATGTCCCCAACTGCAAATGGAAACCGCCCCCTCCCCCCAACCCTTAAGCAGCAGCCTCATAAAAGGAACCAGCCAGATAAAGGAACAGCCAAAACTGGTTTGGCTCAGTGGATCGAGCATCAGTCTGTGGACTAAAAGGTCCCAGGTTCAATTCCGGTCAAGGGCATGTACCTTGGTTGCAGGCACATCCCTGGTAGGGGTGTGTAGGAGGCAGCTGGTCAATGTTTCTCTCTCATCGACATTTCTAGCTTTCTATCTCTCTCCCTTCCTCTCTGTGGAAAATCAATAAGATATATATTTTAAGCCAAAACCGGTTTGGCTCAGTGGTAGAGCGTCGGTCTGCGGACTAAAAGGTCCAGGGTTCGATTCCGGTCAAGGGCATGTACATTGGTTGCGGGCACACCCGGGGGTGTGCAAGAGGCAGCTGGTCGATGTTTCTCTCTCATCGACGTTTCTAGCTCTCTATCCCTCTCCCTTCCTCTCTGTAAAATATCAATAAAATATATATTTGAGAGAAAAAAAAGATATATATTTAAAAAAAAAAAAAAGGAACAGAGGCCAGGAACAAGCAGGAGCCTGGTCAGCCCTGCTCAGCGCCTGGAGGACGGAGCAGGCCTGGCAGGAGACCAGGGCCAGAATAGACGTCTGAGTCACGCAGGGGGCCGGCCGGCGGGGTGACTCAGCAAGGGCGCCCGGGGAAGCCGAGCGTGCCAGCTCCCACCCAGGCCTCGCCTGGCCCTGGCCACCTCGGGGCTTGGCTGACTGCCCTCTCTGAGGACAGGCGGCAGGAACTGCTGCTGGAAGCACAGGAGAGAGGCAGGGGTTGGCTCTCCCAGCCTTCAGGTCCGCTGGTACCAGCTCTGAGGGAGACAGGGAGACGGGCGCAGAAGGTACCTGACTGTGTCCCCCCTTCTCACCTCCGGGGCAGGGAGGAGGGTGAGTATCAGGTGGAGCCTCAACCCTTTTTCAAGGAGGACACTGAGGTCCTGCAGGGAAGGGTGACAGCCCCTAAAAGAAAAGTTCCCAGTCTAAAGTCACGTGACCTGCTTCTCCACCTTGATCTCAATTGTTTCCATAGTCATTTGTCTTTGTCTTCCCAAGAGACCAGAAGCTTCCTGTGGGCGCGTGGCAGACACGCCTATCCAAAGATGGCCAGACAGTACCTGCCATCCCACGTGCTGACTCACAGTGAGGCCTGGCCACTCGCCCGCCTAGAGGTGCATCTGTGTACCCCACCTAGCTGCCAGGCAGACTTCTGTGATTGCGTCAAAAAGACAGTAGGACAGTGGGGTGAAGGCTTGGGGAAGGGAGGGTGTGGGGAGGGGGGGTCAATGGGGGAAGAAAAAAGGCATCTGCAATACTTTTAACAATAAAGATAAATGAAAAGAAAGAGAGAGGAGGGCGGCAGTGACACTGTGCGACTCTGGGACTGGATCATAAAAGGTGACTCAGCTTCTGCCTGACTCCCTCTCTTGGAACACCACAGCTACCACGCTAGGGAGGCCACATGGATCAGCCACGCCCGGCCAGAGCTCCGGCCGGGAGCTGAGCTCACCACCAGACAAGTGAGAGAGGAAGCAAACTTGAGTCCCTACAACTATCCGACTTGGAGAGTCCCCAAGTCAGACCCACTAAGCCAACCGGGCCAACACCCACGACTGTGAGACATAATAAACCAGCGACAGGCCGGGTGTGATGGGATAACAGGTAACCAGCAGGGCCTGAACCACACCTCTTCCACACACTGCCGTGGGCCCAGAACTAAGCACATGTATAGTGTGTGCCTAATGTCTGCGGAAAGGGTGACGAGACCCAGGGGGGAGGACAGCCCAGGGTCTGCCCCGCGCAGGCTGCCTCGGCCATCAGATTTAGGGACAAGTTAGGGCCTGACAGCCCACTTCTCCGAACTCTGATTCCTAACACAGATAAACAATGACGGGAAGAAGAGGCGGGTGTCCCGGCGTCCACAGCCCAGCCTCCACTGCTGGAGCTGAACATGCAAGCGGGCCCAGGGTGGCCAGTCAGGCTGCGGGGAACACGGAACACGACGGGAGAGGACATCAGCTCTCTGAGCCACCTCCCTGCACGCGCCCACGAAAACCTGGGCTCGTCACCCTGGGCGGAACCCAAGGTCTCCGGCAACCTGGCGGGGGGGGGGGGTGGCTTGCTTGGTGTGATTCTCAGCTCCACAGAGCAGCCTGACAATTAATAAGTGTTTCCAGATGGGGACACTCCACTGCCATACATCCACGTCCACATACATCCGCATACACATACATCCGCATACACATATATCCATATACACACACATCTGCATACACACACAAACCCTGAGACCAGCAGACACAATCACCACAGACATGTGAGCCCTCCTTTGTGCGGGGCGTGGGCAGGATCCAATGGGTGCTACAGGCATGGCTGCTGCCTTCGTGAACCTCGCACACAGGCAAACACACATGTACAAGAACATACTAACATATCCATACAAACACTCCAACATACATCTACATGCAAAACATGAACATAAAAATGCAAATATGTACACATATAAACAGATGAGCTGTGTGGATTTTATTCCGACACATATACATACACATATACGAACACATACATGCACACAGACACATTTCCATGCACACACAATCTGTTAATTTTTCCAACTCAGTTCCTCCTTGAGCAGAGAGAACGGGGCCTTTCGGGACACAGGCTTCAGCCTCCTCCCGCGTGCTGCCCACACGGCCCTGCACTGCTGACAAAGGCAGCCTCGGCCTTTGGCTGAGGTTGAGGCCGCACCCAACAGATCTACTAGTGCAGCAGCTGAAAACTGCTCCCACTGCAATTTCACCCGTTGACAACGGACTAGCGACGAACAAAGCATCACATAAATGCTCCAGAGGCTTCCTGTCCCTCTCAGAATAAAACCCACACAGCTCGTCTGGCCTCCCTCTCCACTGCCACCCTCAGCCCCGCCTGCCTGGTGCTGCAGCCACGCTGGCCTTCCTGCTGTTCCCTCAACATTCCACAGCAGCGCCGGCCCCGCGGCCTTGGCACCTGCCACCACCCTGCCCGGGATGCCCTTTCTCCGAGGACCTGCTAGGTGGGCTCCTTCGCTTCTTTGGGTCTCCGCTCCGGCGTGCTTTCCCGGGGGAGGCCTCCCGTGATCGCTCACCGAAAACTGCACACGGCCCCCCACCGTCCTCTCCGTTTCCTTTCCCTGCCTGCTTCTGCTCAGCATGTGCCATCACCTGCCAGACATGCGGGTCCTGGTTACCGTTTGTCCCCGTCCGTGACAGGCTAAGCCTCACGGGGACAAGATCTCTGCTTTATTCACGGCTACAGCCCTGGGCCCATTTCAGGGCGTGGCTTTCAGCAACGGATAGAATGGTGGAAGGAAGACAAGGAAGGAGAAGAGAAAGGGAAGACGAGGAGGAGGAGGAGGAGGGAAGGAGGGGAGGGAGGAAGAAGAGAGGCAAGGGTGACAAAGCATATGTTCCCTGTATTCCCCCAGCAGGAAGAGTGGCCATCTCCACCTGCCCAAAGGTTTCTTTCTGCACACACAGAACTTCCCTCCAACTGGCAGGACAGGCCAAGGGTCTCAAACTCAAATCCCTCGGGGGCCAGGCACGGACCTAGATGAAAGAAGCAAGACTGTACAGTGCAATGGGGAGTGGCGGGGACTGCGGTAAAGTAAGGCGACCCCCTCTGCCAGCTGCTACCACGTGCACCAAAGACCCTGGCGCTGCCCGAACTTCTCATTTTTTGTAGAAAGCTCGGACACTTAGAATTTATGTGGAACTTCCCGATTTTTAAATGTTTGCTCACGTGTCCTAACATCACTGTGCCAACCAAATGAGGAGACCTCCAGGCCTGCATGACACAGCAATTTACACTAGGAATGGGATTCCCTCCTCAGGCCCTCCCCCCCAGCCCTGGCCCCGCTCTGCCATGTCAAGTGGGAGGACAATGGAGCATGTGGGGAAGATGGGATGAGATCCCAGGAGGATGATCCTGGCTCAGAACAAGTGTCCGATCAGCATGAGCCCCCTTGAGCAATGTTTCTCCAGCACATTCGCGATCGCACTTACAGGGTCGTTGACGGTTTCTGAGAACAGGGGCAGGCGGTCTGAGAAGCAGGACAGCACCAGCTGAATCAGCACGAGGAAGGAGTAAATGTAGAATGTGACATCACGAAACACATCAACGTTGGCATCCTAAACGCGAGGGAAGGAGGAGGGAGACCATCACTTTCTGGGAGTAGCTTGCCCACCCTTTCCCCCCTTCGCCTGCATTAACACAGGAGAGGCCGTTCCATCAGAGGGAGGTCTGCACCACCCGGGGGAGGGAGACCCCCCCACGGTGGGAGGCAGCCCGGGCTTGGGAGTGAAGCAGACCCACATTCAGGTCCTATCTCTGCTCAGGCTGGCTGTGTGACTTGGTCGGCTTACCTAAACCTCCCTGTGCCTGTTTCCCCATCTATAACAGACCTGTGGTCCTCAACTGGGAGTGATTTTACCTCCCAGGGCACACTGGGAAGGGTGTGGAAAAATTTATGTTTGTCACACCTGGGAGGTGCAGCTGGCACTCCGTGAGAGGAAGCCAGGGAGACCCCTCACATCCGACAGAGTACGGGACAGCCCCCCACAACAAAGCGTCTCTGGCCCACCCGTCCACTAGTGCCGGGGCTGAGAAAGCCGGGCAGAGTGACTGTGAGAAGCCGGTGAGAGTATTCGTGGAAAGAACTTAGCCCTCCGCCTGGCACTTTGCAAATGCGAACTCAGTAACTGTCAGCTGCCATCACTATTAAAGACAGGGTACTGTACACTGCAGGTGCTCAATAAATGTCCCGTTTCTTTCCCTTCCTTTGCCTGACCAGTTCCTGATTAGCTCGGAGATGGCAGGGGACAACAGGAGAGTCTGAAAGCGCAGACTCTCCAGAATCCCAGGAGCAGCATACGGCAGCCGACGTGAACCACTTCTCAGCCAGACCGGCGGCTGATGACGCCAAGGTAACCTGGGGACGATCGGGGGCCCCCTTGGGGTGCGGCCACTCTGCAAACACCGCTCCCTGCTCGGCTCCCTTCCAGACCGAAGACATCTGTTTGCTGCTGACAGAGGCTCACAGGATGGTGTGCATCAGCCGAGGCTCCTGCCCCTAGAGGACCCGCATGGGCTACTCGGAGCTACACAGACAAGTGGGGCCGTGAGGAAAGAAGCTTCTAGAACAAAGGCTGGATGCGGTATGGAAATCCCTAGGGAAGAAGCTGGGCCCATGTGGTACCCATCTCCTGGTTCCCATGACCACCGTGCTTTTCATTCCATCCAAAAGGAACAAGCATCTCTCCCCAGAGCCACCCCGGAAGATGCGGAGGAGGCCACACTTACCTCTTTTAAGGCAGTCATGATTTTGGATCTCAAGATGACAAGGGCACATAGTAGGGCTATAAGCCAGAATGTGAGCATGATCCCTGAGGACTGGATTCCCTTCCTTCTCTCGAGCTGAATTAAAAAGGTAGCAAGCAGCTGGAAGAGAGAAGCACACAACAGAAGCCGTCAGGAGAAGGCCAGGGCTCCAAAGCTGCTGCGGTCCCCACGGCCCCCGGAGTCCAGGGGCCTGGCAGACGTTAGGCCTCAAGTGAGGCTGCCCTTAGCCCAGTGGTACAAGAACAGTCTGGGGGAGGGCTTGGCTCCAGGACCAGCTCTGCTCTGACCCTGCTGGGTGACCGTGAGCCCCCACCACCTATTCTGCAAGCGGAGCTGCCAACAGCACCTGCCTCGATGGCTGTGGGAATTTAGTGAGGTCATGTTTAGATCTGGAATAGGAGGGGGGAGTTCACTATGGAACAGAAAAGGGCACCTTTTTTTTAGGAGACCAGACAGTAAATATTTTAGGCTTTGTGGATCACAGATTTCTGTCACAACGACTGCAGTGTGACACCAGCCCTAGAAGACACATGAATGAATGGGCATGGCTGCGTGCCAAAAGCCAGCAGCGGGCCCACCCGATGTAGAACCGGAAAGACCTGTGTTCAACTCCTCCTCAGGTGACAGGAGTGACTGTTCTTTATGGAGCACCTGCCACCTTGCCTCACAGGAAGCATCCACACGCACTAACTCACTGCCCCCGGCCTCCCCGAGAGCCGGAGCCTCAGTTTGCATTTGGGGCAATGAGGTTACTTAATCTGTCCACAGTCACACATCTCATCTTCAGGGGTTTTATCAGAACCATGGTGATGGGGAACTGGGATTTCCACTTCATTCCTCATACCTGGTGCTACTGCTTCCATTTTATATGTGATTTAATGATTGGGGAGAAAAACTAAATAAAATTTCTTTTTCTTAAAAAAAAGGAAACTCAGGGCTCTCTCCCAGAAGGGCAGAGTCACCCCCTTGAGGCAGATCCCCAAGACCAGTCATGGATGGTCACCCACCCTAAGGAGCTGTAGATCACCCACAGCACCTCTCCACATAACCCAGCTGCTGGAACCAGAAACAGGTCTGTCCGTCTGTCCTCCTCAGTTCCACCTCCTTCACTCTCCACATCTAATCCATCAAAAACACATTTGGCCCTGCCACTAAGGCCAGTCCTCAGTTTACCCACTGCTCACTCTGATCACAGCCTCCAGACCCTCTTGCCAGGTGACCCCAATGCCCACCCCCATTGCTCTCCCAGCTTCTGCCCAACAATCCATTCTCCACTTGGAGGCAACGGTCAGCTTTTCAATATGCAAAGCCAGGCCTATCACATCCTCACTGAAAACCTCTGTCTTTCAGGCCTGAGGTTTAACCTGGGCTCCAAGGACAGTTGTGGACAGAACCTGGGAGTCCGTGAACTTGGATGGGAAACAATTACAGCTTCGTTTATCAATTAACCTCCACTAAAAGTATAATGTACAGCACAGAACCTTCACATATGTACACTTTGTAATCCTATGTTTTTAGGAACATTATTCTGAGGAGAGTAGACTGGCAAAGGAGAAAGGGGTCCATAGCACAAAAGGTTGAGAACCCAGCGTAGAGAGTGAAAAACAAAAACCACTTACGGTCCCCAAAGGGTCAGGCCTCTGCCATCCCAGCTCTCTTCCTCTTCCTCCACCTCTCCACCCCAGCCACACGGGCCAACTCTCCCTTTCTCCCTCCGAACCCAGGGCTTTGGCATGTGCTATTCTCGCCCATGGTGTTCCTCTGCCCGTGGCCCCTTCAACCTTTTAACATCCTGCTCATCCTTCAGGCCTCAGCTCCGTCATCCCTCCTCCCCACCCTCCAGACCAAACCAGCTCACCTAATTTCCTCTCACAGCAATCTGACACAGCTAAGTACTGTGTGCCTTTTAGAGAATTACTTGCTGAATGTCCATTTGCTCATCTGGACTGTACACTCCATGACAACAGGATCTGGGTCAGTTTTAACTTCAAATCCCAGCCCAATTTAGGAATAAAAAATATTTGCTGGCTGCCTCGCATCCCATTCTCGGAGTGCCTGCACATCCCGGTCCCGGGCACGGCGGGAGAATGTTCCTGCAACAGGAAGAGCAGGGCTGGTCCTCCACTGCCGGGCCCCGAGGAGAGACTGAGCATTTCTCAGGCCAGTTCACCTCTTGGCCAGCCCAGCTCAGAGCCCCGGGGGGTACAAAGCCCGGTGACCGTCATCCCATAATACCTGTGTCCCCAGTATCACAAAGGTCTGGGTGATGAATCAAAAGAGCAGGAGCAGGGAAAGTTAAGGGAATCTGAGTTATTCCAGCCCAAACTAGTCCACCTTGACTCTCCTCTGCCAAAATGTAGATAGAGGTCAAGACCTCCAGGCCAGCAAAACCACGGCCTTCATTTCCCCATCCCTCAGTATGTTTGTGGAGTGCCTACTGCACGTTGAGCACGGTGCCAGGCTCTGGGGCACAAAGGACAGCAAAGCCCAGCAGAAGCTCCAGGTATGAGCAGAGAGCCCACCACACACCGGAGCTAGACAGCCTGCTGTGAAGCCGGCTCTGCTGCCTATGGCTGTGACCTTGGGCCAGTTCTCTCTCTCTCCCCTATCTGTGCCTCAACTTACTTATCTACAAAATGGGACTAATGAGCCAACATACTGAAATGAATTATTATGCAAAGGGGTTAAGGCAGTGCCTGGGGCAGAGCACACACTGCTAACCTGTTCCTTAAAGATTCCTGGCCCTGCACAACTTGGCTCCAAGTTGCCTTTCTTTTTTTTAATCAATATACCGTATTTGCCGGCGTATAAGACAATTTTTTGGCCCTGAAAAATACGTATTTGCCGGCGTATAAGACTACTGGGCGTATAAGACGACCCCCTAATATTTCCACTAAAAATACAGAGTTTGTTATATACTCGCCGTATAAGACTACCCCCCACTTGGAGGCATATTTTTCAGGGCCAAAAAGTCATCTTATACGCCGGCAAATACGGTATGTTTCTTTTTAAAAATATATATATTTTATTGATTTTTTTATAGAGAGGAAGGGAGAGAGATAGAGAGTTAGAAACATCAATCAGAGAGAAACATGGATCAGCTGCCTCCTGCACACCCCCTATCAGGGATGTGCCTGCAACCAAGGTATGTGCCCTTGACCAGAATCAAACCTAGGACCTTTCAGTCCGCAGGCTGACGCTCTATCCACTGAGCAAAACCGGCTTTGGCTCAACTTGCCTTTCTTGACCCTCTTCTGTCGCATTCGCTGTCTACCACAGGGGTGGGAAACCTTTTTTCTGCCAAAAGCCATCTGGAATGTATAACATCATTTGCTTAATATAATTCACTGAATGTAAATTTATGTGGCTGTGAATAAAGCTCCTAGGTTTATTGAAGTTTGAGTCCCACCGGCAGTTGCCTTGGTAGGGTCAGACCAAATGATTTCACGTGTCTTCCGTGGCTCTGGACCAGACATTCCCCACCTTTGGTCTACCCTCCAGAACCCCCACTCGACCTTCTTGCTTCAAGAAAGGCTCATTGTCCTCCTCCTCGTGCTCCCTTTTGACCCCCAACCCTCCCTTGGACATACTGTTCCCTCTGCTCAAAACATCCTGCCCCGAACTTGCTCCCTCCTCACTCTACAACACTCCAGGGCCATGCCTGCCAAGGACTTTCCAGCTTCTCAGAGGACCCGAGGGGCATGGTACCTTGTAGGAATGGCTTCTCTCAGAGCATGTCGTCGTGGAATGCAAGAACGAAAAGCATGGCCTCTGAGTGACCACCGCTTGCTTGACCACGTATTGGCTGTGTGACCTTTAGCAGGGCCCGTCTCACAGGGCTGTTCTGAGAATTAGATACAATAAAGCAGTGATACAGCGGCTCCCGTTTGCGTCTCCCGCTGAATGACCACATGGGGCAAGGTGGTCTCTCGTTCAACTTGGCATCCACTCCTTGTGCCAGAGCCTAAGAGCTCAAGAGACCGCTAGGTCCCAGGCACCTGCAGTAAGTGATGAGCTGGCCAGTGCACGTAGAGAGGACAGCGGACAGCAAGTGCAGCGCAGGGCGGCACCTGCACTCAGCCTCAGGCGCAGGGAGGGCAAATGGCACGGTGTGTGTGTGTGTGTGTGTGTGTGTGTGTGTGTGTGTATAAAACAAACCGGGCCATGCTTGCCCCACTGAAAGGCTGTCACCTCTCAGCTCCGGCCGACTGCTGCCCCAGAAGACGACGAGTCTAGTGCTGCCGGGCCTTTGAGTTTTTTGAGAGAAGCCAGATTTCTGGATTTTTACTGTGAGATCTTCTCATCACTGCTTTTGATCTCCATACTGCCTGGCGGACAGCCAGCTCCTACTTACCATGGTGATGCCCAAGAGGGTTGGGCTGACCAGAAACACCGGGGCCGGGAAGTTGCCCCAATTTCTTTCCCAGAAAGAGTAGAAGAGGTCTGCCCAGCAGACAATCCACAGCAAAAACCCCAAGGCCTGGAAGAGAAGAAAACAGTCTTACTACGGACAGCACTGGAACGTCCCAGCTCAGCCTCCGGGGGACCAGCCAACACCTATACCATCAGCTATGGTCCCTGAACACAACATGCATCCTCTGGAACACACACAAGTGCCAAGTAGAGTGAGCCCTCCCATCTCTTCTGTGACCAGTATACTATCCCCTCCGGTGCCCCTGGCATGACTTAATCTCTCCGGTGACTATTCACCTCAGCAATTGAAAACTCAAGAGCTCAGTTTAAAAGTTACCGATATCAGCAACGCCAGCAGCTTGCATGCGGCCTCTCTCACAATAGCCACTCATCCGATCAAAATTTATCAGGGGCTTGCAATGGGCCACATACTTTTCAAGGTGCCAAGGATGCAAAAGTGAACAAAAGAGACACAAGTGCCTGCCTTCGTGGAGCTGAGATTCTAATGGAATGGGAACAAATAAGAAACAAACTGAAAAATACTTATTTTTTAAAATATATTTTATTGATTTTTTTTTTTTTGCAGAGAGGGAGAGGGATAGAGAGCTAGAAACATCGATGAGAGGGAAACATTGATTGGCTGCCTCCTGTACGCCCCTACTGGGGATGTGTCCGCAACCAAGGTACATGCCCTTGACCGGAATTGAACCTGGGACCCTTCAGTCCGTAGGCTGACGCTCTAGCCACTGAGCCAAACCAGTTACAGCTGAAAAATACATATTATAAAGCCAGAAAGTGGTAAGTGATATGAGGAAAAACCAAACGGTGAGGGAAGACCTCTCGGATCAGGTGACATCTGAGTGAAGAGCCAACACTGAACAATTAAGGGGAAGAACAAGTCAGGCGGAGAGAACAGCGCGTGCCCGGTTTGGGAGCATGACCAGGGGGTTGTGCCTGCGGCGGAAGGAGCAACGGGTATCTCGGGAGATGGCTGCTGAGGAGCTGTGAGCACTTCTGATCTTATTCGCTGTGAGGACAATTGCCAGAAGGTGTTTGAACAAGGCGAGGACAAGATCAGACTCACATTTTAAAGGCAAATAGTAGAGGTACACGCTGCTCCCAGAGGAAGAGGAAGACATTAGATCTAGCTAACGTCAGGGGAACAGACTGCATCTTGAGATACGTGTGAAGAGCAGTATGAATGAGACGGGTTTAAATGGCGATATAAGCAAAGGGACAGGCAACGTCAGTAAAATCATTAAAGTTTTCCTGTTTACCAAGGGATTATGGAAATGAGTCTTGGGTAATGTAGCTTTAAAATATTTCTGAGAAGTGTAATTATAAAATTTAAATGACCTCTTGAGCCTTTTATTGCATCCCTGATGATACTCAGACAAAGCCACACTAAGTTGCAGGCGCCAGCTTTCTGACTCTGGGGTAATTTGCCCTACATACTAGCCCTTCCACTTATGAGGTTCAAATCAGTGCCTCAGAAATTATTTGTCATGTTTCATTTTTTTAGCACAGACTGGGAACTCTTGAAAACAAGTACTGAGATGCCAGAGGTTTCCTCTAGTGTCAGTAAGTGTTTAGCAGAAACTAACTCCATAATGAATGGAATTCGTGCCACATATACTTTGTTCAAGTATACTTAATAAGTAGCATATTTTACAAATATGTCTTTCAAATGTCAGTATTTGGATGAAGTTTTTCTTTGTTTTGATATATTCCTTTGCTACGTCAACCATGGTGTCAGAATTTACCTTTTGAACAGTTGATTTCAGAAACTCTAAAATGAATAATCTTGCGTATCAAATTCAGAGCCCTAGCCTGGGTGGCTCAGTTGGTTGAGCACCATCCCATGCACTGAAAGGTCGCCAGTTCAATCCCCGGTCAGGATGTGTACAGGAGGCAGCCGATAGATGTTTCTCTTTCTCTCCCTCTCCCTTCCTCTCTCTCTAAGTAATCAATAAAAACATATTTTTCTAAAAAATCAGACATGTAAGAATGTGTTCATAAAGCATGGGTCTTGCAAAAAAACAGGCACACAAAAAAATTACTGAGATGCATCTAAGTCAACAGGAAAACGTGGAATGAGGAGGGTAGATACATGCTCTAACATCTTTTTCCCCACAAAAGGCTTCTTCTTGCAAGAGGAAAAATAGTAACTGTGCACTGGAAAAACTAAGACACTTTGACCAAATGAACAAAATTAACTCCATCACCAAGCTGTTTACCAAGCAGACCTAGATGTAACAGATGGAGGACATGGCATCCCTCTGGTAGCTTTCCAGCCAGGCAGGCAACCTCTGAATCTACTCCTGAGGAAACAGTATACAAGCCCAAGTTGAGGGCTCACTCTAAAATAACTGCCCACCCCTAGACGGTTTGGCTCAGTGGATAGAGCATCGGCCTACAGACTGAACAGTCCTAGGTTCAATTCTGGTCAAGGGGACAGTCTCAGATTGCGGCTCAATCCCCAGTAGGGGCCATGCAGGAGACAGCCGATCAATGATTATCTCTCATCATTGATGTTTCTATCTCTCTCTCCCCATTTCCCTTCCTCTCTGAAATCAATAGAAATATACACTGAGCCGAAACTGGTTTGGCTCAGTGGATAGAGTATTGGCCTGCAGACTGAAGGGTCCCAGGTTTGATTCCGGTCAAGGGCATGTACCTTGGTTGCGGGCACATCCCCAGAAGGGGGTGTGTAAGAGGCAGCTGATTGATGATTCTCTCTCATTAATGTTTCTAACTCTCTATCCCTCTCTTCCTCTCTGTAAAAAATCAATAAAATTTATATAAAAATACACACACACACACACACACACACACACACACACACACACACACTGAGTGGCCAGATTATTATGATCTCTGAACACAGAGTGTGTGTGTGTGTGTGTGTGTGTGTGTGTGTGTGTGTGTGTGTGTTTTAAAGGCCCAGTGCATAAATTCATGCATGGGTGGGGTCCAGCCAGCCTGGCCAGGGGGAACAGGGTAAGGGGACATGGGCAGTTGGCTGGCCTGCCTGCTAGTTGAACTCCTGGTCAAGGGGACAATTTTCATATTAGCCTTTTATTATATAGGATATACATTGAGTGGCCAGATTATTATGCTTTCAGAGATCATAATAATTTGGCCACTCAGTGTATTTTTAAAAAATTAAAATTAAAAAATTAAATAAATAAAACTGGCCCATGCTTGAGTGTCAAGCTATGAACCAGAAGGTCACCATTCGATTCCTGGTCAGGGCACATGTCCGGGTTGCAGGCTTAATCCCCAGTAGGGGGTATGCAGGACGCAGCCAATCAATGATTCTCTTTCATCATTGATGTTTTTGTCTCTCTCTCTCATCTCTTCTCTGAAATCAATAAAAACAGATTAATTTTTTTTTAAAGACAAAGGCAAGATTATTTATTGAAAAAGAAAATGAAACAGCTGGCCCACATTCTTCAATTATGTCAACGCCATAAAACAAAGAGAAAGGAGAAGAGATCTTCCAGATTAAAGAAAATTAAAGAGACAACATGATTCA
The DNA here is from genome assembly GCA_963924515.1 of Vespertilio murinus. Taxonomy (NCBI): domain Eukaryota; kingdom Metazoa; phylum Chordata; class Mammalia; order Chiroptera; family Vespertilionidae; genus Vespertilio; species Vespertilio murinus. The sequence goes on from OZ004705.1 coordinate 85,730,696, forward strand.
GTGCAATACATGACCTAGGACTGGATTCTGAACTGGGTGGGAAATGTTCAAAAGGACAGTATTGGGACAACTGGCAAAATGGGAAGATAGACAGATTTTTCTTTTAAGTGTTCATGTTAAATTTCCTGAATTTAGTAATTATACTGTGATTGCATTAAGAGAATAACCATGCTATATTTTGAAAAATTAAGGAGTAAAGGGGCATGCATAGTGGCTGCTACCTATTTTCAAATGATTCAGGAAAAATAATGTATATATATATGGAGAGAGTCAAAGTAGAAGATAAAACAAATAAGAAAAAATATTAAAAATCGGTGACTAAGAACAATGAGGATACAGGGCTAAGGGCGTCCTTGGTATTATTCTTGCAACTTTGCTATAGTTTGAAATTATCTCAGAATAAAAACTTCTCTCTTTTTTGCCTTATTTTATTTTTTAAATCATGGTGGACATATATTACTAGTATACTAGTTTCAAGAATACAACATAGTGATTCTACATTTACAGACCTTACAATGTCTGGTAATTACTATCACTGTACAAAGTTATTACAATATTATTGACCATATTCCCTGTGCTGTACATTACATCCCATGACTTACAAATTTTATAACCTGAGTCTGTACCTCCAGTTATAAAATAATTTTTGAAGTAATTTTTTTATTTTTCAATTACAATTAATATACAATATTATATTAGTTTCTGGTACACAATTGCTTAGAGATTAGACACTTAGATCACTTGTGAGTAATCACCCTGATAAATCTCGTATCCATCTGATACCATACATAGTTATTATAATAATATTAAAAACTAGAGGCCCGTTGCAGGAAGATTCCTGCAAGAATAGGGCTTCCTGCATCCGGAGGAAAGCAGAGAAGGGAGTGAAGCCTGCCAAGGTGGGCTTCGCTCCCATCTCTACCGCCCTCCTTGCTTCCCTCCTGTCTCCGTCACCCCACTTGCTTCTCCACAGCTTCACTCCCTTCTGTAGCACTTAGCTTCCTTCTACACTATCTTCAGTCTTCACTCCTCAACTTCGTATGCAAATAACCGCCATCTTTGTTGGTTTAATTTGCATACTTGCTCCGATTGACTGGTGGGCATAGCAGGGGGTGGTCAATTTGCATATCTCTTTCATTAGTATAGATACTAGTAGCCTGGTGCACGACATTTGTGCATGGGGATGGGGGAAGTCTTTCAGCCCAGCCTGCACCCTCTCTAATCAGGAACACCTTGGGGAATGTCTGACCCTCAGGGATCAGGCCTAATCCGGTGTTTGGACATCCCTCTCACAATCTGGGACCACTGGCTCCTAACCACTTTACCTGCCTGATTGCCCCTAACCCCTCTGCCTGCCTCCCTGATTGCCCCTAACTGCCTCTGCCTGCCTGCCTGCCTGATTCGGCCCCAACTGCCCTCCCCTCCTGGCCTGATCACCCCTAGCCACCTCTGTCTCGGCCACGCTACCATGGCTTTGTCCAGAAAGACATCCAGAAGGTTGACCAGACTAATTAGCATATTACCCTTTTGTTAGTATAGATTCTCTATGCTATACTTTACATCCCCATAACTATTCTGTAACTACCAATTTGTACTTCTAAATCCCTTCACCTTTTTGACCCAGCCCTCAACACCCTTCCTATCTGGCAAAGGTAAAAATGTTCTCTGTATTGATGAGTCTGTTTCTATTCTGCTTTTCTTTTTTAGATTCCACATATAAGTGAAATCATATGGCATTTGTCATTCTCTGACTTATTCCATTTAGCACAATATGTTCATGTTGTTGCAGATGGCAAGATTTCATTCTTTTTTATGAATGGATCATATTTCATTGTACATATCTATTTATATAGTTTATATATTTGTCTGGTGATCGACACTTTGATTGTTCCCATATATTGGCTAACTATATATATAAAAGCCTAAGCAACCAGGCAACTGGCCAGTAGCTATGACGTGCACTGACCCCAAGGGGGCAGATGCTCAATGCAGGAGCAAAAACCACAGGCATGGAAACATGGAACAGACTGATGAATCTCAAAGGGAAGGGGAAAAGGGGAGAGGGTGGGAAGAGATTAATCAAAGATCTTATATGCATACTAGAGGCCTGGTGCACAAATGGGTTCCCTCGGCCTGGCCTTCAGGGATCGGGCTGAAATCAGCTCTCCAACATACCCTGAGGGGTTCCAGATTGCTCAAGGGTGCAGGCCAGACCGAGGGACCCCACCAGTACATGAATCTGTGTACCAGACCTCTAGTCATAAATAATGTTGCAATAAGCATATTGTAGAGAGCGCCTGGAAGGCACATGAGCATTTCTTTAATTATTGCCAGCTGAATCCAGTGGCATTGGGCAGAGCCAGGTTCTGGAAACACGCCTTGCCAGAGGCAGGAGTGTTGTTAGCCTGACCTTCAGCCCAGGTGCCAGCGGGTGGGTTTCGGTATCTAAATCCAGAAAAGCACCAAGAATGTACATCATCTCCTTTGTCTTGACGTTTAGTAAAACTTCCTGGTTTTTGCTGTATAAAATAAGCACACTGTATTGGCTCTGGGTCCCTGTCTCTCCATCAGAGAACAGTGGTCCCACCCGGCCCCAGCTTTTTCCTTCCATCTCTGTGTCTGTCTCTTTCTTTCATTTTCTTAATCCCCAGCAGCCCCTACTTTGGAACTGGACCGCTCTCTAGCTGCACTGGACATGGAGAAGAGAGAAATATTTACATATATGGATGTCAATGTCTTTTTGGTTTAGTGTTTGGGGTTTCTTTGGATAAAGATACTGAAGTAGAACTGCTGGGTCCTTTTTCTCTTGTTACAGCCTGTGCATATTATACATGTGTTTTCTTTTTTTCTTTTTTTCTTTCTTTCAGATTTTCAGTTCCTTTAATAAGGTGCTCTGCAGAGAGGGCAGAATGGCAGGCAGGGGGTAGAAAAGGTGGTGCTTCTTGAGCTCCACTGGGCATCCAATCAGTCCTCATCTGGTAGCCAGATCTTGCTGGAGTCAAAACAGTTGGATTTCATGATGGGAAAACCATTGGCCTCTGGGTATTTTACAAGCTTTTCAGCTTCCCGGCGGGCCCATTCGTGCATCCTGTAGTCAGGCAGATAAGCCACATATGTGGTGCCAAAGTCCAAGATGATGGAGAAGCCAAAGAAGAATACGACCCGTATGTTCTAGACATCCAAAACAGGGTCCCTGTCCTAGCTATGAGAGTCAGAGTTCTTCTGATAGAGGTTTTCATCCTCAGGTGCTGGGTCCTCCTGCCAGTGCACTGTCAGTTCCAGCTCCGCAGCCCTAGTGATCACAGCCCTAGCAGAGCTGGATTCCCAGCGAACCTGGGCAGCCAGGTGCTCTCGGGTCACCGCTGCTGCCAAAAGGCAGCGAGTGTACAAACCTAACAGTCCGGGTGCCATGACAGACAGTGCTGAATATAGACTTTGCTTTAAAAGTCTATTTTGTCTGGTATAAGTATTGCTACTCCAGCTTTTTTCCCCATTTTCATTAAATTTCTTTTTCTATCCCTTTACTTTGAGTTTGTGGGTATCTTTAGATCTGAAGTGAATCTACTGTAGACAGCATATGCAAGGGTTTTGTTATACACTTAGCCACTGTATGTCTTTTGATTGAAGCATTTAATCCATTTGCATTTAAAGTAATTACTGATAGAGATATATTGCCACTTTATTATTCATATTATCTTTTTTTCTTCTTCTTCTTAAAAAAGACCTTTTAACATTTCTGATAATACTGGTTTAGTGGTGATGAACTCCTTTTGCTTTTTTTTTTTTTTCCATCTGAAAGCTCTTTATCTGTCCTTTGATTCTAAATGATAGCTTTGCTGGGTAGAGTATCTTGGTTTTGGGTCCTTACTTTTAATCACTTTGCATATTTTGTATCAATCCCTTCTAACCTGCCAAGTTTCTATTGAGAAATCAGCTGACAGTCTTATGGGAACTCCCTTGTGGTAACTAACTGCTTTTCTCTTGCAGCTTTTAAGATACTCTCTTTGTCTTTAATCTTTGCCATTTTAATTATGATGTGTCTTGATGTGGGCCTTTTTGTGAAACTTTCTGCACTTCCTGGACTTGTGTGTATTTTGCCTTCACCAGGTGAAGAAAGAATTTTCATTATTTCTTCAAATAGGTTCTCAATCCCTTGCTCTCTCTTCTCAATACTTGATATTGTCCCTGAGAACCCTTCAACTGTCCTCATTTTTCAGAATCTTTTTTGTTGTTCTGATTGGGTATTTTCTGTTACCTTGTCTTCTAAATGACTGATTTGATCTTCTCTTTCATCAAATCTGCTGTTGACTCCTTCTAGTGTATTCTTCATTTCAGTTATGTATTCTTCATTTCTGACGGGTTCTTTTTTATGGTTTCTATGTCCTTTTTAATGCTGTTGAGGTTCTCACTAAGTTCCTTGAGCAACCATATAACCGCTGTTTTAAACTCTGTATCCAATTGCTCGCCTTCAAGTTTCATTTACTTCTTTTTTTCCTAAAGATTTCTCCTGTTCTTTCTGTTGGGACATGTTTCTTTGTCTCACCATAGTGCCTGCCTATCTGTGTTTGTTTCTATGTGTTAGGTAGATCTTCTATATCTCCCAATCCTGGTAGAGTTGCCTAATGTCGTAGGTGTCTGTGGGGCCCAGTGGTGCAGCCTCAGGGAGATTAAGAAATGTGCTTAAGGTCCTACAGCTAGTAAGGGACAGAGATGATAAGTGAACCCATGTCTGAATGCAGGGCCCCAGCCTTACCTACCACATCACTGTTCTGTCTTCTAGAAAAAGGAACTCAAGGCCAATGAAATAGAAGAAACATGTTAGTTTTCACCAATTACTACTCCCCACCCAGGAACACCCCTCTCTCCCCATGATGACTTACAGTTTTGGTTTTGTTGAGATGTGTCATCTGAATGTAGCCCCGGTCATGGTGGGAAAGATAGAGGAAGTAGAAGGGGAAGATGACCCAGAGGTAAAAACAAGGCACCCACACAAGGACGGTGTTCTGAAAGCACTTGGTGAAGTCGGGATTGCTGGTGTGCCACGTGATGTTCCAGTCCTGTAGAAACAAACACAAGCACAGGGTCCATGGGATGTGCCAAAGAGTGATGAGGGCTGGTGTGTAATTTAAAACTAGTTGTCACCCTGGCTCAGGATGGCTCAGTTGGTTGAGTGTTGTCCTGTGCACCGAAAGGTTGCTGGTTCAATTCCCAGTCAGGATACATGCCCAGGTTGCAGACTCAATGCCCAGTAGTGGGATATGCAGGAGGCAGCTGATAGATATTTTATTTCTCTCTCGCATCAATGTTTCTCTCTCTTTCTCTCTCTCTCCCTTTCCTTCTTCTCTCTCTCTAAAAATCAATAAAAGTACTTTTTTTTTAAAAAAGCCAGCTGTCATGGGGTTCAAGAAAAACAAATAAGACCCCTGCTCCTGAAGCCCTCTCAGGCAGAATATGCAACCTGGAGAGTTTGGTAGCCAGAAAGACTATGAAACAAGGGATCAGGAATAAAGGTATGCCTCGTTGCACATAACAGACAGGTTCCTAGGAACTTTGGAAAATTCCATTGGTGTACAAAGATGGAGACATCCGTTTAAAGGAATCTTGCAGGGGTATTTCCCTGTAAGCAGAGGAGTCCTTCAGTCATACGAAACATTCCTACTTTACTATCTTGTGAATTGAGGACTTTCTAATCTTCTTCCTCACCCTCACCATTATCATTTTCTTCACCATCATTACTATCATTATCATCATTACTATCACAATCACTTTCATCAGCACCATCATCATTAAAATCACCTAAATTGTGCAAGGCCCTGCTTTAAGTTACATCATATGTTTTATCCCCTTTAATTCTATAAGTACTTTATTTCTCCTTTTTCAGACTCAGATAGGTCCAATGACTTGTCTAATATCACACAGCTGGTAAGACCTGCAGCGGAATTCAAACTCGGGCAATTTGGTTCTGGGTCCCTGAATTTAATGACTAAGCTATCCATCCTTGATAACAAGTTTGTTTTAAATACTTTTATTTTTTCAAGAAACCACCTATATGTTAAAGAGACATACCAGATACATAGATATATACGTATATAGATCAAGTATATCCGCCCAAGAATAAACTTCAACCCGCTGTCAGTCTTCAGTAATGGACAATTTAATTCAAATCCTCATCTGACCACTGACCAGTTACACAACCCTGGGAAAAGTTATTACCTTATTTGGGGGTCTCAATTTTCTATCTCTACTTTGATTACATCAGATACACTTAGAGGTCTGAAGCAGGTGGCCTTCGGCCAATTTGATCCACAGATGGTTTATTCATATTGTTGTTTTAAGCATATTTTTTATAATTTAGGTTAACTGCCAACATTTCAAATCAGAAAACTTCATATAAAAATTTGGATTTCTGGCTACTCTTTAAAAAAATCAGAAAATATGGCAGTCCTGGGCCCATACATATTTCTGCTTAGAACCATCAGCAAGAGCTGGGGAGTGGCCAGTCTTGGGACAGGGTCCATGTGTTCCAGGTGGCCCCAGTCTCCATGCAGCCCACACTTCTCCTAGGTCACTCTGTCTACCACCGCATGATGTTCTCTCCAGATATCTGATTCCAAGCCTCCCACAGTAAGATCACCAAGGAACTCCAAGGAACCTGAAACCTCACAGCTCTGTCCAAATTTTTAAAGGCACATCAACGAATGTGAAGAGAAAGTGATGGGAACCAGCAGATCATTTCACTTAAACTGGAAACATTTGACAATATGATCAAAATATTTATGTTTCAAACGTTTCAATAAAGAGACCTAGTTATGTCCCACAAGGTGAGTATATGTAACACAACTGAAGCATACACTTTAAAATGGTAAAGATAATTTAAAAATAAAGAATC